>LR738710.1:289255677-289301630 GCA_902687465.1 Secale cereale | reverse complement strand
GTATCATCCAACGCATGTGCTCAAACTTTATTTGGTCTAATATGGCACACATAGCAATAGGAAACCATCATGGTCAAACCCTTCACGTATGTTCGGTCAAAGGGATAGATTGTGTGGGCCCCTCATTATCGGTCAAGGATGATATATATATAGATATATATATATATACCCCGGGGAGCCCATAGATATGTGCAACGTCTATAAACCGAACAAGGGAGACATGCTCGATTAGAACACCCGCCCCCCTATACCCTGCATGCGGCACAAAAAAAAAGTATGAGTCTAGTGTGTGATTAGTTCAAATCCCGAAAGCACTAGTTCAATGGGGCACCAATACATCAGTAACATTACAAACTAAACATCGTACCCCACCGGCCAGGTTAAAGATGTACGATGTCAGGAAAACAAATTCGAGGGGGTGTGGGGGGGAGGGTAGGGACCGGGTGTCGTCCAACGCATGTGCTAAAACTTGACTTGGTATAACATAGCACACAGAGCAAGGAGTAAACCTTTCTCGTGCGTTGGGTCAAAGGGATAATTTGTGCAGTCCTAAAGATGTCTATCATTCTTTGATTTTTTAGAACAAAAAATAACCAATCAAAAACTGTCGGTGTCCTGCGAACCAGGGTACCCAGACTTGCTTGTCTGCGGGCCGTGACGCGCTCCTACAGCGGCCTGGTATAGCCCAGCTGATCGACCAACTGCCCAAGACCCTCGCGAGGGAGCTAAGCCTCGCGAGGAGAACAACATCAAGACCCCCTCAGGAGCGGCCTCGGCAAGGAGCTCCGGAGGGGCGGAGAATCCAAGGCCAAGCTTGCCTCAGGAGGAGGAAGTGATGTCAGCAGTGACGCACCGCGCCAATGGGTGCCAGCGCTCGCCAGCGGCGCAGTTGCCATTGCGGTGCAAGGGGGACAGCGCAACCGCAAGTTCCCGAGGAGCAGGGCAAAGGTTTCCCCATGGGTGCAACAATACCGAAGACCGCAAGGACGACAAGGAGGATGTCACCATCGAGCCCACCACCGCGTCACCGCCGTGTCCTTTTGCAGGTGAAAACTACTTTTGTCAGGGTAGGAACGTGCTTGTGTTCCCGCTCATAAATGGCCGTTGTGGGATCCCTTCCCGCCTAAACATTTCGGCGGAAGAGGACCGTGGCCGCCTATATAAGTAGCTAGGATCCCCGCTATGAAGGGGATAGATCCATACACTCGGCCACCACGCAAAGGAGCAAGAACATTGCCTCCTGAACATCCTGAGCCAATCCACCAAAGCAGGAAGTAGGATTTGACACCACGCGGTGGCCTGAACCTGGGTAAACTCTTGCGTGCTTCACTTGTTGTTTGCTTGGATCTCTTCACCGACGAGGGCGAGGCGCTAGGTAGAGGCGAGTGGGAGAGATCTTCGTTCACGCCCCTGTGTTCAAACTTCTTGGGTTTTGTGGAGCCCCGAGTGTTACATTTGGCGCGCCAGGTAGGGGGCGTGTCAAGGTCCCGCCTCTCCGACGACCTCGTCCTGCTCTCGTCCATCGACCCCGCGTCGCCCAGCTTCAACAAACCGCAACCACGATGGCAGAGGCACATCAGACGCGTGCGGAAGCCCGTGGTGCCTGCGCCGCTCGGGCATCGCCCTTCGACCGCGTGACTCACCGTCACCCGATCTTGATCGGGTCCGACGGCACGATGAGCATCACCGACCCGCCGTCGGGGGACCGGTAGCACCCACCACCCGGTCGACGCCAAAGCAGCGCGGAGGCACGGGCCGCCGAGCACGCAGCGCCGATCTCACGGGTCCGGTGCGAAATAGCGAACATGAGGGCCGCGCTGCAGGTGGCAAGGGAGTTGCTAAGGTGCCGGTTGTTCGATAGCGGCCACGACGCGCTACTCCTTAGGGTGGCCGAGCTCCTCGACGCCGCCAGCACTGGAGCCGAGCCATTCTGCTTCCACACGACGACGTCGGGGACCGGGTGCCGCCCCGGCCGCACCCGGTCGCCCGTATGGTCAAGACCTGCAGCGTCCTACGAGGGCCACATGGGGTATGATCCGCTGAACCCTGCGTATGACGCCGCCCGTCTGCCTCAAAGCCCTTAGTACTCAGGTATCGCTCCCGTCGAGGAGCCATCAGGAGGTGACCCCAGGACTACGCCCAATGCCGGGTGCAATCAGGGGCCGACACGAGGGGGCCCAGGAGCAGAAGGCCAAGGGATAGACCCCCCCTCTCTTAGCCCTCAACCCTTCGCCATCGTCACCGACGGCCATGGCGCGCGAATGAAGCGCCGCAAGTGCCGGTGAGGGCCGGCACACGCGGCACCCGCCGTAGGCCTCAGACGGGCAGCATTCTTGGCCCGGAACTCAACAGGCCAGGGAAATACTCCAGCTACTGCGCCAAGACAGAAAGGGAAGGGAGGGCCTGGGTAAGGCCCTTGTCCCCCTGCGTGTGACCCGTCGCGCTTGTGCCCGCCCTGGATTTCACCAGGGGCTCGCTGGCGGCGGGTATGATGCGCGCGGGGAGGGGCCTTCTCCCCCTTCGTTCAGCATTAAGACACTGCGCCTCCCGACGTACCATCCCCCAGGCTGCGGAGGGTGTGTCTAGAGGCGGTACGGCAGCCTGTCCTACGCGCACTAGGAGGGCCCAAGACTGCGGCTCCGCCCCTGCTCACGAAATCCCATACCCGCTGGGCCCACCCTGATCAGGAGGGGCTTAGGGGCCATTAGGAGCATGGGTAGGGCGGGGTCCCCCTCGCACTTTAGGACGCCGTGTCTCCGGACGATGTTAGCCCGCAGGGGCGAATCGCGCTCGGAGATCGCGTGAGCGATGCGCCTGGTGCTCGGCAGGGGGGCCTATGGCCAAGCTCCCATCCCCCCATCATGAGCAGTGTCCCACCTCATGAATGCCACCTTCGGGTGAGTTCATGGCGAGAGGAGACTAGTGCGGGGCGGGGCCCTCAAAGCGAAGGGGCTGGCACGTCAGAGGATCTCCGCTCGTGACACTCTCACGTAATAATGAGTGGGGCTGTACACGCCCTGGAGTCCCCGGAGCGTCGCCCTAGGACCTCGGGGGCTCCCGCCCATGCCCTAGTGGATGCACCATGCTCCGCGCAGGCCGTCGACATTGCCCTGAAATGGCTACGCCCACACCCGCCGGTGGTAGCCCTATGCTCCGCGCTGGGAAGAAGACCGAAGACCTCCTCAGGACCGGACGCGGCCCCCCTTTTCCTTTGCATTCGCCCTTGCCTCCTCTGTATCCGCTTTTTCAAGCCGATACCGCAACTGCGCGACTCGTTTCTTGAATAAAGGAGGAGAGTTATTGTCCGTGTTTTGCAATTTCCGCTGAGTTTTTCTTAGCCCACTCCATTTTTCGCCTTGCTCGGTCGAGCCGGGCTACGTCTGCGACCCCGCCCTATCGCTCCTCGCGAGCAGGGGCCGGGGCGTGGGCGCACGTTCTGTCTGATCCGCGGTCGGACCGCCAACCACTCTTGGCTCACATCAAGTACTCGGGAGGCGCGCTCGGACGAGGTTGGAAGACGTTCCTCTCTAACACACAACAAGGGCTTGAGGCCGCAGCCTCAGGGACAAACAAGGGAGTGCCTAAAAACCTATCCTTACGTTGTTCAATTACATCATCAAGAGTTTAAGCCTTGTGACACCCATCTCACCCGGCTCTGGAGCCACAACCAAAAACAAATTTACAGCAGGAGGTGGACTAAGCATCGACGTCTTTGTTGGAACTGTCGGCGTTGCCTCATCAAGCACCGGTGCGTCATCGATGGCTGGAATGAGCTCCGTCACCAACGCGTCCACGTGGTCGCTCACCCATTCCTCCGAGGGGCCGGCGACCGCCTCAGGTGCAGGCTCCAGCAGGGCTTCGAACTCCGTATGAGGGTCAAGATGGTGCAAGTTGCCAAAGATGCGGGAGACCGCACTCCTCAGGACGCCGCAGCTCTGCTCCTCGACGAGCTGCCGAGCCTTCATGACCCCGCCTTCAATACGCTCCACCACCCTGTTAAAGATCCCGAGATATCCGGCGTCATCATCAACCAGAGGGCCGTTGACCCTCGAGCCAAGAAGTTCTCCTAGGGCTCGGCCGGCCCGGTGCCGCAGGGCCCCAAACATCTCCGAGCGGGTGTGCTGCATCCCACGGGCTCGTGCGGCCTCCTCAGAATTTTGAGCCGCGAGGGAGGAAATGTCTTCCTCTTGCTTTTGAAAGCAGGAGAATTCCTCCCTGGCAGTGGTGCGAGCCTTCTCCAACGCCCGCTCGCGGAGCTCCGCCGCGGCACAAGCCTTCTTTGACACCTGTTCGTGATGCTCGGCTGCAGCGCGAGCCTTCTCCGACACCTGCAGACGACGCTCAACATTCGCCAGTTTGCTCTTAAGAGCCGTGACCTCCTTCTGGATCTCCTTGCGCTTATCAGCAAAGCAAGTTCATGATGCCCCAGCTTCTCGCGGTAATCCTTCCAGAGACGCTCCGCCTCCTTGACAGCCTTCTTCACGACGACCTCGCAATCATCAAGGTTGCCCTCGGCTTCGGCTATCTTGCGCTCCATCGTCTCCAGCCGTTCGAGCTCCATGTTCAACTCCGTCGCCTCGAGTGCCAGCACCTCCTCCCACGCCGAGAGGCCTGCCGGGCTATCATCATCAGCCGCAGGTGCGGCAAGGGCATCCCTTCGTGCACGAACCCGGCACTCGATCGTGGCGTTCGAGGCTTCAAGCTCGCGTTCACGCTCCTCGGCGGCCGCGGGGCGGCGCTCGGTGTCTCGGGCCTCCTCCAGGACGCGGTCGCAAGCCTCCCGAGCCGCCGCGGCCGACGCTTCCGCCTTCCTTAGGGCGGTTTCATGCTGTAACTGGCTCAGGTTAACGGCGGTCCTCAGCTGGCGCCAACCCTTCGCCAGAAGCAGACCCTCGGCCTCAACACGCCCATCCACTTCAGCAACCTCGACTTCGAGACGCTTTAGGGCGTCCGATGCCTCCCGCGCAAGATCATGACCGACCGCACTCCTGCATAGTGCAAGTTCCAAAAGGCGACCGGGCTTGTCCTTGACATCCGCGCCACCCAAAGGGGGCTCCCCCTCTCCCTCCCATTCAGCGTGCGCCTCGGTGCTAGCCCCAGAAGTGCGTGGTGCTTCCGGCACGAGGAGCAGGCGTGGTCCTGATGGGTGGACAGCCGCTCGGGCTGCCTCAAGAGCTTGCTGAACCATGGTAAAGACAAGACCCGGGTCACAGGACGGGCCCCCGACGTACCAAGAACTGCCTTGCCCCAGAAGCGCTCGGGGGCTGGGAGCACGACCTATGCAATAAGGCCCGAGCGCGACTTCAAGACCCCGCGCGAGGCCCCCCAAAGACCCAGCATGGTCCGAAGGAGGGATGCAGGCGGAGGCACCTGCGAGGCTCACCGAGCGGCTCGAGGACAAGCCGGTGGGGACCTTGCGGAGCAAGGGATCAGTAGAACCATATCGGGAAAGACAGGAAGAGCCGAGGGACATGCTCCTGCTCGGTACAATCAGCTTCATCCTCTTCAGAGCCCTCGGGACATGGCCGAATATGCTCCTCTTGCCTAGCACTGCGAAGGATGGCACGAGGCCGCCTGAGGCAGGTGTGCCTAGACCCGGGGCTAGGTCGCGGCGGGTGCTCACTGTCGGCGCCTCCCTCCCTAATGCGATGCCCCCCGGACTCACCTCGACCGGAGGCTGCTGCACCTCCCCTTAAGCCGCTTCAGGAGCCAGCGGTGCCTCGGTACCTTCCGCCACCTCCATCAACACTGGCGCCCGTGCTCCGTACGCTTGCTGCAAGGACGGAGTGGACTCTAGGCCAGGGGCTCTGCCTGGCGCGTCCGCCCCTGAAGGGAAGGACGGGCTCGCGAGCCCTGATACCACCACCAAGGAATCGCCATGAGGGTCGGGGGCACCCTCCGACAACAATCCCCACGCATCGAAGCGGGGCATCCTTTCAGCAAAATCCCTTCCGGCTACAGGAGCCATGTACAAGGGAGTCACGGAGCGAGGCCGAGCTTCAGGCACTCCACCGACGAGCAGCCGCCGCAGCCCCTGGAGCGTCTCAGGAGGGAGCTGCTTCCGGTGGAGACGCGCGCAATCATCAAGAACCCACATTGGGCTAGAATGGCGCTGGAGTGGGGCGACACGGAGGACAAGGAAGTCTCTCACCACCATCGCTAGGGTCAATCCGCTTCTCCTCAGGCTGGCCAGTCGGCGCATAACTGGCTCCGCCCGTGGATCTGAAAGGACCTCCTGCCCCCAGCCCAAGTTCGGCACCGCCGGCGCATTGGGAAGATGGAATTGGGGGCCGTACGCAGTGGCATCAACATACACCCACTACCGGCGAAACCCTTCTGTGGTTGGATGAAGCGAGAAGTCAATTTCGGAGGTAGCGGTCGCTTCCACCGCGTGCAACGACACGCACCCCGAGCGCTGCCCCCTGTCAACTAAGGAAAGGGCGAAGAAGTGGTGAAGCAGGGCCATAGACGGGGAAACGCCAACGAAAGCTTCACATAGGAACGTGAAGACCGAAAGAAGGATGATGGACCCTGGGTCCAGGTGTAGCGCCCGAATCTGGTAATGCATGAGTACTGCATAGAAGAAGGCGGAGAAAGGGGGAAGGTGAACCCCGAAGATGGCATGGAGATGAAGCTGGATGTCGTTGGCGCCAAGCTCTGGCACCGGCAGGGAAGCGAGCCAGACCCGGGTCGGCCCCCACTCGTTAGATGCGTCGGACAAGGTGTGACACACATTGTCCAGACCCTCTTGGTTCACTATGAGGGAGCGGCCCAGCGCCGGCTCAAGCACGGGCGGCGATGCAGCAAGCTCGCCGTCCCCCCTCTTCTTCGCCCTGCGCAGCACGATTGCAAGGAAGGAAGGGGCAGAGAAGGCAAGTGAAGGAAGGGAGCGATTGGAGGGCAGAAGGCAGAGGCAACAGCAAGAAGCCCTACCGGTCGTGCGATTGGCAAGGCGCATGACTACCAAGACTGTGTGGGAGGCGGGGCCGCCCACGTCCCATCCAACCGTCGCACCCCAGCTTGACCCGCAGCCTTAGGGGCCAGTGGCGCTTCGTCCTTGACTAAGGCTTAGCCTCGAAGCCAACTCCGCACGCGCCTTGGTCCCGAGGGCTACTGTCGATGTCCTGGGAACCAGGTTACCGAGACTGGCCTGTTTGCGGGCCGCGACGCGCTCCTACAGCAGCCTGGTACGGCCCAGCTGATCGACCAGCTGCCCAAGACCCTTGCGAGGGAGCTAAGCCTCGCGAGGAGAACAACGTCAAGACCCCTAAGGAGTGGCCTCGGCAAGGTGCTCCGGAGGGGCGGAGAATCCAAGGCCAAGCTTGCCTCAGGAGGAGGCAGTGATGTCAGCAGTGACGCACCGCGCCAGCGGGTGCGAGCGCTCGCCAGCGGCGCAATTTCCATTTCGGTGCAAGGGGGACAGCGCAGCCGCAGGTTCCCGAGGAGCGGGGCAAAGGTTTCCCCATGGGTGCAACAATACCGAAGACCGCAAGGACGACAAGGAGGATGTCACCATCGAGCCCACCACCGCGTCACCGCCTGGTCCTTTTGCAGGCGAAGACTGCTTTTGTTAGGGTAGGAACGTCCTTGTGTTCCCGCTCAACAATGGCCATTGTGGGATCCCTTCCCGCCTAAGCATTTCGGGGGAAGAGGACCGTGGCCGCCTACATAAGTAGATAGGATCCCCGCTATGAAGGGGATATAGGCCACCACGCAAAGGAGCAAGAACATTGCCTCCTGACCCTCCTGAGCTCACCTCCCGAGCTCGGGAACCACTATACTAGTTCATATTCCAGCCCTCCCGAGGCCAATCCACCAAAGCAGGAAGTAGGGTTTTACACCATGCGGTGGCCTGAACCTGGGTAAACTCTTGCGTGCTTCACTTGTTGTTTGCTTGAATTTATTCACCGACGAGGGCGAGGTGCTAGGTAGAGGCGAGTGGGACAGATCTTCGTTCATGCCCCTGTGTTCGAACTTCTTGGGTTTTGCGGAGCCCCGAATCCGACAAAAACATCGTCTACAAATTAGCGAAACAAATATCCCAAGGTTTATATAATCGTCATGATAGTTCACTATAGAGATTGTATCATAACATTTAAATGAAGCTTGAGATATTCAACTTCCCACCGGGTCACCCGTGGGAGGAGTGTTGAGAAAACGATGGGAGGAGTTGCGGGAAACAGTAGCGTGTTTGGATATATAACAACATTAATATGGATAAATTAGTACAGAAGGAAGGGGTGAGCTAGCACAACGCATGCGCACAGGGCTTACCCATATAAATAAAATCACAATCGGAACTACATGTGCCATCGAAAGGATGACGATTGTCGTTCGATCTGGGAGCATCCAACGGTGCAGACGTATGATCCGTGGGGTTTTGGGTCTAGTCAATCAGAATGCATGACTCAGACCGCGCGCGCATCAGATGGGGCATCGGCCACGATTTGATATGCACATGACTTTGGTGAGTGAACCGTGTGCTATTTGAAAATATTTCGTGAGAATCTTGGTTTTTAAATCCCCGTAAATCAAAAACTCACCTAAAAATCATCAAACTTGGCATGGTGTCACGACATGGGACATCTATGTCGAGGAAAAAAATTGTCCATTTGGGGGCAAATTTTATTACAAGCCTCTTTGAAATCGGAGCTTCTCTCAAGAAGCCTCGTGATTTTTATCGGGAAACGTGTCCCCCTTGTGGGCGAAAAGATAATAACTACTTCTTTTCACCTTGTATTTTCTTCTGCACGCAACATGGAAAGCCAAGATATTCGTGCTAAAATTGAAAATTATTCAGGATTCATGTGGCCTTTTTATACATTAATTGAGTTTCCTAGGCATTTAATGCCCAGAATTCAAATCTGAACTACAAATACATGCTCTAGTTCACCAAAATGGCTAGAAAAATCATGCATGTGTCCTTGCGTGCATGTTTAGGTCCCATACAAGGAAAGGGAATGAATTACAATCGTACCGGCATCGTGCCTCGTCGTCAAACATTTCGAATCTCGTTTTTGAAATCCCCGTAAATTCAAAACTTACCAGAAAGTCATGAAAATTGGCATGGTGTCACGTCATGGCACATATATGTCGTTCAAAGAACATTGTCCAATTTGGTCCAAGCTTTATTACGAACCTCTTACAAACCAGAGCCTATCGCAAAAACCCTCGTGGTTTCAATACTGAAACATGTCCCCATGTGCGCAAAACAATAATCCCTCCCTCTTCTAGCCTTGTATTTTTTTCTACACGCAACATGAAACAACGAGAGATTCGCTCTAAACTTTGAAATTATTCAGGGTTCATTTGATGTTTTTTATTTATTAATTGAGTATTCTAGCATTTAATGTCGATAATTCAAATATGAACTACAAATACATGCTCCAGTGCACCAAAATGGCAAGAAAAATCGTACATGTGTCCTTAGGGTGCATGTTTAGGTCCCATGGAAGGAAAGGGAATGAATTCAACCGTCTTGGCGTCCTGGCTTGGCCTCAAGCTTTGTGAATCTTGGTTTTTAAATATCCATAAACCCAAAACTCACCACAAAATCATGAAACTTGGCATGGTGTCGCTACACGGCACATATAAGTCGTGGTAAAAAAATTGTCCAATTGGGGCCAATTTCTAGGCACTTAATGTAGTCCATAATTCAAATTTCAACTACATGCACATGCTCCAGTGAAGAAATGTAGATGGAAAAATCATACGGGTGTCATTGGGTGCATGTTTAGGTCGCATTGAAGGAATGAGAATGAATTACAAACGTCTCGTCGTCCTCAAACATTGAGAATCGCGATTTTAAAATCCTAGTAAATCGAAAACTCACCCAAAAAACATGAAACGTGGAAAGGTTTCATGACATCACACATATAGATCGTGGTAAAAAATCTTTTAGTTTGAGACAAGGCGCACACATTAATAGCCAACGAAGTCCTTTTGAAACAAATAGCTCACTCATTAATATCGCAAACGGTTGGAAAGAGATCATATGATGGAAAGAGATCTTCTAGTCGTGATCGAAACTGCTACAATTGTGGAAGACCCGGACACTTCTCAAATGAGTGTACGGCTCCCCACAAGAGAAGAGAAGAATCTCCAAGAAGAAGAGCAAGAGATGAGTCTCCTCGGAAAGAGAGAAGGAGTAGAGATGATCGTTATGAACGAAGACCTTCTCGGAGAAGCAAGGATTCGGAGAGGAAAGACAAGTCATCAAGGAGCTACACAAGACATCAAGCTCATGTTGGTGAATGGGTCTCCGGCTCCGACTCTGACAGTCAATCCGATGGAAGCTATCACTCCGACTCCGACTATAGTCAAGATGAAGGTGTTGCCGGAGTTGCACTCGTATCCTCCAACTCCAACTCCTACGACTTATTTGATTCACCGAATGAGGGAATTGGAAGATGCTTCATGGCTAAAGGCCCCAAGGTAACACACCCTGAATTCGTTGACTTTGATAGTGATGAGGATGACTTACTTGGTGAAGATGAGCTCTTGCATGATAAATCTAGTGAGCTTAGTAATGATGAAAATGCTAGTAGTCTTTATAGTCGAGAAGAGTCGAATGACAATGCTATGAAGGAGATTGAGCGTCTAACTAAAGAACTAAACACTCTTAAGTTAGCTCATGAAACAACTCAAGAAGATCATAGAGAGCTCCTAAGATCTCATGAGAAGCTACGCTTCGAGAAGCTCACTCTAGAGCAAGAAAATGAGTTTTTAAAAGCGATCAATGACGATCTTCGAAAGAAGAGTTCTTCATATCTTGCCAAACGACTCCTCTTGTCTAATTTCTTGCCACCTATTAAGACTAAGCATGACAAACATAAGAAAAATTCTTCCTCTAGTAGTAACAATAACAATGTTAAATCCAATGTTGTTACTTCTAGTAGTTCTCTTGATTCCACTAACAATGTTTCAAGCCAAGTTACACTTGAGCAAGAAAATAGCCTATTGAAGGAAATCATAGAGAAAGGTGTCTACAAGAGTCTTGCCGGAAGCAAGAACTTTGAGGAGATTGTTCGCAAACAAGGAAGACACCGGAAGAATCAAGGGATTGGTTTTGAGCGAAAGTTCAACGCCAAAGGTGTTGAGTGGGAAGAAGGTCAATACCCTACTCCACAGTTTGTTTCACAAAAGGAGAAGTATGATCCTACTTCTTCCAATGTGGAACAAGCTCAAGATGACCTTCCACCACAAGACCACAAGCTAAAGGCCAAGGACAAGCTTCAAGAGGAGATTGATGCATTCATTGAAGCACCTCAAGCCATGGTCAAGTGGGTTCCCAAGGACACATCAAGTTCTACTTCGTCAAGCTCAACTACAACACCAGGGATTCCCATCAAGATGATGTGGATCCCAAAGAAGAAGAACTAGTAGGTTCTTGAGGGTGACTCCGCCAACAAACTTCACTCATATTCATTTTGGCAAGAACTTGTGCAATCAACTTCCACATCATGCACTTGTTCATGGAGTCACAAACCCTCTTGTTGGTAAGTCAAGGGACAAGGTAATCATTGCTTTCATGGACATCATCTTTTGTGCACTTCACTCTATGTCCATGGATATTCTTGTTTGTTCCTTGTGGGACTAACCCATGTAGGTATTGAAAGTGCCCTAATCCAAAGGATTGCTCCCAACTCATGATGATCTACATCAACATTGAGCATCCACATCTTCAACATCTACATGAAGTCTTCTACGACAACCCAAGGTTAGTTTGACCCTTTAAAAGGGGTTCTCACATCTAGGGGGAGCTTTGCTCTAAAAATGAGCTAAAGCATCTCCAAATGATGTGAACACATAAATGCTTTATGTAAAGGTGGTAACCCCACTTGTGCTTAAACGATGAGTATGACCTATGATCAAATGTTCTCATTTGACTCCTAAGTCAATATACTCATATATAGATGACCTAGTCATCGACAATTTGTGTGCTAACAGCTAGAGTTTTGGTTGTGCATGTTTGACACATATTTCAGTTGCTATCTTATTGTGTGAGCATGTTGGATGCATGATTTTATCCATTCAAGGACATCCATTTGTTGTTTTGATTGTTTTGGTTTCTTTTTCTGGCCAAATGGATGGACAAGAATGCCTAAGCACCTTCCCTAGCTATCTATGCTTTCTTGTCTCAAAATTCTATTCATGCTTATATCACAACTTTGAACAAGTCTTTTTCGGACAGTCCGAGTGAGGAGCACTCGGAACCACCGATTCGTCTAAGGCTGACTTCCAAAACCTTCTAAGTCTATTTCGGTCTGACCGGCTTCTCAATCTCGGTCCAACCGAAACACTTAGATTGATCTAGGTTTCATCTCGGTGAAACCGAGTTCAAAATCTCGGTCTGACCGATATGTGTAACTGCACAGCAGAAATACATCTCGGTGACACCGAGTCTTTCAACTCGGTCCCACCGACAGCACGGGGTTATATATACTGAGGGCTGCGCGCGATCTATTCCTTTCAAACCGTTCGCCCTCCAAGACCCCTGCTGCCGCCGCCCTGATCTAAGGATCGTCGCCGTCGTCGCCTGTGTGCCCTTGCCGCAGGTCTCCGCCGCCGTCAACGGTAATCTTCTCCTCCGTTGCCGCCGTAGAGGGACACCACCAAGTTAGGGTGTGTCTCAATCCCTATTCATGCTCCACTTCTGATTCTTGCATGATAGGACTGCCCTGATTCAATCCACGTTTGATATGATCCCAATACATTGCTCAGATCGTTTAGTTTCGAGGAAAATTCTTAGGTTTAGGTTTCCACGGAATGCATCTCGGTGAAGCCGATTCCTGAAACTCGGACTGACCGATTTGGTCTCTGACCATTGCACTACACAGTTCGGTCTGACCGAGTTGTGAAAATCGGAATGTCCGAAGTGAAGTTTCTATGAAACCCTAGTTTTTCGGTAGGACCGAAACCCATTTCGGTCTGACCGAACGTGGTGTGTAGGTTCTGTTGAACACTTCGGTTACACCGAAACTTGAAATCGGTTTGACCGAAATACATTCTGTGAAAACTCAAAACTAAGTTTTTAACTCATTTTTTTTGCAAAAACTTCTGCAGTTGTGATAACTCTTCTATTCTGCCTATACCTTATCTATTCACAGGTCTTTCAGCCATGTCAGATGTCAGTGACAGCCAGAACAGGTCCGAATCACCATTTGCTGAGATTCCAGAGGCAGGTACAAGTCCTGAGGCTAGCAGCTCTAGTGATGATGGTGAGAGGAGTACCCCCAGTGGTCTGCCTCCTGCTGCTACGAGAACCAGGAAGAAGAGAACGTCTGATTCTGAGGATTCCGATTTCGTTGCTGAGGAAGTTACCTCCAAGCCAAAGAGGCAAGTGGTCGCCAAAGAGCTCCAAGGGCAGCAGCCAAAGAAAGGCACGAGCAAAGTGAAGCAGTCTGCAGTTGCCAAGAAGCTAAACTTGGAAGAGCCAGCTCCAAGCAAGGTGAAGAAGACTTCCAAAAGGAAGAGAGTTGTTTATGCTGAACCTCAAGTTGATGATGCTGAAGAAGAAGAAGATGCACCCCAGCCTCCTCCTCAGAAAGCTAAGTTCATGGGTGATGCTATTCGGGCTCAAGCCTCCTCCAAGCCCAAGAAGCCTGCTCTAGCTAAGGCAGCTCCAGCAAAGCCTAAGAGGACAACCAGAAGCATTCCAGCTTCTGAGAAGAACAAAGGTGAGATGCCACCTTCTGAGTCAGATGAAGAGCATGTGTTGCTCAAGCTCCGTCCCAGATTGCCACTCCACAATGATGCTCATCCTCAAGCTGAGGATATGAAGGCAAGGAAGGACAAAGGTCTCAGGCTATGGAGACAATCTGATCCATATGCCGTAAGAAGAAGGACTGCTGTGGACCCCAGATTCCACACCAAAGAGCAGCAGGATTTCTATGAGACCGTGCTAATGGATAAGAAGCCCATTGTTGCTGACACCAGGTATGTCGACTGGAAGTACATTGACAGCAGAGAGCATCGGGACTTCTTTCCCCATGTGCATGAGAGCTTTACTGCATGTGGAGTTGCTGACTTTGTGGGTCAAGAACTGACAGCATGGAACGACGAGATGATCATGCAGTTCTATGCCACAGCTCATTTCTACCCCGATGGCAAGATCACATGGATGACTGAAGGTCAACGGTTTTCTTCAACTGTTGCAGAATGGGCAGAACTTCTGAACGCTCCAGTGCAGAGAGAGGACGACATTGATGTCTATGGGATTCCTAAGAAGAGTCATGATTCCATGAAGAATATGTACAAGGAGATCCCAGCTGCTGATTTGGAGGGATGGAAACTCGGCTCAGTGTATTATCTCCAGGCAGGTCTGACCACTACTAACACTATCCTGAGGCATACTTTGATGCCTAAGTCAGGTGACCACCGGATGATACGAGGCTATTCTATCAACATGCTGCACATTCTCGATGAGAAGGCACCTTTTAAGGTGATGGACTTGATGGTAGAGACCATTAAGAGGACTGCAGCTGACCAGAAGAGGTCGTGTGGGTTTGCACCGCAGATACAGATGCTTATCAACGCCAAGTTTGGCACGGGCAAATTCATGTTGGATAGGAAGCACTTACCACTGCAGCCAGAGCATGAGGACAACGTAGTTGTGATGGATGAAGAGGATCCCACCTCAGTTGAAGGGCAAGCCAAGATCGAAGCTGCAAAGATAGCCAAAGCTGACAGAGAGGCAGCAGCAGCAGCAGCTAAGCCAAAGAGCTTCGGAGATCAGATTCTTGAAGCAACCCGGAGAATTGAACAACGCCTGGCCAGCATTGAGCAATCTCAGGAGAGCCTTGAGAGGATCGTCGAGGACAAGATCCACGCTCTAGACGTGAAGCTGACTGAGATTCAGGTGTCTGTCAACAAGCTTGAGGCAGACATGGAGGAGACTAGGCAGGAGAGGGCAGAGCTTATGCAGGATGATTTAGTCCAGGACTCTCATCGCCAGACTGCTCCGGTTCCCAGAGGATCCAGATCTGCAGCTATCCCAGTGACAGACTCCAGGGCTACCACTTCAGCACCAGCTACAGCTCCAGCAGTTCCTTCAGCTCCAGCATCCACTCCTCCAGCGCAGACATCAGCAGAAATCTTCGCCGATGCAGCTATCTCTACACCGACATCGACCCAGACGGGAGCCGCCGGCCGAGCCCGCAGTGACGTTTAGCTCTATACCTTTTCGAACTTTTTGGTAACTTGTTGCCAAAGGGGGAGAAATTGTTATAGATCATAGGGCTTCGAGAGAGAGAGAGTGCTCTTTCGTCTTTTCGTTCTTTTGCCGTTTTCCTTGAGATACATTGGTTTCTTTTGGTTCCAGATACTTTAAGTGTGCTTGCTACTACGTTTGATGCTACCTTAATGAGTGCTTAGTCATACTATGCTTTAATGTGTGCTTATTGTTTATCATATGCTATTTCTTATTGTATGGCTATTTACTCTTGTCTTGGTGATTGAGTGCATGTTATTCATTCTTATCATTTTGTGCGCTCCACCAAGATGTATGTGACATGGAAGAGTGACCCATAATCCTAATCGATTGTGCATTTGCATTCAAACGCAAATTTTAAATAATGCACAAATTTAGGGGGAGCTCTTGTTTATCACATACTTCTCAAAGCGACGATATTATTCTTTGATTATATCTTTTGTCGAAGCTTTGATCTATATGTTGTCATCAATTACCAAAAAGGGGGAGATTGAAAGTGCAACTAATCCCCGGGTGGTTTTGGTAATTAATAACAACATATATATCATTGAACTAATATTCTCTTAAGAATCATTTCAGAAAAGTTCGATGATGTGGGTATGGAAATGTCTGAAGAAGTGGACCCCTCAAAATGCTAAGACAAGCATTGGCAAAAGCTCAAGACTCCATTTTTGGTTTAGTGATCAAAGATCACATTGAGTCCATAGGAAAGCCAATACTATTAAAAGGGGATGAGGTTGTGTTAATGATCTTGTTGCTCAAGTGCTTGGTGATCTAACTCCCTCAACTATCAGCACTATTCACTTCTTAACACACACCCATAAGTAATCTCGGACACACCGATTTCTCCAACTCAGTCCCACCGAGATGAACCACTTCAGTTGTTTCTCCAAACCCTAGATTCTCGGTCACACCGATTCTGAGTTTCGGTCTCACCGAAAAAGGGCTGCCAACCTTCTGTGATCAGTTGACATCAATTCGGAATATCCGAGTTTATATTTTCGGTCTCACCGAAATGGCAAACCCTAACCTTTGACTCACTTCGGTCTCACCGAGATGGTATTTTCGGTCCCACCGAAAATCCCAACGTTCACTATATTTGAACTTTCGGTCTAACCGAGTTTTCACTTCGGTCTGACCGAGATTGGTCAAATGTGTGTGTAACGGTTGGATTTTGTGTGGAGGCTATATATACCCCTCCACCCCCTCCTCATTCGTGAGGAGAGCCATCAGAAAGTACCACCACTTCTACCACACACTTTCTGAGAAGTGAACCACCTACCCTTGTGTTGAGATCAAGCCATTCCATTCCTATCATATGAAACTTGATCTCTAGCCTTCCCAAGTTGCTTTCCACTCAAATCTTTCTTCCACCACAGCCATATCAGTGAGGAGAGTTGAGTGTTGGGGAGTTTATCACTTGAAGCACAAGAGCAAGGAGTTCATCACCATCAACACCGTCTATTACCTTTTGGGGGGTGGTGCCTCCTAGATTGGTTAGGTGTCGCTTGGGAGCCTCCGTCGTTGAGATGTGGAGTTGAACCAAGAAGTTTGTAAGGGCAAGGAGATCGCCTACTTCGTGAAGATCTACCCCGAGTAAGGCTAGTCCTCCGTGGGCGTAGGCCGTGATGGAATAGACAAGGTTGCTTCTTCGTGGACCCTTCGTGGGTGGAGCCCTCCGTGGACTCGCGCAGCCGTTACCCTCCGTGGGTTGAAGTCTCCATCAACGTGGATGTACGATAGCACCACCTATCGGAACCACGACAAAAATCTCCGTGTCACCAAACTGCGTTTGATCTTCTCCACCTCTCTTTTACATGTGCAATTTACTTTCCGCTGCATAAACTCTAGAATTGCATGTGTAGGGTGTTACTTGAACTGATCTTGTTTGTGAAACTGCCAAAAATATTGCATGATCTAAAGGCAGATTTTTTATATTGTCAAGTAGTCTAATCACCCCCCCTCTAGACCTACTTTCGATCCTACAGGATCGTATTAAACAGTGAGCTACAAAGCAGTTATTGGTCTACAACATAATTTGCAAAGACAACTTAGACTATTGTTCATGACAAGTGAGTTTTAACTAATCAAATTACTTATAACTCCCACTCAAATTGACATCCCTCTGGTCATCCGAGCGTGACATGATCCCAATCCACTAACCCAAGTCCGATCATCACGTGAGATGAGGTGGTGTCAATGGTGAACATCTTCATGTTGATCATATCTACTATATGACTCATGCTCGACCTTTCGGTCTTCCGTGTTCCGAGGCCATGTCTGTACATGCTAGGCTCGTCAAGTCTAACCCGAGTGTTCTGCATGTGCAAAACTGGCTTGCACCCGTTGTATGCGAACGTAGAGTCTATCACACCCGATCATCACGTGGTGCTTCGAAACGACGAACCTTCGCAACGGCGCACACTCGGGGGGAACACAATTTCATCTTGAAATTTTAGTGAGGGATCATCTTATAATGCTACCGCCGTCCTAAGCAAAATAAGATGCATAAAAGGATTAACATCACATGCAAATCATAAGTGACATGATATGGCCATCAACTCGTGCTTTTGATCTCCATCTCCAAAGCACCGGCATGATCTCCATCGTCACTGGCGCCACACCATGATCTCCATCATCATGATCTCCATCATCGTGTCGCCATCGGGGTTGTCGCGCGCCCACCATGCTCTTACTACTATTGCTACCGTTTAGCGATAAAGTAAAGCATTACAAAGCGCTTAATGATTGACACGCAGGTCATACAAAAATTAAAGACAACCCTATGGCTCCTGCCGGTTGCCGTATGCATCGACATGCAAGTCGATATTAACTATTACAACATGATCATCTCATACATCAAATATATCTCATCATGTCATTGGCCATATCATATCACATACATACCCTGCAAAAACAAGTTAGACGTCCTCTAATTTGTTGTTGCATGTTTTACGTGGCTGCTATGGGTTTCTAGCAAGAACGCTTCTTACCTACGCAAAGCCACAACGGTGATATTCAAGTTGCTATTTAACCTTCTACAAGGACCGCCTTGTTCTATTCCGATTCAACTAAGATAGGAGAGACAGACACCCGCCAGCCATCTTATGCAACAAAAGTCACATGTCTGTCGATGGAACCGGTCTCATGTACGTGGACATGTAAAGTTGGTCTGGGCCGCTTCATCCCATAATACCGCTGAATCAAGAAAGACTAAGGAGGGCAGCAATTTAAACATCAACGCCCACAAACCCTTTTGTGTTCTACTCGAGAAAGCATCTACGCAAGAACCTAGCTCATGATGCCACTGTTGGGGAACGTTGCATGGGAAACAAAAAAAATTTCCTACGTTCACCAAGATCAATCTAGGAGATGCTACTACGAGAGGAGAGTTGGATCCACGTACCCTTGTAGATCGCTAAGCGGAAGCGTTAAGAACGCGGTTGATGGAGTCGTACTCGCCGCGATTCAGATCGCCGAAGATCCTAGCACCGAAGCAACGGTGCCTCCGCGTTCTTCACACGTACGGCTCGGGGACGTCTCCTCCTTCTTGATCCAGCAAGGGGTGGAGGAGAGGTTGATGGAGAGACCGGCAGCACGACGGCGTGGTGGTGATGGTGGAGGAGGATTCCAGCAGGGCTTCGCCTAAGCACCGCGGGAAGACGAATATGTTGTGGGAGAGGGAGGGCAGCACCGAGGCACAAACGTGTGTTGGCTGCCCTCCCTCTACCTCTCTATATATAGGGGGAAGGAGGAGAGGGGGGCGCCCTAGGGTTTCCCCTAGGGGGGCCGGCGGCCAGGGCAGAGGGGGGGCGGCGGCCAAGGGCTGCGCCAGGCCCTAGGGTTTCCCCTCCCTAGGTGCCTTGCCCCCCAAGCCAGGGGGTGCGGCTGCCCTAGGAGGGGCCAGCCCCCCATGCGCCATAGGAGAGGGCCCAGGGGGGGCGCACAGCCCTATGAGGGCTGTGGTGTCCCCCCTTTGTGGCCCATTAGGCCCAGAACCACTTCCGGGACCCCCGAAACCCTTTTCGGTAATCCGCCGATTTCCCGATGCTCCCCGGAACACTTCCGGACTCCGAAACCTTTCATCCTATATATATCAATCTTCGTCCCCGGACCATTCCGGAGACCCTCGTCACGTCCGGGATCTCATCCGGGACTCCGAACAACCTTCGGTAACCATGCACTGTTCTCACTAACAACCCTAGCGTCACCGAACCTTAAGTGTGTAGACCCTGCGGGTTCGGAAACCATGTAGACATGACCGAGACACTCCCAGGTCAATAACCAATAGCGGGATCTGGATACCCATATTGGTTCCCACACGTTTCTCGATGATCTCATCGGATGAACCACGATGTCAAGGATTCAGGCAATCCCGTATACAGTTCCCTTTGTCTCGTCGGTATGTTACTTGCCCGAGATTCGATCGTCGGTATCTCTATACCTAGTTCAATCTCGTTACCGGCAAGTCTCTTTACTCGTTACCGTAATACATAATCCCGTGACCAACTACTTAGTCACTTTGAGCTCATTGAGATGACGTATTATCGAGTGGGCCCGGAGATACCTCTCCGTCACACGGAGTGACAAATCCCAGTCTCGATCCATGTCAACTCAACAGACACCCTCGGAGATACCTGTAGAGTACCTTTATAGTCACCCAGTTACGTTGTGACGTTTGGCACACACAAAGCACTCCTACGGTGTCAGTGAGTTACATGATCTCATGGTCATAGAAACTTATACTTGACATGCAGAAAACTATAGCGATAACTGACACGATCAAAAGCTATGTTTAACGTTTGGGTCTCGTCCATCACATCATTCTCCTAATGATGTGATCCCGTTATCAAATGACAACTCATGTCTATGACCTGGAAACCGCGGTCATCTTTGATCAACGAGCTAGTCCTGTAGAGGCTCACTAGGGACACAAAGTCTGTCTATTCATCCACACATGTATTTGAGTTTCCAATCAATACAGTTATAGCATGGATAATAAACGATTATCATGAACAAGGAAATATAATAATAACTCTTTTATTATTGCCTCTAGGGCATATTTCCAACAATATATACCCCTCCACCCCCTCTTCAATCGTGGAGAGAGCCATCAGAAAGAACTACCACTCCTACCTTACACTTTCTGAGAAGAGAACTACCTACCCTTGTGTTGAAATCAAGTTGCTCCATTCCTACCATATGAAACTTGATTTCTAACCTTCCCAAGTTGCTTTCCACTCAATCCTTTCTTCCACCACAGCCATATCAGTGAGGAGAGTTGAGTGTTGGGGAGATTATCATTTGAAGCACAAGAGCAAGGAGTTCATCATCATCTACAACATCTATTACCTTTTGGAGGGTGGTGCCTCCTAGATTGGTTAGGTGTCGCTTGGGAGCCTCCGTCATCGAGATGTGGAGTTGAACCAAGAAGTTTGTAAGGGCAAGGAGATCGCCTACTTCGTGAAGATCTACCCCGAGTAAGGCTAGCCCTCCGTGGGCGTAGGCCATGATGGAATAGACAAGGTTGCTTCTTCGTGGACCCTTCGTGGGTGGAGCCCTCCGTGGACTCGCGCAGCCGTTACCCTCCGTGGGTTGAAGTCTCCATCAACGTGGATGTACGATAGCACCACCTATCGGAACCACGGGAAAAATCACCGCGTCTCCAAAATTGCGTTTGCTCTTCTCCACCTCTCTTTACTACATGTGCAATTTACTTTCCGATGCCTATACTCTAGAATTGCATTTGTAGGGTGATCCTTGACTTGATCATAATTGTGAATCTGCCAAAAACTGTTCTTTGTCAAAAGGCAGAATTTTTATATTTACAAGTAGTCTAATCACCCCCCCTCTAGACATACTTTCGATCCTACAAGTGGTATCAGAGCTTTGGTCTCCATTGTATTGGTTTCCATTGCATTGGACTCCATAAGCTTGGTTTCACAACCTAGGAGAGTATGGCGTCTAGTGAGGGTAATTATCGTAGAGGTCCTTACTTTGATGGTACAAATTTTGCTAGTTGGAAGCATAAAATGAAAATGCATATTCTTGGTCATAACCCAGCCACATGGGGCATTATTTGTGTTGGTATGCAAGGTGAATTCTTCGAGGAAGGAAAAGTTCCGGATCGCGAAGCTACACCGGAAGAATTGCGGATGTTGCAAAACAATGCTCAAGCTTGTGACATTCTCTTCAATGCCTTGTGTCCCGAGGAGTTCAACAAAATCAGCCGTCTTGAAAATGCAAAAGAGATTTGGGATACTTTGGTTGAAATGCACGAAGGTACCGAGTCTGTGAAGGAATCAAAGCTAGATATTCTTCAAGGTCAACTTGACAAGTTCAAGATGAAGGATGGTGAAGGAGTCGCTGAAATGTACTCTAGGCTTGCTCTCATCACAAATGAGATTGCCGGCTTAGGAAGCAAAGAAATGACCGACCGATTCATCATCAAGAAGATTCTCAGAGCTTTGGATGGAAAGTATGACACCGTGTGCACTTTGATCCAAATGATGCCAAACTACAAGACTCTCAAGCCAACTGAAGTCATTGGAAGAATTGTTGCTCATGAGATGACACTTAAGGATAAGGAAGAGCTTCACAACAAGTCAAGTGGTGCTTACAAAGCTACAAGTGATGCTCCTACTACCGCAAGTGACAAGCTAATTTCCAATGAAGAGATAAGCCTAATGGTCAAGAACTTCAACAAGTTCTACAAGAATAGAGGCAAAGAAAGAAGCTCAAAGTCTAGATCATATGATGAAAAGAGATCTTCTAGTCGTGATCGAAACTGCTACAATTGTGGAAGACCCGGACACTTCTCAAATGAGTGTACGGCTCCCCACAAGAGAAGAGAAGAATCTCCAAGAAGAAGAGCAAGAGATGAGTCACCTCGGAGAGAGAGAAGGAGTAGAGATGATCGTTATGAACGAAGACCCTCTCGGAGAAGCAAGGATTCGGAGAGGAAAGACAAGTCATCAAGGAGCTACATAAGAAGAAGACATCAAGCTCATGTAGGTGAATGGGTCTCCGGCTCCGACTCCGACAATCAATCCGATGGAAGCTATCACTCTGACTCCGACTACAGTCAAGATGAAGGTGTTGCCGGACTTGCACTCGTATCCTCCAACTCCAACTCCTACGACTTATTTGATTCACCAAATGAGGGAATTGGAAGATGCTTCATGGCTAAAGGCCCCAAGGTAACACACCCTGAATTCATTGACTTTGATAGTGATGAGGATGACTTGCTTGGTGAAGATGAGCTCTTGCATGATAAATCTAGTGAGCTTAGTAATGATGAAAATGCTAGTAGTCTTTATAGTCGAGAAGAGTCGAATGACAATGCTATGAAGGAGATTGAGCGTCTAACTAAAGAACTAAACACTCTTAAGTTAGCTCATGAAACAACTCAAGAAGATCATAGAGAGCTCCTAAGATCTCATGAGAAGCTATGCTTCGAGAAGCTCACTCTAGAGCAAGAACATGAGTTTCTAAAAGCGATCAATGACGATCTTCGAAAGAAGAGTTCTTCATATCTTGCCAAACGACTTCTCTTGTCTAATTTCTTGCCACCTATCAAGACTAAGCATGACAAGCATAAGAAAAATTCTTCCTCTAGTAGTAACAATAACAATGTTAAATCCAATATTGTTGCTTCTAGTAGTTCTCTTGATTCCACTAACAATGTTTCAAGCCAAGTTACACTTGAGCAAGAAAATAGCTTATTGAAGGAAATCATAGAGAAAGGTGTCTACAAGAGTCTTGCCGGAAGCAAGAACTTTGAGGAGATTGTTCGCAAACAAGGAAGACACCGGAAGAATCAAGGGATTGGTTTTGAGCGAAAGTTCAACGCCGAAGGTGTTGAGTGGGAAGAAGGTCAATACCCTACTCCACAGTTTGTTTCACAAAAGGATAAGTATGATCCTACTTCTTCCAATGTGGAACAAGCTCAAGATGACCTTCCACCACAAGACCACAAGCTAAAGGCCAAGGACAAGCTTCAAGAGGAGATTGATGCATTCATTGAAGCACCTCAAGCCATGGTCAAGTGGGTTCCCAAGGACACATCAAGTTCTACTTCGTCAAGCTCAACTACAACACCAAGGATTCCCATCAAGATGATGTGGATCCCAAAGAAGAAGAACTAGTAGGTTCTTGAGGGTGACTCCACCAACAAACTTCACTCATATTCATTTTGGCAAGAACTTGTGCAATCAACTTCCACATCATGCACTTGTTCATGGAGTCACAAACCCTCTTGTTGGTAAGTCAAGGGACAAGGTAATCATTGCTTTCATGGACATCATCTTTTGTGCACTTCACTCTATGTCCATGGATATTCTTGTTTGTTCCTTGTGGGACTAACCCATGTAGGTATTGAAAGTGCCCTAATCCAAAGGATTGCTCCCAACTCATGATGATCTGCATCAACATTGAGCATCCACATCTTCAACATCTACATGAAGTCTTCTACGACAACCCAAGGTTAGTTTGACCCTTTAAAAGGGGTTCTCACATCTAGGGGGAGCTTTGCTCTAAAAATGAGCTAAAGCATCTCCAAATGATGTGAACACATAAATGCTTTATGTAAAAGTGGTAACCCCACTTGTGCTTAAACGATGAGTATGACCTATGATCAAATGTTCTCATTTGACTCATAAGTCAATATACTCATATATAGATGACCTAGTCATCGACATTTTGTGTGCTAGTAGCTAGAGTTTTGGTTGTGCATGTTTGACACATATTTCAGTTGCTATCTTATTGTGTGAGCATGTTGGATGCATGATTTTATCCATTCAAGGACATCCATTTGTTGTTTTGATTGTTTTGGTTTCTTTTTCTGGCCAAATGGATGGACAAGAATGCCTAAGCACCTTCCCTAGCTATCTATGCTTTCTTGTCTCAAAATTCTATTCATGCTTATATCACAACTTTGAACAAGTCTTTTTCGGACAGTCCGAGTGAGGAGCACTCGGAACCACCGATTCGTCTAAGGCTGACTTCCAAAACCTTCTAAGTCTATTTCGGTCTGACCGACTTCTCAATCTCGGTCCAACCGAAACACTTAGATTGATCTAGGTTTCATCTCGGTGAAACCGAGTTCAAAATCTCGGTCTGACCGATATGTGTAACTGCACAGCAGAAATACATCTCGGTGACACCGAGTTTTTCAACTCGGTCCCACCGACAGCACGGGGTTATATATACTGAGGGCTGCGCGCGATCTATTCCTTTCAAACCGTTCGCCCTCCAAGACCCCTGCTGCCGCCGCCCTGATCTAAGGATCGTCGCCGTCGTCGCCTGTGTGCCCTTGCCGCAGGTCTCCGCCGCCGTCAACGGTAATCTTCTCCTCCGTTGCCGCCGTAGAGGGACACCACCAAGTTAGGGTGTGTCTCAATCCCTATTCATGCTCCACTTCTGATTCTTGCATGATAGGACTGCCCTGATTCAATCCACGTTTGATATGATCCCAATACATTGCTCAGATCGTTTAGTTTCGAGGAAAATTCTTAGGTTTAGGTTTCCACGGAATGCATCTCGGTGAAGCCGATTCCTGAACCTCGGACTGACCGATTTGGTCTCTGACCATTGCACTACACAGTTCGGTCTGACCGAGTTGTGAAAATCGGAATGTCCGAAGTGAAGTTTCTATGAAACCCTAGTTTTTCGGTAGGACCGAAACCCATTTCGGTCTGACCGAAAGTGGTGTGTAGGTTCTGTTGAACACTTCGGTTACACCGAAACTTGAAATCGGTTTGACCGAAATACATTCTGTGAAAACTCAAAACTAAGTTTTTAACTCATTTTTTTTTGCAAAAACCTCTGCAGTTGTGATAACTCTTCTACTCTGCCTATACCTTATCTATTCACAGGTCTTTCAGCCATGTCAGATGTCAGTGACAGCCAGAACAGGTCCGAATCACCGTTTGCTGAGATTCCAGAAGCAGGTACAAGTCCTGAGGCTAGCAGCTCTAGTGATGATGGTGAGAGGAGTACCCCTAGTGGTCTGCCTCCTGCTGCTACGAGAACCAGGAAGAAGAGAACGTCTGATTCTGAGGATTCCGATTTTGTTGCTGAGGAAGTTACCTCCAAGCCAAAGAGGCAAGTGGTCGCCAAAGAGCTCCAAGGGCAGCAGCCAAAGAAAGGCACGAGCAAAGTGAAGCAGTCTGCAGTTGCCAAGAAGCTCAACTTGGAAGAGCCAGCTCCAAGCAAAGTGAAGAAGACTTCCAAAAGGAAGAGAGTGGTTTATGCTGAACCTCAAGTTGATGATGCTGAAGAAGAAGAAGAAGATGCACCCCAGCCTCCTCCTCAGAAAGCTAAGTTCATGGGTGATGCTATTCGAGCTCAAGCCTCCTCCAAGCCCAAGAAGCCTGCTCCAGCTAAGGCAGCTCCAGCGAAGCCTAAGAGGACAACCAGAAGCATTCCAGCTTCTGAGAAGAACAAAGGTGAGATGCCACCTTCTGAGTCAGATGAAGAGCATGTGTTGCTCAAGCTCCGTCCCAAGTTCCCACTCCACAATGATGCTCATCCTCAAGCTGAGGATATGAAGGCAAGGAAGGACAAAGGTCTCAGGCTATGGAGACAATCTGATCCATACGCCGTAAGAAGAAGGACTGCTGTGGACCCCAGATTCCACACCAAAGAGCAGCAGGATTTCTATGAGACCGTGCTAATGGATAAGAAGCCCATTGTTGCTGACACCAGGTATGTCGACTGGAAGTACATTGACAGCAGAGAGCATCGGGACTTCTTTCCCCATGTGCATGAGAGCTTTACTGCATGTGGAGTTGCTGACTTTGTGGGTCAAGAACTGACAGCATGGAACGACGAGATGATCATGCAGTTCTATGCCACAGCCCATTTCTACCCCGATGGCAAGATCACATGGATGACTGAAGGTCAACGGTTTTCTTCAACTGTTGCAGAATGGGCAGAACTTCTGAACGCTCCAGTGCAGAGAGAGGACGACATTGATGTCTATAGGATTCCTAAGAAGAGTCATGATTCCATGAAGAATATGTACAAGGAGATCCCAGCTGCTGATTTGGAGGGATGGAAACTCGGCTCAGTGTATTATCTCCAGGCAGGTCTGACCACCACTAACACTATCCTGAGGCATACTTTGATGCCTAAGTCAGGTGACCACCGGATGATACGAGGCTATTCTATCAACATGCTGCACATTCTCGATGAGAAGGCACCTTTTAAGGTGATGGACTTGATGGTAGAGACCATCAAGAGGACTGCAGCTGACCAGAAGAGGTCATGTGGGTTTGCACCACAGATACAGATGCTTATCAACGCCAAGTTTGGCACGGGCAAATTCATGTTGGATAGGAAGCACTTACCACTGCAGCCAGAGCATGAGGACAACGTAGTTGTGATGGATGAAGAGGATCCCACCTCAGTTGAAGGGCAAGCCAAGATCGAAGCTGCAAAGAAAGCCAAAGCTGACAGAGAGGCAGCAGCAGCAGCAGCTAAGCCAAAGAGCTTCGGAGATCAGATTCTTGAAGCAACCCGGAGAATTGAACAACGCCTGGCCAGCATTGAGCAATCTCAGGAGAGCCTTGAGAGGATCGTCGAGGACAAGATCCACGCTCTAGACGTGAAGCTGACTGAGATTCAGGTGTCTGTCAACAAGCTTGAGGCAGACATGGAGGAGACTAGGCAGGAGAGAGCAGAGCTTATGCAGGATGATATAGTCCAGGACTCTCATCGCCAGACTGCTCCGGTTCCCAGAGGATCCAGATCTGCAGCTATCCCAGTGACAGACTCCAGGGCTACCACTTCAGCACCAGCTACAGCTCCAGCAGTTCCTTCAGCTCCAGCATCCACTCCTCCAGCGCAGACATCAGCAGAAGTCTTCGCCGATGCAGCTATCTCTACACCAACATCGACCCAGACGGGAGCCGCCAGCCGAGCCCGCAGTGACGTTTAGCTCTATACCTTTTCGAACTTTTTGGTAACTTGTTGCCAAAGGGGGAGAAATTGTTATAGATCATAGGGCTTCGAGAGAGAGAGTGCTCTTTCGTCTTTTCGTTCTTTTGCCGCTTTTCTTGAGATACATTGGTTTCTTTTGGTTCCAGATACTTTAAGTGTGCTTGCTACTACGTTTGATGCTACCTTAATGAGTGCTCAGTCATACTATGCTTTAATGTGTGCTTATCGTTTATCATATGCTATTTCTTATTGTATGGCTATTTACTCTTGTCTTGGTGATTGAGTGCATGTTATTCATTCTTATCATTTTGTGCGCTCCACCAAGATGTATGTGACATAGAAGAGTGACCCATAATCCTAATCGATTGTGCATTTGCATTCAAACGCAAATTTTTAAATAATGCACAAATTTAGGGGGAGCTCTTGTTTATCACATACCTCTCAAAGCGACGATATTATTCATTGATTATATCTTTTGTCGAAGCTTTGATCTATATGTTGTCATCAATTACCAAAAAGGGGGAGATTGAAAGTGCAACTAATCCCCGGGTGGTTTTGGTAATTAATAACAACATATATATCATTGAACTAATATTCTCTTGAGAATCATTTCAGAAAAGTTCGATGATGTGGGTATGGAAATGTCTGAAGAAGTGGACCCCTCAAAATGCTAAGACAAGCATTGGCAAAAGCTCAAGACTCCACCTTTTTGGTTTAGTGATCAAAGATCACATTGAGTCCATAGGAAAGCCAATACTATTAAAAGGGGATGAGGTTGTGTTAATGTTCTTGTTGCTCAAGTGCTTGGTGATCTAACTCCCTCAACTATCAGCACTATTC
Organism: Secale cereale; assembly: GCA_902687465.1. Classification (NCBI taxonomy): domain Eukaryota; kingdom Viridiplantae; phylum Streptophyta; class Magnoliopsida; order Poales; family Poaceae; genus Secale; species Secale cereale. Next base: position 289,273,636 of record LR738710.1, on the reverse strand, counting down.
ACTTCTTAACACACACCCATAAGTAATCTCGGTCACACCGATTTCTCCAACTCAGTCCCACCGAGATGAACCACTTCAGTTGTTTCTCCAAACCCTAGATTCTCGGTCACACCGATTCTGAGTTTCGGTCTCACCGAAAAAGGGCTGCCAACCTTCTGTGATCAGTTGACATCAATTCGGAATATCCGAGTTTATATTTTCGGTCTCACCGAAATGGCAAACCCTAACCTTTGACTCACTTCGGTCTCACCGAGATGGTATTTTCGGTCCCACCGAAAATCCCAACGTTCACTATATTTGAACTTTCGGTCTAACCGAGTTTTCACTTCGGTCTGACCGAGATTGGTCAAATGTGTGTGTAACGGTTGGATTTTGTGTGGAGGCTATATATACCCCTCCACCCCCTCCTCATTCGTGAGGAGAGCCATCAGAAAGTACCACCACTTCTACCACACACTTTCTGAGAAGTGAACCACCTACCCTTGTGTTGAGATCAAGCCATTCCATTCCTATCATATGAAACTTGATCTCTAGCCTTCCCAAGCTGCTTTCCACTCAAATCTTTCTTCCACCACAGCCATATCAGTGAGGAGAGTTGAGTGTTGGGGAGTTTATCACTTGAAGCACAAGAGCAAGGAGTTCATCACCATCAACACCGTCTATTACCTTTTGGGGGGTGGTGCCTCCTAGATTGGTTAGGTGTCGCTTGGGAGCCTCCGTCGTGATGTGGAGTTGAACCAAGAAGTTTGTAAGGGCAAGGAGATCGCCTACTTCGTGAAGATCTACCCCGAGTAAGGCTAGTCCTCCGTGGGCGTAGGCCGTGATGGAATAGACAAGGTTGCTTCTTCGTGGACCCTTCGTGGGTGGAGCCCTCCGTGGACTCGCGCAGCCGTTACCCTCCGTGGGTTGAAGTCTCCATCAACGTGGATGTACGATAGCACCACCTATCGGAACCACGACAAAAATCTCCGTGTCACCAAACTGCGTTTGATCTTCTCCACCTCTCTTTTACATGTGCAATTTACTTTCCGCTGCATAAACTCTAGAATTGCATGTGTAGGGTGTTACTTGAACTGATCTTGTTTGTGAAACTGCTAAAAACATTGCATGATCCAAAGGCAGATTTTTTATATTGTCAAGTAGTCTAATCACCCCCCCTCTAGACCTACTTTCGATCCTACAAGTGGTATCAGAGCTTTGGTCTCCATTGCCTTGGTTTCCATTGCTTTGGACTCCATAAGCTTGGTTTCACAACCTAGGAGAGTATGGCGTCTAGTGAGGGTAATTATCGTAGAGGTCCTTACTTTGATGGTACAAATTTTGCTAGTTGGAAGCATAAAATGAAAATGCATATTCTTGGTCATAACCCAGCCGCATGGGGCATTATTTGTGTTGGCATGCAAGGTGATTTCTTTGAAGAAGGAAAAGTTCCGGATCGCGAAGCTACACCCGAAGAGTTGCGGATGCTGCAAAACAATGCTCAAGCTTGTGACATTCTCTTCAATGCTTTGTGTCCCGAAGAGTTCAACAAAATCAGCCGTCTTGAGAATGCTAAAGAGATTTGGGATACTTTGGTTGAAATGCACGAAGGTACTGAATCTGTGAAGGAATCAAAGCTAGATATTCTTCAAGGTCAACTTGACAAGTTCAAGATGAAGGATGGTGAAGGAGTCGCTGAAATGTACTCTAGGCTTGCTCTCATCACAAATGAGATTGCTGGCTTAGGAAGCGAAGAAATGACCGACCGATTCATCATTAAGAAGATTCTCAGAGCTTTGGATGGAAAGTATGACACCGTGTGCACTTTGATCCAAATGATGCCAAACTACAAGACTCTCAAGCCAACTGAAGTCATTGGAAGAATTGTTGCTCATGAAATGACACTTAAGGACAAGGAAGAGCTTCACAACAAGTCAAGTGGTGCTTACAAAGCTACAAGTGATGCTCCTACTACCTCAAGTGACAAGCTAATTTCCAATGAAGAGATAAGCCTAATGGTCAAGAACTTCAACAAGTTCTACAAGAATAGAGGCAAAGAAAGAAGCTCAAAGTCTAGATCATATGATGGAAAGAGATCTTCTAGTCGTGATCGAAACTGCTACAATTGTGGAAGACCCGGACACTTCTCAAATGAGTGTACGGCTCCCCACAAGAGAAGAGAAGAATCTCCAAGAAGAAGAGCAAGAGATGAGTCACCTCGGAGAGAGAGAAGGAGTAGAGATGATCGTTATGAACGAAGACCCTCTCGGAGAAGCAAGGATTCGGAGAGGAAAGACAAGTCATCAAGGAGCTACACAAGAAGAAGACATCAAGCTCATGTTGGTGAATGGGTCTCCGGCTCCGACTCTGACAGACAATCCGATGGAAGCTATCACTCCGACTCCGACTATAGTCAAGATGAAGGTGTTGCCGGACTTGCACTAGTATCCTCCAACTCCAACTCCTACGACTTATTTGATTCACCAAATGAGGGAATTGGAAGATGCTTCATGGCTAAAGGCCCCAAGGTAACACACCCTGAATTCATTGACTTTGATAGTGATGAGGATGACTTACTTGGTGAAGATGAGCTCTTGCATGATAAATCTAGTGAGCTTAGTAATGATGAAAATGCTAGTAGTCTTTATAGTCGAGAAGAGTCGAATGACAATGCTATGAAGGAGATTGAGCGTCTAACTAAAGAACTAAACACTCTTAAGTTAGCTCATGAAACAACTCAAGAAGATCATAGAGAGCTCCTAAGATCTCATGAGAAGCTACGCTTCGAGAAGCTCACTCTAGAGCAAGAACATGAGTTTCTAAAAGCGATCAATGACGATCTTCGAAAGAAGAGTTCTTCATATCTTGTCAAACGACTTCTCTTGTCTAATTTCTTGCCACCTATTAAGACTAAGCATGACAAGCATAAGAAAAATTCTTCCTCTAGTAGTAACAATAACAATGTTAAATCCAATATTGTTGCTTCTAGTAGTTCTCTTGATTCCACTAACAATGTTTCAAGCCAAGTTACACTTGAGCAAGAAAATAGCCTATTGAAGGAAATCATAGAGAAAGGTGTCTACAAGAGTCTTGCCGGAAGCAAGAACTTTGAGGAGATTGTTCGCAAACAAGGAAGACACCGGAAGAATCAAGGGATTGGTTTTGAGCGAAGGTTCAACGCCAAAGGTGTTGAGTGGGAAGAAGGTCAATACCCTACTCCACAGTTTGTCTCACAAAAGGAGAAGTATGATCCTACTTCTTCCAATGTGGAACAAGCTCAAGATGACCTTCCACCACAATACCACAAGCTAAAGGCCAAGGACAAGCTTCAAGAGGAGATTGATGCATTCATTGAAGCACCTCAAGCCATGGTCAAGTGGGTTCCCAAGGACACATCAAGTTCTACTTCGTCAAGCTCAACTACAACACCAAGGATTCCCATCAAGATGATGTGGATCCCAAAGAAGAAGAACTAGTAGGTTCTTGAGGGTGACTCCGCCAACAAACTTCACTCATATTCATTTTGGCAAGAACTTGTGCAATCAACTTCCACATCATGCACTTGTTCATGGAGTCACAAACCCTCTTGTTGGTAAGTCAAGGGACAAGGTAATCATTGCTTTCATGGACATCATCTTTTGTGCACTTCACTCTATGTCCATGGATATTCTTGTTTGTTCCTTGTGGGACTAACCCATGTAGGTATTGAAAGTGCCCTAATCCAAAGGATTGCTCCCAACTCATGATGATCTACATCAACATTGAGCATCCACATCTTCAACATCTACATGAAGTCTTCTACGACAACCCAAGGTTAGTTTGACCCTTTAAAAGGGGTTCTCACATCTAGGGGGAGCTTTGCTCTAAAAATGAGCTAAAGCATCTCCAAATGATGTGAACACATAAATGCTTTATGTAAAGGTGGTAACCCCACTTGTGCTTAAACGATGAGTATGACCTATGATCAAATGTTCTCATTTGACTCCTAAGTCAATATACTCATATATAGATGACCTAGTCATCGACAATTTGTGTGCTAACAGCTAGAGTTTTGGTTGTGCATGTTTGACACATATTTCAGTTGCTATCTTATTGTGTGAGCATGTTGGATGCATGATTTTATCCATTCAAGGACATCCATTTGTTGTTTTGATTGTTTTGGTTTCTTTTTCTGGCCAAATGGATGGACAAGAATGCCTAAGCACCTTCCCTAGCTATCTATGCTTTCTTGTCTCAAAATTCTATTCATGCTTATATCACAACTTTGAACAAGTCTTTTTCGGACAGTCCGAGTGAGGAGCACTCGGAACCACCGATTCGTCTAAGGCTGACTTCCAAAACCTTCTAAGTCTATTTCGGTCTGACCGGCTTCTCAATCTCGGTCCAACCGAAACACTTAGATTGATCTAGGTTTCATCTCGGTGAAACCGAGTTCAAAATCTCGGTCTGACCGATATGTGTAACTGCACAGCAGAAATACATCTCGGTGACACCGAGTCTTTCAACTCGGTCCCACCGACAGCACGGGGTTATATATACTGAGGGCTGCGCGCGATCTATTCCTTTCAAACCGTTCGCCCTCCAAGACCCCTGCTGCCGCCGCCCTGATCTAAGGATCGTCGCCGTCGTCGCCTGTGTGCCCTTGCCGCAGGTCTCCGCCGCCGTCAACGGTAATCTTCTCCTCCGTTGCCGCCGTAGAGGGACACCACCAAGTTAGGGTGTGTCTCAATCCCTATTCATGCTCCACTTCTGATTCTTGCATGATAGGACTGCCCTGATTCAATCCACGTTTGATATGATCCCAATACATTGCTCAGATCGTTTAGTTTCGAGGAAAATTCTTAGGTTTAGGTTTCCACGGAATGCATCTCGGTGAAGCCGATTCCTGAAACTCGGACTGACCGATTTGGTCTCTGACCATTGCACTACACAGTTCGGTCTGACCGAGTTGTGAAAATCGGAATGTCCGAAGTGAAGTTTCTATGAAACCCTAGTTTTTCGGTAGGACCGAAACCCATTTCGGTCTGACCGAAAGTGGTGTGTAGGTTCTGTTGAACACTTCCGTTACACCGAAACTTGAAATCGGTTTGACCGAAATACATTCTGTGAAAACTCAAAACTAAGTTTTTAACTCATTTTTTTTTGCAAAAACTTCTGCAGTTGTGATAACTCTTCTATTCTGCCTATACCTTATCTATTCACAGGTCTTTCAGCCATGTCAGATGTCAGTGACAGCCAGAACAGGTCCGAATCACCGTTTGCTGAGATTCCAGAGGCAGGTACAAGTCCTGAGGCAAGCAGCTCTAGTGATGATGGTGAGAGGAGTACCCCCAGTGGTCTGCCTCCTGCTGCTACGAGAACCAGGAAGAAGAGAACGTCTGATTCTGAGGATTCCGATTTTGTTGCTGAGGAAGTTACCTCCAAGCCAAAGAGGCAAGTGGTCGCCAAAGAGCTCCAAGGGCAGCAGCCAAAGAAAGGCACGAGCAAAGTGAAGCAGTCTGCAGTTGCCAAGAAGCTCAACTTGGAAGAGCCAGCTCCAAGCAAAGTGAAGAAGACTTCCAAAAGGAAGAGAGTGGTTTATGCTGAACCTCAAGTTGATGATGCTGAAGAAGAAGAAGAAGATGCACCCCAGCCTCCTCCTCAGAAAGCTAAGTTCATGGGTGATGCTATTCGAGCTCAAGCCTCCTCCAAGCCCAAGAAGCCTGCTCCAGCTAAGGCAGCTCCAGCGAAGCCTAAGAGGACAACCAGAAGCATTCCAGCTTCTGAGAAGAACAAAGGTGAGATGCCACCTTCTGAGTCAGATGAAGAGCATGTGTTGCTCAAGCTCCGTCCCAAGTTGCCACTCCACAATGATGCTCATCCTCAAGCTGAGGATATGAAGGCAAGGAAGGACAAAGGTCTCAGGCTATGGAGACAATCTGATCCATATGCCGTAAGAAGAAGGACTGCTGTGGACCCCAGATTCCACACCAAAGAGCAGCAGGATTTCTATGAGACCGTGCTAATGGATAAGAAGCCCATTGTTGCTGACACCAGGTATGTTGACTGGAAGTACATTGACAGCAGAGAGCATCGGGACTTCTTTCCCCATGTGCATGAGAGCTTTACTGCATGTGGAGTTGCTGACTTTGTGGGTCAAGAACTGACAGCATGGAACGACGAGATGATCATGCAGTTCTATGCCACAGCCCATTTCTACCCCGATGGCAAGATCACATGGATGACTGAAGGTCAACGTTTTTCTTCAACTGTTGCAGAATGGGCAGAACTTCTGAACGCTCCAGTGCAGAGAGAGGACGACATTGATGTCTATGGGATTCCTAAGAAGAGTCATGATTCCATGAAGAATATGTACAAGGAGATCCCAGCTGCTGATTTGGAGGGATGGAAACTCGGCTCAGTGTATTATCTCCAGGCAGGTCTGACCACCACCAACACTATCCTGAGGCATACTTTGATGCCTAAGTCAGGTGACCACCGGATGATACGAGGCTATTCTATCAACATGCTGCACATTCTCGATGAGAAGGCACCTTTTAAGGTGATGGACTTGATGGTAGAGACCATCAAGAGGACTGCAGCTGACCAGAAGAGGTCGTGTGGGTTTGCACCGCAGATACAGATGCTTATCAACGCCAAGTTTGGCACGGGCAAATTCATGTTGGATAGGAAGCACTTACCACTGCAGCCAGAGCATGAGGACAACGTAGTTGTGATGGATGAAGAGGATCCCACCTCAGTTGAAGGGCAAGCCAAGATCGAAGCTGCAAAGAAAGCCAAAGCTGACAGAGAGGCAGCAGCAGCAGCAGCTAAGCCAAAGAGCTTCGGAGATCAGATTCTTGAAGCAACCCGGAGAATTGAACAACGCCTGGCCAGCATTGAGCAATCTCAGGAGAGCCTTGAGAGGATCGTCGAGGACAAGATCCACGCTCTAGACGTGAAGCTGACTGAGATTCAGGTGTCTGTCAACAAGCTTGAGGCAGACATGGAGGAGACTAGGCAGGAGAGGACAGAGCTTATGCAGGATGATTTAGTCCAGGACTCTCATCGCCAGACTGCTCCGGTTCCCAGAGGATCCAGATCTGCAGCTATCCCAGTGACAGACTCCAGGGCTACCACTTCAGCACCAGCTACAGCTCCAGCAGTTCCTTCAGCTCCAGCATCCACTCCTCCAGCGCAGACATCAGCAGAAATCTTCGCCGATGCAGCTATCTCTACACCGACATCGACCCAGACGGGAGCCGCCAGCCGAGCCCGCAGTGACGTTTAGCTCTATACCTTTTCGAACTTTTTGGTAACTTGTTGCCAAAGGGGGAGAAATTGTTATAGATCATAGGGCTTCGAGAGAGAGAGTGCTCTTTCGTCTTTTCGTTCTTTTGCCGTTTTCCTTGAGATACATTGGTTTCTTTTGGTTCCAGATACTTTAAGTGTGCTTGCTACTACGTTTGATGCTACCTTAATGAGTGCTTAGTCATACTATGCTTTAATGTGTGCTTATTGTTTATCATATGCTATTTCTTATTGTATGGCTATTTACTCTTGTCTTGGTGATTGAGTGCATGTTATTCATTCTTATCATTTTGTGCGCTCCACCAAGATGTATGTGACATGGAAGAGTGACCCATAATCCTAATCGATTGTGCATTTGCATTCAAACGCAAATTTTAAATAATGCACAAATTTAGGGGGAGCTCTTGTTTATCACATACCTCTCAAAGCGACGATATTATTCATTGATTATATCTTTTGTCGAAGCTTTGATCTATATGTTGTCATCAATTACCAAAAAGGGGGAGATTGTAAGTGCAACTAATCCCCGGGTGGTTTTGGTAATTAATAACAACATATATATCATTGAACTAATATTCTCTTGAGAATCATTTCAGAAAAGTTCGATGATGTGGGTATGGAAATGTCTGAAGAAGTGGACCCCTCAAAATGCTAAGACAAGCATTGGCAAAAGCTCAAGACTCCATTTTTGGTTTAGTGATCAAAGATCACATTGAGTCCATAGGAAAGCCAATACTATTAAAAGGGGATGAGGTTGTGTTAATGTTCTTGTTGCTCAAGTGCTTGGTGATCTAACTCCCTCAACTATCAGCACTATTCACTACTTAACACACACCCATAAGTAATCTCGGTCACACCGATTTCTCCAACTCAGTCCCACCGAGATGAACCACTTCAGTTGTTTCTCCAAACCCTAGATTCTCGGTCAAACCGATTCTGAGTTTCGGTCTCACCGAAAAAGGGCTGCCAACCTTCTGTGATCAGTTGACATCAATTCGGAATATCCGAGTTTATATTTTCGGTCTCACCGAAATGGCAAACCCTAACCTTTGACTCACTTCGGTCTCACCGAGATGGTATTTTCGGTCCCACCGAAAATCCCAACGTTCACTAGATTTGAACTTTCGGTCTAACCGAGTTTTCACTTCGGTCTGACCGAGATTGGTCAAATGTGTGTGTAACGGTTGGATTTTGTGTGGAGGCTATATATACCCCTCCACCCCCTCCTCATTCGTGAGGAGAGCCATCAGAAAGTACCACCACTTCTACCACACACTTTCTGAGAAGTGAACCACCTACCCTTGTGTTGAGATCAAGCCATTCCATTCCTACCATATGAAACTTGATCTCTAGCCTTCCCAAGTTGCTTTCCACTCAAATCTTTCTTCCACCACAGTCATATCAGTGAGGAGAGTTGAGTGTTGGGGAGTTTATCACTTGAAGCACAAGAGCAAGGAGTTCATCACCATCAACACCGTCTATTACCTTTTGGGGGGTGGTGCCTCCTAGATTGGTTAGGTGTCGCTTGGGAGCCTCCGTCATGATGTGGGGTTGAACCAAGAAGTTTGTAAGGGCAAGGAGATCGCCTACTTCGTGAAGATCTACCCCGAGTAAGGCTAGTCCTCCGTGGGCGTAGGCCGTGATGGAATAGACAAGGTTGCTTCTTCGTGGACCCTTCGTGGGTGGAGCCCTCCGTGGACTCGCGCAGCCGTTACCCTCCGTGGGTTGAAGTCTCCATCAACGTGGATGTACGATAGCACCACCTATCGGAACCACGACAAAAATCTCCGTGTCACCAAACTGCGTTTGATCTTCTCCACCTCTCTTTTACATGTGCAATTTACTTTCCGCTGCATAAACTCTAGAATTGCATGTGTAGGGTGTTACTTGAACTGATCTTGTTTGTGAAACTGCCAAAAACATTGCATGATCTAAAGGCAGATTTTTTATATTGTCAAGTAGTCTAATCACCCCCCCTCTAGACCTACTTTCGATCCTACAGCAGGCCGCCGCGTAGGCTCGACGGGACATGTGCGAGCAGAACGGCTGCCCATGCTCATCGGTAAGCGAGCTCATTGACCTCTATCGACCAGCCGCCCACCTCGCTCAGAACTTCTCCATTAATGGCGGCCGGGCCGCTGTTTAACACGCGGTTAATTAAAGCACCTGGATGGATGATGTTTGGTTGTGATCCCATGGACCCACTCAATGTTAGCATTTGCTTTGTTCGTGTTTTCATCTCATATTACGGATAATTTTAATTGCCACATAGGGCAACGTATAATACGATGACAAATAAAATGGCAACGGATAATACTATGACAAATTTACAATGGTGCGGATAATAATTGTCTTATGTATTCCGGATAATTTAGAATACCACATGCGGCAAAGCTCGGAAGACACGGGGGGCAAGAGCAGAAGGAAATCGTAGACAACGATCTCGCATCGCTGCTGTCTCTACTCCTCGATGGATCACCGGGCGATGACATCTTCCGGCTCCTTCTTCAATTCCTCAAGGCTTTGCTTGACACCAGCCATATATTCCTCCACCTCCTACTCCCGATCGATCTGGAGCTTCCTAAAGTCACTCTAAGTTCCTTGACGACCACTTTCAGTGTCATCCCCGAAGCACTACTCTGCTCATGCAACATCTTCCAGCCGGTTGCCTCCTCGTCCATCTCAGTGATCGCCTTGAGGAGCTTCACAATGTCTGAGGGAGTCCTGGATTAAGGGGTCCTTGGGTGACCATATTACTCGTTATGGGCCGGACTGGTGGGCCGTGAAGATTATCACTGCAGACAATCTCATGTATCCTGGTAGGGCTCCCATATGTGTAAAATAGCAAGTTTAGAGTCTGGGTGTAATATTTCCTTCCTCTGCAAGATGATCATGTACAACCCTAGGTCCCTCCAGTGCATATATAAACAAGAGGGTTTATTCTATAGGGACAAAATCACAATTACATAGGATAGACTTCTAGAGTTTAGCCATTACGATCTCCAGGTAGATCAACTCATGTAACCCAATATTCATCAAGATCAATAAAGCAGGAAGTAGGGTATTACCTCGATCGAGAGGGCCCAAACCTGGGTAAACATCGTGTCCCCAGTCCCTTGTTATCCTCGATCCTCAAACGCATAGTTCGGGACCCCCTACCCGAGATCTACCGGTTTTGACACCGGCATTGGTGCTTTGATTGAGAGTTCCATTGTGTCATCGAGAGAAGGATCGACGGCTCACTTCGTCACCAACAATGGAGCCGCCCACGAGGGGATTCTTATCCCTGGTCAGCTTTTTGTGTTCGGAGGCTTCGTGCTTCGTGCCAACTCGGATGGCCACCTTGAGCAGGTCGATAGTTATGCCTCTGGGCATCAGGTCAGGTTTGGAAGCTTGAATTACGTTGCTGACATCCGGGGAGACTTGATCTTCGATGGATTCGCACCCACAGCTGTCGCTCCCTCCCTACACAATGAAGACATCTTAGATCTATTATCGGATCCCACCTAGGGGTCAACACACGCGACGGCTCTGGCCCTAGATCTAGAGCATACCGCTTTGTCCAAAGACAGGAAGGTCAACCCCGCCATGGAATCCGCAGATCTAGCGGCGATTAAGCCGCTCACAGATCCAGAATCAAGCGGGATCCTCCCCACCGTTGGAACGCCGGACTTGTCTCGGATTACGGGCTCCGGACTTAGGGGATCCGCACTCTCCGGGCTCAATGGAGCGGTTGTCGCCGAGCCTGGTCCCGCAGACCCCCAAACGGCTATCCAGCTCTCGCTCTTAAACGAGGTGCTGGACTTGCTGCAATCTCTCACCTTAAACAGAGGATTGTCAGCCGTGATATGCCTAGTTTAAACTGGGGGCTGAGGACAGGGAATTTTGCATTCCACCCACCACCCACTTGGTAGCCACGGTCGAGGACTTAACCGACATATTGGACTATGCTTCTGAAGACATCGATGGGATGGACCACGATGTCGAAGCCGATCTAAGTACAAACCCGCCTGTGACTGGGCGATGGACGGCCACTTATACCTACAATGTGTACATGGTGGATACACCCAATGAGAAAGAAGACGATGGCGATAAAGATCCAGAGCAGGATAAGCCAGTAGATGAACCTCCTAAACGACGGCGTCAGAAATGCTGCTCACGATTGTGTTGTGGAAAGGAAATTAACACCGGCACTGGAGACAATGAATATCCGGAGGAAGCCGATGACCCCGTAGAGCCAGTGGTGGAGCAGGACGAGCGGGAGCATGGACAATGCAGTCCGGAAGAGCTCGTCGATCACAATGATTCCGAAGACAGTAATTGTCTACCTGTCTTCGAAGAGGATGTCCCCCTCGAACAAAAACACTTTCAGCAACATCTTATTGCTACAACAAGGAGATTGAAAAAACTGCAGCAACGGCTTACGGCCGAGGAGGATACACTCAAAGATAGATGGAACGAAGTGCTAGACGCTAAAGAAAGATACGTCCGCGAGCGCCAAACAAAGATCTATCCCAAACGCAAATTGCTGCCCCAATTCGAGAACCGACCACCCCATGGACAGGACAAAGTGGCTAGCAATATCGTACACCAGCCCGCACCTCCCCACCATAAAGGAAAGGATACAGTGGCTTAGGGCCATAAATAAGATTTACGTCAGGACCTGAATAAAAAAGCCAGTCAGGACAGATCAATCTACGGATCAAGCGAACATGCTCCCACACGATATGGTGGCTATCGAGCCAAGCACACTGGGTACAATCAGGATCGGGGTCATCACCGAACACAAATGATGTCTGCACTATGCCATGATGTTGCACGCTATAGGGGTTCCGCGCACCCTCTATGCTTTACCAATGAGGTGATGGATCACAAATTTCTGAAAGGGTTTAAACCCGTCAATATCAAGGCATATGACGGAACGACGGATTCCGCGGTATGGAACGAAGACTTTATTCTTGACATCCACATGGCTCGTGGAGACGACCTCCATGACATTAAATATTTACCTCTCAAGCTGAAAGGGCTAGCTCGGCACTGGTTGAACAACCTCCCAGAGAACTCCATTGGAAGCTGGGAAGATATAGAGGATGCTTTCTGGGATAAATTTCAGGGGACTTATGTCCGCCCTCCGGATGGTGATGATCTAAGTCACATAATCGAGAAACCTGGGGAGTCAGCCCGCAAGATTTTGAACCAGTTCCTAATTCGAAACTATCAAATTGTTGACTGTCCGGACGCCGAGGCCTTAGCAGCATTCAAACATAGTGTCCCGGAGGAATGGCTTGCAAGACACCTCAGCCAAGAGAAGCCGAAGACAATGGCAGCCCTTACTACACTTATGACCCACTTTTGCACGGATGAAGATAGTTCGCTAGCTCATAGAAGCAATAATACCAGCGATCCTGGCACCTCCGAGGTCAGGCATGGCAACGGTAAGCCACGGTGCAACAAGAATAAGCATCAGAACCATGACGTAGATGCAGATGACACGACAGTGAATGCCGGATTTTGCGGCTCCAGGCCCGGTCAACGAAAGAAGTTGTTCAAAGGCAACAAAGACAGTCCGTCCAGCCTGGACAAAATATTAGAGAGACCCTGCCAGATTCATGGCACCCCTGACAAACCTGCAAACCAGACCAATAGAAACTGTTGGGTCTTCAAGCAGGCCGGCAAGTTAAATGTCAAACACAAGGGGAAATGACCTCAAAGCAAGGACGAAGACGAGCCCCGCCAACAGAACACGAGGAGGGGGGCAGAAGAAATTTCCCCTTGAGGTAAAGACGGTGAATATGATCTATGTCACCCATATCCCCAAGAGGGAATGCAAGCGCGCACTCATGGATGTTTATGATGTAGAGACCGTCGCCCCCAAGTTCAACCCATGGACGGCTTTCCTGATCACCTTCGAATCACCAAACCAGTGTCCGTCACGGAGGTTCGGCGGCCCTACTACTCGATCCTATAATTGATGGATATCATCTTACTCAACTCCTCATGGACGGCGGCTGCAGTCTAAACCTGATATACCAGGACACCGTCCGCAAGATAGGGATAGACCCGTCATGTTTTAAGCCTAGCAGTACTACCTCTACAAGAATGATATCAGGCATAAAGGCCCGCTTCACGGGCTTATTAACATTGGAAGTAGTATTCGGCTCTCCGGACAATTTTCAAAGCGAGGAGTTAATCTTTGACATCGCTCCTTTCCGAAGTGGCTATCGTGCACTACTCGGGAGAACGGCCTTCGCCCGCTTTAACGCAGTCCCGCACTATTGTTACTTGAAGCCCAAAATTCCTGAACCACGTGGCATCATCACGGTCAATGATAACAGGGAGCACTCCCTTTGTATAGAGGAAGACACTGCGGACCTAGCAGCCGAGGTTCAAAGTGGCTTATTTAAGCCGAACAGTTCATCGGTCGTTTGGACCACAGATACTGCTAAACGTGTCTAGCCAGCATTACAATGCGGTAGCTCACATGAAACCAAGATAAATTAGCAGTTATGCCCCCGTCGACCACCTTACAAGGTGGCAGCATACGTACCTCACGTACACAAATTTTCCCTTAAAATACCTTGGGCGGCGCCGGGGGCACACTGCATAAAAATAGTCCATAGTTCGGCTTGACCCTATTCGGACTCTATAATATATTTTCTTTAAAAGGTTCATTAAAAGAACCCACCTTATCTATGGCTATGCAGGGCATTCTTTTCCAGAATTTCCCTTCCCTTTTTCACAGGCAACCATCATAACTCCCCTCTTTAAGGACATATTACAAAGGAGAAAACGGCGCAGACATGCAGCAGGGCCCCGCGTCGAAATTTTTTTTTCGTCAGATTCAAGCCCTATGTAAATCTTTTCCCTTTTTTAGTTTCCTTTCTTCTTTCAGCATGTAAAATGCCCTGGATGTTATTGGCATTATCTGTAACCACGTGCACTACAAGAAATATGTCAACTTATGACCTTTTGTTAGTGACCCTGGAAGAATTGGTCATAGATCTATGACCATTTCAGACCAATTGGTCAAAAGCTGTTCGGGGGGCTCCAATCCCTAAACTATAACGACCATTTTGGTCAGAAAGGTCATAATTTCCTTACACGAAATGGTCACAAAGCAGATAGCACTGGTTCGCTGCCTTATTTCCAGCTGTTCATGACCAATATAGATGGTCATAACCTTGAAAATTGTGGTGGGTTGCTACGACTAGGCGCCACCTCATCAGTTTTGCCTATGTGTCATGTCCATGTGGCAGTTTTTGCCCTAGGTTGTGAAGCAACCTATATTTCTGTCATTCCCAAAATTCCCAAAAAAATCTCATAAATTCTTTGGGTCATATCTTCGTCAAATATGTGAAAAACCTTCCTTGCCTAGTTCAAAAATAATTCAAAAATATTCATTTTCCTATTCTGATCAAAAAAACACTTTGTGAAGGAAGTACCACTTTGGCATGTCCAAATGGTATCCATTTTCTACAGTGCTTTCCTATGCCCAAATAACTATCCTCCACCAAATGCCAGCTCAATCCATTCATTATTTTGAGCCCATCTTCAACATTCGTATTTATGTCCAGTGTGGTACTTTGCAAAGCAAGTACCACCTAGACTCCTCCTTTTGAGCTGAAATTTTGTGAAGACGGTCCTCTTAGTAACTGATCGTCCTCAACCAAAACTCACGCCCATTAGCCATGTGCATTTTTCATACCGCTAATCAAACACTTGGATGCTAATTCATGTTTGAGCATCGATCGGTCTCCTCGTGAGAATCTTATGTTGTAATTTTCTTCCTAGCACCTACCTGGGGAGTGGCCAACCCACTAGACATGCCTAGGCCGCCCAGAACACATGGCAACGCCACAGTCACGCGGTGACCACGCAGCGGGCATGCGAGTTTACGCGCTCTAGAGTTGGGGCCCTCGACCACCGCCCAAACCTCGACGTATCGCCACCAAACCATGTATTTATGATTAAATAGGTACTTATGTACCTAGAAATGATTTTTGGAAAAAATAAATAGCAAACTATGAGGCAGCCGCAGTTCAAATTTGACCCGCTTCCAACTGAATCGGCGGAAATTTGTCTTTTTCACGAGAGGTGGATCAAAACTTTTTACACCCAACCATTTTGTCAATTGTGCATTAAATATGTCCTAGTATTTTAGAAAATTGATTTGGTCAAATTTTGCAACAATTATTTGGGAGGTCCTTCACAAAAAAACCTCCTTTTGGGCACTCGAAAAATGGAAAATGAATTTTTCATCCAAAGTATATGAAAACTTCCTTAAGCAACATTGTTTGCCATTCCAAGATGCACCCTTGTGCACAATATGAGATCATTTGAACAAACTATGCCATGAATGTGGCCATAGGATTGATCATTTGGCTTGAAAGCCATGAATCTTCACGCATGATAGCTCATTTCTGAGAATACTTTTTTAAAAGAATGACCGTATTACAAGTTTATATTTTTTTCTGGTAACTTGGTCATATATAATGACACAATGAGAAGGTTTTCCAATTTTTTGATTTTTTTTGAATTTTTTATGCCCGTTTCAAAATGCGGTCAAAACAGCGGGAATGACCGTTCCTAGCTAGTGGTTGAATCTTGGAATTTTTTTGGTGTTTCTCTGATTAAATAGATACTTATGTACCTAGAAATGATTTTTGGAAAAAATAAATAGCAAACTATGAGGCAGCCGCAGTTCAAATTTGACCCGCTTCCACCTGAATTGGCGGAAATTTGTCTTTTTCACGAGAGGTGGATCAAAACTTTTTACACCCAACCATTTGGTCAATTGTGCATTAAATATGGCCTAGTATTTTATAAAAATGATTTGGTACAATTTTGCAACAATTATTTGGGAGGTCCTTCACAAAAAAACCTCCTTTTGGGCACTCGAAAAATGGAAAATGAATTTTTCGTCCAAAGAATGTGAAAACTTCCTTAAGCAACATTGTTTGCCATTCCAAGATGCACCCTTGTGCACAATATGAGATCATTTGAACAAACTATGCCATGAATGTGGCCATAGGATTGATCATTTGGCTTGAAAGCCATGAATCTTCACGCATGATAGCTCATTTCTGAGAACACTTTTTTAAAAGAATGACCGTATTACAAGTTTATATTTTTTTCTGGTAACTTGGTCATATATAATGACACAATGCGAAGGTTTTCCAATTTTTTGATTTTGTTTGAATTTTTTATGCCCGTTTCAAAATGCGGTCAAAACGGCGGGAATGACCGTTCCTAGCTAGTGGTTGAATCTTGGAATTTTTTTGGTGTTTCTCTGATTAAATAGATACTTATGTACCTAGAAATGATTTTTGGAAAAAATAAATAGCAAACTATGAGGCAGCCGCAGTTCAAATTTGACCCGCTTCCAATTGAATCGACGGAAATTTGTCTTTTTCACGAGAGGTGGATCAAAACTTTTTACACCCAACCATTTGGTCAATTCTGCATTAAATATGTCCTAGTATTTTATAAAAATGATTTGGTACAATTTTGCAACAATTATTTGGGAGGTCCTTCACAAAAAAACCTCCTTTTGGGCACTCGAAAAATGGAAAATGAATTTTTCGTCCAAAGAATGTGAAAACTTCCTTAAGCAACATTGTTTGCCATTCCAAGATGCACCCTTGTGCACAATATGAGATCATTTGAACAAACTATGCCATGAATGTGGCCATAGGATTGATCATTTGGCTTGAAAGCCATGAATCTTCACGCATGATAGGTCATTTCTGAGAACACTTTTTTAAAAGAATGGCCGTATTACAAGTTTATATTTTTTTTCTGGTAACATGGTCATATATAATGACACAATGCGAAGGTTTTCCAATTTTTTGATTTTTTTTGAATTTTTTATGCCCGTTTCAAAATGCGGTCAAAACGGCGGGAATGACCGTTCCTAGCTAGTGGTTGAATCTTGGTATTTTTTTGGTGTTTCTCTGATTAAATAGATACTTATGTACCTAGAAATGATTTTTGTTAAAAATAAAGAGCAAACTACATGGCAGCTACAGTTCAAATTTGACCCACTCCCAGAAGAATCGGTGGAAATTTGTCTTTTTCACGAGAGGTGGATCAAAACTTTTTACACCCAACCATTTTGTTAATTGTGCATTAAATATGTCCTAGTATTTTATAAAATTGATTTGGTCCAATTTTGCAACAATTATTTGGAAGGTCCTTCACAAAAAACCTCCTTTTGGGCACTCGAAAATTGGAAAATGAATTTTTCGTCCAAAGAAAGTGAAAACTCTCTTAAGCAACATTGTTTGGAATTCCAAGATGCACCCTTGTACACGATATGAGATTATTTGAACAAATATTTGGTTGATCCTTTGCAAAAAAATTCATTTTGAGCACGCAAAAAATGAAGAATGAAGTTTTCATGAAATAACTTATCTTTAGTCGATTACGACCAATTTAGATGGTCAAAAAGTCTTCAAATTGCTTGCTGCGTTTTGATTGGTCCAGGAGGATTTTACGCGGATCATGCCTCAGACACCGTCGGATGCTCCCGTATCCAACGGCAGCCCTCACCCCTGACCCTCTCTCACCCACGCCCCCACTCCCCACCGTACCCGCAGCCCCACCCCACCCCTCACCCTCTCACCCACGCCCCCACTCCCCACCGTACCCGCAGCCCCGTTCCAATCCCGCACTCGCACCCGCACCCGCT
>LR738710.1:289110017-289255349 GCA_902687465.1 Secale cereale | reverse complement strand
CCGCCCCCGTCCCGCGGCGCGCCTCGCCTCGCCGATCGCCGAGGTACCGCCCCCTCCCCCCTCTACCTCCTCGCCGCCCCGTCCTCGCCCTCTCGCCGCGGTTGCCCGGCCTCGCCGTCCGCCGTCCGCCGCCGCCGCCTCTCCCGCCCCGTAACCACGCCCACATTCCCCGCTTTGGCCGGATCTGACGCGCTACGGTGAAATTTCCGCGGTTCGGATGTGGGGAATTCGAGCTGGGGTTTGCGCGTACCATCGGTCGCGTCGTCGCGGTGTAACCCTAGAACCTCGAGGAAACAGGCCCGTGTTGGTACCGTCAGATTTGCGTACCTCGCTACATGTTTTAGTTTTTGATTTTCGAAGTAGTTTCACTGATAGAATTGTTTATCTGGTCATACAGCTTTTGAAGGACTAGATTCGACCGAGTTCTTTTCGAAAAGGACTAAATTAGACAGATTGATTTTATTTTTTATTTTTTATTGGAACTTGCACTGTTGTCCTGCACTAGATGAGCGCTCTGGATCTTCAGTGCTCGCAGTGAGGGTAGTATGGAATCATTACTAATGTGCAGACACTGAAATCATGGACGATTATCTTTTACCTCTGTTTGGAAATAGGCAAAATATTTCGTCATGTTCATTTCACAGATTAGATGACTGTTTTTTTGATCCTGAATTCTTGTTTGCAGATCTGATTTCTTGATTACACATTATTAATTCAGTAATTGAATCAGTTTACACGCTATGTTTTCAGGATAAAAAGGCTGTGATCAGCAATTGAGCAATTGATCTTCTGGACTATCACTCCTCTTCTTCTGTGAGGTAGTTATCTTGGACTTGGAAGTATTTTCTGCACATCCATTGCCCTTTATAGTGTAAACTGGTATTGGACAGGCCAATGTGAATAATCTTCATGTGTTTGAACTAGTTTATTTTCCTGAAGTGTGGCATCATTACTCATGTATGGATACTTAATATCATGGGCTGTTATCTTTGACCTAAGTTTGGAAATAGGCAAAAGATTTCATCATGTTCATATTAAACAGATAAGATGACTGTTTGTTCCCTGGCTTCATAACCCACGTAGCGGTTTATGCTGTTTTAATGATGAGACTTCAATTCATTCTTGATGGTCTAAATCTATAATACCGATGTGTTTAACACTGCAAGAATTTATTATGAAGATATATCTATTGTTTTGTCTCAAAACATATGGTGCTTCTATGCTAACCAATATGGCAGTGTTTGGAGTTTTACGAGACTGGATTTCTTGTCTTTGCAGTATTAATTCAGAACAATTGACTCAGTTTGCATGCTTTGTTCCCAGGATAAAAAGGTTGTGATAAGCAATTAAGCCTTGGTGTCCTGGATTGTCACTCCTCTTTTCTGTGAGGTATTTATCTGGGACTTGAAATATTTTCTGAACATCCAATGCCTTTGATAGTGTAAACTGGTATTTGTCAGACGATTGCACTATCTAATTATCATCAATTTTCCTGCAGTTGGCTTGGTTAATGTGTGCTTTGTGGTAAAGATGACAGACAATGGTAAAGCAAAGTCAGGCTCTGGAGCAGCCTATACAATCAATCTAGAGACCTTCAGTAAGCGGCTTAAGGTGTTTTATGACCATTGGAACGGAAACAAGTCTGATCTTTGGGCTTCTTCTGATGCCATTGCAATTGTGTATGCTTATATGATGTCTAGCACATTTCCTGTACCTACAATATAAATTTGTGAGCATAGCTTCTCTTGTCAATGCAGAAAACTATTCCTTGTAATGTACATACTCATACTGCATCTTTTGGATTGCTCATTTCTGTTTATCTTGTGCCGATGCTACTTAGTATGTACTCACATCTTCATGCTGGAAGGATAATACTGTAGGTAGACTATTTACTATTTTTTTCATTTTTGAACATGGCTAACTCTACTTCCCCCAATCTGCATATCCTCTGTTCTGACCATATTTTTTTTGCCATATCCATTTCACACCTGGCATCTGCAATTGTAACTTCATACTGATGTGACATGTGAATATGTTGGTCCTTCTTATTGTCTTTACAAAAGTCAATGTACCTACCTATTTTTGTGCTATGTTATTATCTTTGATCAGTATCAGTTGTGTCTCTCTTAAGAGACACTCCTACCTATTTTTCTTGATTCATTTATACTATATGATTCAGGTTTTATACTTTGCCAGTAGGTAGCTCATATTGCCTACTTGCTTCTGCTTTGAATATTGTGGTCTGCATGCTTTAGTCACTGTGCCCTTAGTTCTTTTTTGTAGGGAGCTATGCGTACCTCACTGACCGTCTGTCTATTTATTGTGTACTTCTTGCATGAGGAGGTGACTAGTGATGCGGCGCGCCAAGCAGCAGTAGGGGAAGGGGGTCTCCTGATCAAGGAGGCGGAGGAGTACGGGCGTGCCCAGCCATCAGCCTTGTCCTGCTCGTGGGGGAGGGGCAGGAGGGGTCTGCTCCTCTGCTTCCATTGCGACCGCGGCAGGTAGCTCCTCCATCTCCCTCCCCCTCTTCCCGTGCTCACTACTTCTGCTGCTAAGTTGACAAATATGTGATGCACTTGTCCCAAGGAATTTTAGAGGGATTTGTATGAACAAGTCATGTTTTTATTTTATTTTACTTAGGTTGTTAGTTACCAAACAGAGATGAAAGATGAGCTCCTGCTTGGATTTTTTTCTGCCAGCACATGATTTGTATGTATGCAATCATCATCTGATTTGATGCTACCTTGTTCATGATGTGTGCATTGATTCCCACAAACTATAACCTGATTTGATGCTACCTTGTCTTTTTTAATTGATATTTGTCTCATCCAGCACTCTGACTATAAATGTGTTAATGCTCTAGCTCTTCTTAATTTTCATGCATGTTTTTTTCCAGACTTGATCTTACTACTAAATAGCACCCCATCACCTGTTTTTGTTG
Organism: Secale cereale; assembly: GCA_902687465.1. Classification (NCBI taxonomy): domain Eukaryota; kingdom Viridiplantae; phylum Streptophyta; class Magnoliopsida; order Poales; family Poaceae; genus Secale; species Secale cereale. Next base: position 289,252,408 of record LR738710.1, on the reverse strand, counting down.
TTATTCACCCTATCCTTGCTGTTATGTTTTCTTGTTGGCAGATATTTTGAGTAAATTCAAGACGAAAGATGTTCAAAGAAGCTCCAAGACATTCTTATATAACAAGTTATGTAATAATAGCTAGGTTATCTGGGAATTTAATGTATCTTCTCTCCGTTTGTGAATGAAATAGTAATTATGTATGTGATTTAATGTATCTTCTGTCTGTGAATTTCATGTATGTTTCAGAATTACAATTTTTGTTTCATATGAAATAGTAATTATGTATGTGGTTTGAAAATGTGTGCAATGGAAACATGACTCATGCGACCCAGTTATCAAAATAATTTGAGCACATTTGAAATTTCTGACGTGTGAGACCAGTGTATGATATTATGATATTTGGGACAAATGTAAAATAGTGGAAAATAAAATGGCAAAAAATAAGAGATCATATGCTGTAAAAGGCCGCAACTAGAAATAAAAAGGCTGAATTACAGGGCCAGGCCCATGTAGCTAGTGAAAATTATCAGAAAAATATATATTAAAAAGGCCGAATTGTTGGGCTAGGCCCATGTAGAAAACCGAAATGGACTGGGCTGAATCTTGTGCCACATCAGCTTGCCACGCTGGATGCCTACGTGGCCTGGGGAGGCTGCTAGTGACCAAAACACGACAGTAGAAATATTTTGGTCATAAACGTCTATGACCTTCTCACAGAGAAGGTCGCTATAGTCAGTTTATGACGGCCAGCTTTTGACATTATGTTTTTGGTCACAAAAAGGTCACAAATGGAAATTCGTGACCATTCAGTGACCAATAGTGGTGGTCACAAGTTGACATATTTCTTGTAGTGGTGGTTCCCCGTATTGAACGGGATATATGTCAGGACCCCGATCCTAAGTCACACTGATCTAGCTGTAACACGTCATATCACTTTGCGGCCTCACGCACGGTAACCCCACGGGTGCCACCTTACCTGGCCCGGGACCGTTAGCGCATTTTGGCACACGTATATGACAGTGTCGCTAGCATCCATATGACAGAGAACCCGGGCCGACATGGCTAGTTATAAACCAAAAGTGGCACTAGATTACAGAGACAGGCATTCATGACCCAGCAACGAACGTGTCGGTCATCAACGTATGAACCCAAGTCGTAGCAAGCTACATGGACTTAAAGGAACAACGCGTGACATTTCCCCTAAGGGACAGACACAGGAACGAAGAAGGACACATGCTGGCCAGCCTACGTGTTCCGAGCAGTAGCAAGCTACCAAGGCTCATTGGAATCAGTAGGAGGCATTTCCCTGTAAGGTAGGATACCAAAGGAAAACAACTGGGTGTCGGATCCCACACATACCAAGCATTTCAACCATACACACAATATGCTCAATATGTGCAAATACAACATTGCATCACAACAGAACTCTATGACTCAAAGTAGTTTATTTAAGAGGCTCCAAGAGCCATACATAACATATCCATACAGGTAGGGGTCACATGACCCAACACTCAAGTCATACAGTCATACAAGCACAAGCGGAAGCTACATGTCTGAGTACAGACAACTTAGAAAATAAAACAGGCTTGGTGTAGCCTGACTATCTACAAGGCCCTTCACAAGCTCCAGATCTCCGTCTGGGTGTCAAGCTACTCGTCGACGTCAACGTCTATGTAGAACCCATCAGCAGGGGCAGGGTTCTCCTCTGCAACAGTTATTAAGCAAACATGAGTACAAAGGTACTCAGCAAGTCTTACCACAGAACCTATCATACATGCAACATTATCAACAGGGGGCAGTGGAGTTTATAGCAGAAAGCCAGCTCTGACTCTTGGCTAACCTATACTACAACTCTCAACAGATTGCCAGATGTTATTACGAACACGAGTCCTCTACTCACCACAACAATACTCTACTAAGGATCCTCTTCCGTCAACCTACGGAAGGGCCATCCACGGCACTCACAATTATCTTGAGGCTTTTAGTAGTGTCCATCAACTTGTCTATGAACGGTAAGAGTAACCAAGTAGTCCGTACCGCGACCAACGGCTATTCGAATAGATTGATAACCCTGCAGGGGTGTACCTCTTCACACACGCTCCCACCACTTATCGCCGTTTACTCGACGTGTACTCGCCAACCTTCAAGCGGAAGCCCAGCGAGGGTGTCGTCCACGACCTGACTAACTACTCAAGTCTCTCGTCCAGGTTTATCGCCTATTTGGGTTCCATCCGTGGGGAGATCCGGCCGGGGTGTCGCTCACGGCCCCAAACGATGTGTTCAGGGTTCCCGAGTCACCAAACGGGCAACCGGTACACCGTGCCACGTACCTGTCGCATCACAACCCACCCCGACGGTCAGCGCTGTGCACGACCTCCAGTAAACTATAAACACCAGAAACTAGTTGCAACTCCTGGACAGAGATCGAGGGTAATTAATAAGCCGAGAGGGTCAATTAAGGATCCCAATGTGTGGTAGTAGCTGTAACTTGAACCACATATACAGATCTCGGGTCCTATGGACGATTCCAATGAAACAACCCACCATGTACTCCTACATGGCCTTTCATCGATACCTTTACCAAGCGTATTCCACACTTCCTTCTCTTTATCAGTATGATCATTTCACTCTGATCCATCACCCAGATGAACCAGACCAGACACAACTCTAAGCATAGCAGGCAACATAAACAAATAGCATGGTGGATCACACATCACATGGCTCAATCAACTCCTACACATGCTAGTGGGTTTCAACTATTTACTGTGGCAATGACAGGTCATGCAAGGGAATAGGGTTCAACTACTGCAACAAGTAGCAGTTCACACGCTGTTGCCTTAATGCAGTAAAAGAGAGCAGGAGCGAGAAGATTGGGTTTGTATCAGAATGATCAATGATTGCTTGCCTGACAAAGTGGTTGTCGGGTACTGCTCTTCAACTGGATACGCAGCAGTATCCTCGGGAGCAGGACCTAACACAGAGAATACCGGTGATACAATCATTAAACAAACAAATGCAACAATATGATGCATGCTCATGACATGGCAAGATGCATGTGTTTTGGGCTAATGCAAATAAAACCAGAAGGGTTTGAGCTTATTTGAATCAAAGATTCAAATTGGCAACTTTAGCTATTATTTAATTAAGTGCATTATCACGTTTTAATGTATACAGCAAGGTTAACTTGCTCAAACATGCATGAAACCTGTGCCATTGGAAAGATTGGATTTTTCTGATCATTTTTCGTATATAAATTATTTCCATCCGAGCTACGGTTGAACATATATGATTTTTTGAAGTTTAGGCATTTTCTGGAATTTCCTGAATTATTTTTAAATCTAAAAATCCCAGAAAAACCTTTACTGCGTCAGCATGACATCATGCTGACCTCAGTCAGTCAACAGGAGCTAGTCCAAGTCAAACATGACATGTGGGCCCGGCATGTCAGTGTCATAGCTAACTAACAAAATTAATTAGTGAACTAAATAGCTGTTAGTGGGGTCTGGGCCCACGGGTCAGTGACTAAACTAACTAACTAATTAAATTAACATTTAAATAGTTAAACTAGCTAATTAGGAAAAGGGTGGCCCACACGTCAGTGACCCAGGGGTGGTCAACCCCCCGGTCAAACGAGTCAAACTCGCCGGCGAAGTGACGCCGGCGAGGCCAAACACGGCGGCGTGCTTCGGAAACCGCCCACAGGGCACGGTTCGAGCTGCGGTTGGGCGTGTTGGAGAGCCCTCGTCATTGCGCGTCGAACGGTGGTGGTCGCCGGACCTGTGGTGGCCGGAGACGACGGCAACGAGCTCGACGGCGGCGCCGGCGTTCGGGCGTGTGTGGAGACGCGGCTATAGTGGCCTAGGCGATGCATGCGTAGTACCTAGCTCGTCTACGTGCTGCGGCGAGCGAGATGGACATGTGCCAGTGACCAAATGGTCACCGGAGCATCGCCGGCGGCGAGCATGGCGGCGATGAGTTTCGGTGATCAACAGAGCGGCGGCTACACGGCGCAAACGAAGCGGAGAAGAGAGGGTTTCGGCGTAGGAGCTCACAGCGGTGCTAACGAGCTCGACGGAGAGGTCGGGGACGCGCTGCAGCTTCTTAATCGACGGTGAGGTGCTCCGGCGATCCGAGGTTGGGGACGGCGGCGTGAAGGCGTTGCAGGGCTCCCGGCGATCCGTGGCTCAGCGAGGAGGTAGAGGGCGTCGCGGCGAACCTTTTGGACACGGTCACGGGACGAGGGGGAGGGTCTAGGTGCGGCAACGGCGAGCGGCGACGATGAGCGGCTCGGTGGTGAGAGGGAGAGGGCCAGGGGAGGCGACGGGGACGAGGGGAAAGTGCGAGAGGGGTCGGGGCAGCTGCGTGGCGACACCAGGAGACGTCCAGGCCGTCGGGAGGCAGGCAGGCAGGGTGGAGGTGGCCGGGCGCGTGCCAGCGCGCGGCGGCCACGCGCGCTGCCTTCTGGCGCGAGGAGGAAGGCGACAGAAGAGGGTTGATGGGCTGGGCCGGCCTGCAACAGTGCTGGGCCCGAGGTAAGTCCTTTCTCTCTTTCTTTTCTTTCCTATTTCTTTTCTGTTTCATTACTTTTGCATCTTTGTTTAATTAATAAAAATGCTAGAACATTTTTATAACTCATAAAACTTGTCATGCCCACTGTATATAATATGAACAGTATGGAACATTATAGTTTATGATTATTTGAGCATTTAAAATATTTTATAGCATTTAAATGCCCAAATACAAATACCATATGATTTAATCCAGAGCCCTTGGATGTCCTAGAAAATTGTGCACCATTTTTAGCAAAGGTTTGAGACCAAGGCAGAAATGATGAACATTTTTGAAGGGCATTTTGGGGACATTGGAAAATATTTTATCAAACCCTAGTTGTTAGAAGAGGGGTGCTGGGGTTTCTGTCATTCCCATTTCAAGTTTCTTTGATAAGTAAACATGATGCACACTCTAGCTAGTCCTAATGCAAGTGCTAACTAGGGATGTGACAACTCACCCCCACTTAAAAGAATCGCGTCCCGAGATTCGGGTTCCTCCGGAAAGAGGGTGGGGTACTCAAGTCGAAGACGATCCTCCCTTTACCAAGTAGCTTCACTCTCGGAATGATGTGACCATTGAACCTTGAGAAACTTGATGTTGTGGCGTCGAGTGGTGCGCTCGGTTTGATCAAGAATACGAACGGGTATTCTCGATATGTGAGATTGTCCTGGAGATCAAGCGTTTCGTGGTCCACTCTGCGTATAGGATCCGAGAAGCAACGCCTGAGTTGAGAAACGTGGAACACATCATGAACTCTGGATAGGTGCGGAGATAGTTCCAATTGGTAGGCAACTTCTCCTCGTTTGGCAAGAATTGGAAAAGGACCTATGTAACGAGGGACCAATTTGCCTTTGATACCGAAGCGATGGGTTCCCTGAAGAGGAGTAACCTGAAGGTAAGCCTTATCGCCGATTTCAAAAGTCACGGCCTTATGATGACTATCATATTGGCTCTTCTGGCGAGACTGGGCTGTTTTCAATTTCTCACGAACGATGCGAACTTGGTCTTCTGCTTCCTGGATCATATCCGCACCAAAGAATTCTCTTTCCCTGGTTTCTGACCAGTTAAGAGGTGTTCGGCACCTTCGTCCATACAGAACTTCGAAGGGAGCTTTACCCAAGCTGGCTTGATAATTATTGTTATAAGCGAATTCGGCAAATGGAAGACACTTTTCCCATTCCATACCGAAAGAAATGACAGAGGCTCGAAGCATGTCTTCCAGAATTTGATTGACTCGTTCCACTTGACCACTTGACTGCGGATGGAAGGCAGTACTAAAAGAGAGATGAGTTCCCATAGCATTCTGGAAACTTCCCCAAAATCGTGAGGTGAAAAGACTTCCACGGTCTGAGTTAATCTCCAATGGCGCACCATGACATGATACTATCCGAGAGACATACAAGTCTGCTAGCTGGCTAGCGGTAATGCTCTCTCGAACAGGCAGGAAATGAGCTACTTTAGAGAGGCGGTCGATAACGACGAAGATAGCATTATTCCCTTTCCTGGTCCTGGGAAACCCGGTAATGAAGTCCATACCGACTTTATCCCATTTCCATTCAGGAATAGCTAAAGGTTGAAGGGTGCCAGCAGGCCGTTGATGCTCTACTTTGACTCGACGAAAAACATCGCAGTTAGCAATGAATTGAGCGATTTCTCTCTTCATCCTAGTCCACCAGAATCTCTGACGTAGGTCCTGATACATTTTTGTACTACCGGGATGAATCGTGAGAGGAGATTCATGAGCCTCCTTAAGAATCATTTGTCGTAGTTGTTGTTTCTTGGGTACCACCAAGCGGTTCTCGAAATACACAACACCTCGATCATCCATAGAGAAACTCCTAGCAACTCCGCTAGTGATGTTCTCCTTGATCCGAGATATGCCTTTATCATACTGCTGGGCAACTATGATTTGATCCATAAGGGTAGGTTTCGCCACCAAGGTGGAAAGGAATCCTCGAGGAACAATGTGAAGGTTAAGCTTACGAAATTCCTCGTGGATAAGTGGTTCCCCTTGTTGTAACATTAAGTTGTTACAATAAGACTTACGACTTAGGGCATCAGCCATGACATTGGCCTTTCCAGGGGTATAAGTGATTCCTAAGTCGTAGTCTGTGAGCAACTCAACCCAATGTCTTTGCCTGAGATTTAGATCCGGTTGCGGGAAGATATACTTCAAACATTGATGATCAGTGAAGATTCCACAACGATTACCAAGGAGGTAATGTCGCCATGTTTTGAGTGCATGGACTACAGCTGCAAGCTCTAGATCATGAGTAGGATAGTTATCCTCATGTGGACGCAACTGTCGAGATGCGTATGCAATCACTTGACGATCTTGCATGAGTATGCAACCTAGTCCTTGTCGCGAGGCGTCGCAGTAGATTATAAAATCCTTGGAAAAGTCTGGTGGTACCAGTACAGGTGCAGATGTCAGGCGTCTTTTCGGTTCCTGAAAACTGGACTCGCACTGTGGGGTCCACTCAAAGTTTTTATCTTTCTTGAGGAGTTCAGTTAGAGGTTTAGCAACCTTGGAGAAATTCTTCACGAAGCGTCGGCAATAGCTCGCTAAGCCAAGAAAACTCCTAACCTGCTTGACCGATTCAGGGGGAGTCCAATCAAGGACGGCTTGAACTCGCTCGGGATTGACAGCAATACCCTTGCCAGAGATCACATGACCTAGATAGGTTACTTCCGGCAACCAAAATTCACATTTAGAGAATTTGGCATAAAGGCGGTGCTCTCGAAGTTTCGTCAATACCAGCCTTAAATGCTCGGCATGATCTTCCTTGTTCTTGGAATAGATGAGTATATCATCGGGGTATACCACGACGAATTTATCCAAGTACTCCATGAATATAGAATTCATTAGCCGGGAAAAAGTAGCTGGGGCATTGGTTAATCCGAAGGACATGACGGTGTACTCATATTGGCCATAACGAGTAACAAAAGCCGTTTTAGGAATGTCCCCGTTCTTGATTTTGATTTGATGGTAACCCAACCTCAAATCCATCTTAGAGAAGACTGAGGATCCAGCGAGCTGATCATACAGGTCGTTGATCCTGGGGAGCGGATACTTGTTCTTTATGGTGACTAGATTGACAGGTTGGTAATCTACAACCATCCGCTCCGTTCCATCCTTCTTCTTGACGAAGAGGATGGGGCAAGCCCAAGGGGAAGAACTAGGACGGATGAAACCTTTTTGCAAGGACTCATCGAGTTGTTTCTTTAGCTCAGCTAATTCTAGTGGTGCCATCTTATAAGGTCTCCTAGAGATTGGGACAGTTCCTGGAATAAGATCTATCACAAACTCGACATCTCTGTCAGGTGGAATTCCTCGCAGTTCTTCTGGAAAAACATCCGGAAAGTCACGGACTACCGGGATATCTTCGAGTTCGGGTAGAGGGCTGGCATTAAGAGAGTAGAGCTGACGCTCAGCCATTCGGGTCAAGACATTGTCTATCTTGCCGGATGGGTGTGTAAGTTGAACGGTCCTAGTATAGCAATCAATCTTGGCGTAATGAGTTGTCATCCAATCCATACCCAAGATGATGTTTATGTCCGAGGACTTGAGAGCGATTAGAGATGCTAGGAAAACAAGTCTATCGACAATGATTTCATTTCCATGGCTTACCCTAGAGGTTTGCCACTTTGAACCAGGAGTTTGAATATCCATGGAAGTAGGCATGTCACAAAAAGTCATGTTGTGCAATCGAGCATAGCTCTCAGATATGAACGAATGGGATGCTCCAGTATCGAAAGGAACAGATGCCGGATGGCAGTTAACGAGAAGTGTACCAAGGACGATGTTAGGATCCTCATAAGCTTCCTCGGCAGAGACATAGTTGACATGACCACGTGCAGTGGGGATTGGCTTGACATAATTCACCTTGCCGGTTGGCTTACCACGGCCAACGGGTTTTCCTGGCTGGTTCTGAGGACACTCACGCATGTAGTGTCCCGGTTCTCCACACTTGAAGCAGGTCACAGTGTTAGTGTGTGGAGCGAAGTTGGAAGGTGGTCCTCCATAGGTCTTAGCAGGTGCAAACTGTTGAGTTGGGCGAGGCGCCTCATAGGATGGCCTCGGTGTGTACTTGGGTGGTAGAGCAGTGTTAGGAACCCACACACGACGCTTGTGAGAGCCAGAGCCGGATGAGGAACCAAAGTCTCGAGTATGTTTGCGGGTGGCCTCGAAGTCGGTCTGGCCCGTTTCAGCACTGATAGCCTTGTTTACCAACTTCTGGAAGGAAGTGCACTCGTGCAGACGTAGATCTCGGCGGAGTTCAGGGCTGAGTCCCTTGCGGAACCTCACCTGCTTATTGGCATCGGTGGATACTTCCTCAGGTGCATAGCGTGACAAGTTGCCAAACTCGCGACTATAGCCATCCAGAGTTAACCGGCCCTGGGTGAAATTGCAGAATTCCTCCCTCTTGCGATCCATGAGACCTTCCGGAATGTGATGTTCACGAAATGCCTCACTGAACTCAACCCAAGTAGTGATCTGGCCAGTAGGACGCATAGCTTCAAAGTTTTCCCACCAAAGACTGGCATGGCCCTCAAGATGTTAGGCGGCGTAGGTAACCTTGTCAGCTTCGGCCACACGGGCAGAGTGTAGCTTATGGGTGATACTACGTAGCCAGTCATCCGCATCCAGAGGTTCAGTGGAGTGATGGAACTTCGATGGGCACATCTTGATAAAGTCATTGATTGACACCACGTCATTCCTCTGACGGAACCCAGTGTTCTGCTCTATGCATTCCAGCAGACGGTTGGTCTCCCTCTTGTCCCGTTCTGCCTCGAGCATAACTTCCGCCAAGGAGGGTGGCTGGGGAAGATTCCCATCTCTAGCCTCACTAGCCTCACCCTGCTCCTGGGCAGCAGGAGTGTTGCGAGTGTTGACCATCCTAGGAAAACAAAACAACGGTTTAGAGAAGGATGGCAAAAATTTGAAATAGAAGTGCAGAATGTAATGGATGACACGGAATGCAGAGATGTTCATCCGTACGACATGGTAATATAGAAACTGCTATATATACACCAGTGGTCATACACACCATACATAGTTTAGTACAAGCCAAGGCTAAAGTACAACTGCGGTGAAAGACGATACATCCCATCAGAGGCATTCCAAGCTCCTATACATTATTTAACTACACCTCCGGAACTCAGTAGACACTAAGTCATATTCCACAAGACGCGCAGGACTGTGGAAATACAACTACTACAGTACTACTACTACCACGGTCTAGCTCAGACATTCCTGTAGTAATCTTTGTAAAGATTACCACCGTAGCCTGGAAGTGGAACAGACGGATCTTGGAACTCGCGAGCACTCGAAGGCTGTGGACCATAGGGACATGGATGTGGCCTCGGTCCCGATGCTGGTGGTAACCGACGCCCACGTGGAGGTGTAATACCCCCAATGTCACGCCAATCCATGCGATCAGACAGACGAGTCCGCACGGGGTACAAATCCCGCATGTCCAGATATCCGGCGTGCACAGCAGGTGCAAGCCGTGTCAAAGTAGTCCAGTGGGCGGCTCGAGTGTTATACAGCTCCATTCGGAGGGCACGGACCTCACGGTCCCTATCCTCCAGCATCTGAACAGTAGTCTGAAGCAGTGGCTCTTCATGAGCAGCATCAGTATACAGACCAGTGTAGTAGCCTTCCTCTCCGGGAAGTGAGGCTGGCATGTAACAGAACTCAGTGTTCAGCAACAGGGCATGCCTAGCCCGGAGAATGGTCATCATTGAATAGGCGGCATCCTGCACTGCCATCTCGATGGTAACCCCGAGTCCATAGGACCAATGGATGGGGTCGTTAGCTCCGGGATATGAGGGGTATATCCGGACTGTGCAGAAATACGGACTCTGATTGAAATCCCGGTACTGTTCCTCCATGGTGTACTCAGGATACCAGCGATAACCGGTCTCAGTCAGCACACGGACTAGCATGGCCGTGTGACCGGGCACATTAATGCACCGAGTCAAACGAACCACTTGGTGAGGGATGCGGCCAGACATCTGAAACACGAAATAATGCAAAGGCATTAGTGTTTCTGGAAGAAATCGGGCAGCATAACAACTGTAAATGCTCAAACAAAAATTTGAGACATCATACAAATGATAGCATAGCCACTCAACAATCCATATCAAGGTTCCGGGTCCAACAATCATCATACTAAAAGGATAGAAACTGAACTGAGGCTTGAAACCAACAATGCTAAGAGTCTACGGATTAGTAACACGTGAACCTAGTAAGGATAAGAGGCCTAGTCCTAAATCCCCGTAGAAAGAATAGACTGACTCAGATCAGAAGGGCATAAGGTAAAGGAGTAAAAAGAGCCTTACGTTCCCTTCCACAATCAATTCCCCTACATATAACTAAGAATTTTTCTAGACTCAACATCGACCAGTTTGGCTTGAGAAACCTACAAGCAGTCCAGCTCTGATGCCAACGCTGTCAGGACCCCGATCCTAAGTCACACCGATCTAGCTGTAACACGTCATATTACTTTGCGGCCTCACGCACGGTAACCCCACGGGTGCCACCTTACCTGGCCCGGGACCGTTTGCACATTTTGGCACATGTATATGACAGTGTCGCTAGAATCCATATGACAGAGAACCCGGGTCGACATGGCTAGTTATAAACCAAAAGTGGCACTAGATTACAGAGATAGGCATTCATGACCCAGCAATGAACGTGTCGGTCATCAACGTATGAACCCAAGTCGTAGCAAGCTACATGGACTTAAAGGAACAACGCGTGACATTTCCCCTAAGGGACAGACATAGGAACGAAGAAGGACACATGCCGGCCAGCCTACGTGTTCCGAGCAGTAGCAAGCTACCAAGTCTTATTGGAATCACTAGGAGGCATTTCCCTGTAAGGTAGGTTACCAAAGGAAAACAACTAGGTGTCGGATCCCACACATACCAAGCATTTCAACCATACACACAATATGCTCAACATGTGCAAATACAACATTGCATCACAACAGAACTCTATGACTCAAAGAACTTTATTTAAGAGGCTCCAAGAGCCATACATAACATATCCATACAGGTAGGGGTCACATGACCCAACACTCAAGTCATACAGTCATACAAGCACAAGCGGAAGCTACATGTCTGAGTACAGACAACTTAGAAAATAAAACAGGCTTGGTGTAGCCTGACTATCTACAAGGCCCTTCACGAGCTCCAGATCTCCGTCTGGGTGTCAAGCTACTCGTCGACGTCAACGTCTATGTAGAACCCATCAGCAGGGGCAGGGTTCTCCTCTGCAACAATTATTAAGCAAACATGAGTACAAAGGTACTCAGCAAGTCTTACCACAGAACCTATCATACATGCAACATTATCAACAGGGGGCAGTGGAGTTTATAGCAGAAAGCCAGCTCTGACTCTTGGCTAACCTATACTACAACTCTCAACAGATTGCAAGATGTTATTACGAACACGAGTCCTCTACTCACCACAACAATACTCTACCAAGGATCCTCTTCCGTCAACCTACGGAAGGGCCATCCATGGCACTCACACTTATCTTGAGGCTTTTAGTAGTGTCCATCAACTTGTCTATGAACTGTAAGAGTAACCAAGTAGTCCGTACCGCGAACAACGGCTATTCGAATAGATTGATAACCCTGCAGGGGTGTACCTCTTCACACACGCTCCCACCACTTATCGCCGTTTACTCGACGTGTACTCGGAAGCCTTCAAGCGGAAGCCCAGCGAGGGTGTCGGCCACGACCTGACTAACTACTCAAGTCTCTCGTCCAGGTTTATCGCCTATTTGGGTTCCATCTGTGGGGAGATCCGGCCGGGGTGTCGCTCACGGCCCCAAACGATGTGTACAGGGTTCCCAAGTCACCAAACGGGCAACCGGTACACCGTGCCACGTACCTGTCGCATCACAATCCACCCCGAGGGTCAGCGCTGTGCACGACCTCTAGTAAACTATAAACACCAGAAACTAGTTGCAACTCCTGGACAGAGATCGAGGGTAATTAATAAGCCGAGAGGGTCAATTAAGGATCCCAATGTGTGGTAGTAGCTGTAACTTGAACCACACATACAGATCTCGCGTCCTATGGACGATTCCAATGAAACAACCCACCATGTACTCCTACATGGCCTTTCATCGATACCTTTACCAAGCGTATTCCACACTTCCTTCTCTTTATCAGTATGATCATTTCACTCTGATCCATAACCCAGATGAACCAGACCAGACACAACTCTAAGCATAGCAGGCAACATAAACAAATAGCATGGTGGATCACACATCACATGGCTCAATCAACTCCTACACATGCTAGTGGGTTTCAACTATTTACTGTGGCAATGACAGGTCATGCAAGGGAATAGGGTTCAGCTACCGCAGCAAGTAGCAGTTCACACGCTGTTGCCTTAATGCAGTAAAAGAGAGCAGGAGCGAGAAGATTCGGTTTGTATCGGAATGATCAATGATTGCTTGCCTGACAAAGTGGTTGTCGGGTACTGCTCTTCAACTGGATACGCAGCAGTATCCTCGGGAGCAGGACCTAACACAGAGAATACCGGCGATACAATCATTAAACAAACAAATGCAACAATATGATGCATGCTCATGACATGGCAAGATGCATGTGTTTTGGGCTAATGCAACTAAAACCAGAAGGGTTTGAGCTTATTTGAATCAAAGATTCAAATTGGCAACTTTAGCTATTATTTAATTAAGTGCATTATCATGTTTTAATGTATACAGCTAGGTTAACTTGCTCAAACATGCATGAAACCAGTGCCATTGGAAAGATTGGATTTTTCTGATCATTTTTCATATATAAATTATTTCCATCTGAGCTACGGTTGAATTTATATGATTTTTTGAAGTTTAGGCATTTTCTGGAATTTCCTGAATTATTTTTAAATCTAAAAATCCCAGAAAAACATTTACTGCGTCAGCATGACATCATGCTGACGTCAGTCAGTCAACAGGAGCTAGTCCAAGTCAAACATGACATGTGGGCCCGGCATGTCAGTGTCATAGCTAACTAACAAAATTAATTAGTGAACTAATTAGCTGTCAGTGGGGTCTGGGCCCACGGGTCAGTGACTAAACTAACTAACTAATTAAATTAACATTTAAATAGTTAAACTAGCTAATTAGGAAAAGGGTGGCCCACACGTCAGTGACCCAGGGGTGGTCAACCCCCCGGTCAAACGAGTCAAACTCGCCGGCGAAGTGACGCCGGCGAGGCCAAACACGGCGGCGTGCTTCGGAAACCGCCCACAAGGCACGGTTCGAGCTGCGGTTGGGCACGTTGGAGAGCCCTCGTTGTTGCGCGTCGAACGGTGGTGGTCGCTGGACCTGTGGTGGCTGGAGACGACGGCAACGAGCTCGACGGCGGCGCCGGCGTTCGGGCGTGTGTGGAGATGCGGCTGCAGTGGCCTAGGCGATGCATGCGTAGTACCTAGCTCGTCTACGTGCTGCGGCGAGCGAGATGGACATGTGCCAGTGACCAAATGGTCACCGGAGCATCACCGGCGGCGAGCACCGCGGCGGTGAGTTTCGGTGATCAACGGAGCGGTGGCTACACGGCGCAAACGAAGCGGAGAAGAGAGGGGTTCGGCGTAGGAGCTCACAGCGGTGCTAACGAGCTCGACGGAGAGGTCGGGGACGCGCTGCAGCTTCTTAATCGATGGCGAGGTGCTCCGGCGATCCGAGGTTAGGGACGGCGGCGTGAAGGCGTTGCAGGGCTCCCGGCGATCCATGGCTCAACGAGGAGGTAGAGGGCGTCGCGGCGAACCTTTTGGACACGGTCACGGGACGAGGGGAAGGGTCTAGGTGCGGCAACGGCGAGCGGCGGCGACGAGCGGCTCGGTGGTGAGAGGGAGAGGGCCAGGGGAGGCGACAGGGACGAGAGGAAAGTGCGAGAGGGGTCGGGGCAGCTGCGTGGTGACGCCAGGAGACGTCCAGGTCGTCGGGAGGCAGGCAGGCAGGGTGGAGGTGGCCGGGCGCATGCCGGCGCGCGGCGGCCACGCGCGCTGCCTTCTGGCGCGAAGAGGAAGGCGACAGAAGAGGGCTGGTGGGCTGGGCCGGCCTGCAATAGTGCTGGGCCCGAGGTAAGTCCTTTCTCTCTTTCTTTTCGATCCTATTTCTTTTCTGTTTCAGTACTTTTGCAACTTTGTTTAAATAATAAAAATGCCAGAACATTTTTATAACTCATAAAACTTGTCATGCCCAATGTATATAATATGGACAGTATGGAACATTATAGTTTATGATTATTTGAGCATTTAAAATATTTTATGGCATTTAAATGCCCAAATACAAATACCATATGATTTAATCCAGAGCCCTTGGATGTCCTAGAAAATTGTGCACCATTTTTAGCAAAGGTTTGAGACCAAGGCAGAAATGATGAACATTTTTAAGGGCATTTTGCGTACATTGGAAAATATTTTATCAAACCCTAGTTGTTAGAAGAGGGGTGCTGGGGTTTCTGTCATTCCTATTTCAAGTTTCTTTGATAAGTAAACATGATGCACACTCTAGCTAGTCCTAATGCAAGTGCTAACTAGGGATGTGACAATATAAAATAAGCAATTTGGTTCCAATTCTCTAGGAGTTCGTTTTATTACCACATGTGTTCTCTCCCTATGTCAGATTGCCACATGTGCCTTTAATCTGAACTTAATACGAGGGGCTGTATTCGGCCTGGCACACCTCCAAGTACGAACACCTATAGGGAACTGTTCGGCGTCCCGGATATTGCATTAGATGCATCAACTCCGAATCATGTCGTGGGTCTATAGTTAGGTTGCCCGGATCCTATGCTTACCACATTATGTTCCGCATTGTTCGGCTAAAGTAGTAAAGGGAGAACTATTGCGATTGTATTTCTGGTTCATCTGTTAAAGTACCTTAGTAGAGAAAGCCGAAAACTGACTATCATGATAAGCGAGAGATGGTCTGCGATTCGGTGACCTAGTATTATACTACGATCAATAGCGATCTACTCCGTGTTATACGAGGGGCTGGTCTTCGCCCACCCGCATAAAGTGGGCACCATAGTCCGGAAGGCCGCATACGCACCAGGGGCTAGTACTTAGCCCCACTAGTCAAGCTCCCATGGGTAAGTGAAAGCAATAAAGTCGCATAGTCTGATTGTCTGGTTCGTTCCGCGAACACATCCTTTATGGACCAAGACATTGGGTGAAGAGTAATCACGCGCAAAATATGAACACCCCTGTAGTATCTACATGGCGGCTGAAGGCAACGACTGGAAACTTTTAGATATAATAAACGGCCGCACAGGAAGAAAACTCGTTTGAATTATAAGGCGCACACACACACATATATATATATATATATATATATATATATATATATATATATATATATATATATATATATATATATATATATATATATATACACACACACACATCGGTTCGTAAACATAGTCTATACAAACCCGGATACAACTACCCAAAGACTATGTTCTTTGAGCATTGGCCCTCTACAATATGGGCTCCTTCTAGGACATCGTCAAAGTACCATTCCGGTCTCCGATGATCCTTTCCCTCCGGTGGGCCAGCAATCGATATTTCGGCGGCCTTCATCTTCGCCCAGTGCATCTTAACTCGGGCGAAGGCCATTCGTGCACCTTCTATGCAGGATGAACGCTTCACCAATCCAAAGTAGCTACTTGGGATTGGTTCTGCGGGCCAGAGCCGGACTATCAAGTCCTTCATGGCCGCACCCGCCATAGTATGCAGCTCGACCAGTTGCTTCATCAGGTTGTTCAGAGGTACCGGATGTTCTGGTGCAAGGAATTGCGACCAGAATAGCTTCTCTGTGCTATTCCCCTCCTGGGCTCTGAAAAATTGGGCGCCGTCGTCGATGCTCTTCGGAAGATCCGCAAACGCGCTGGAGAACTCCACAATCGCGTCTGCGAAATATACTTTTGACCTCCGAAGATACTCTGCAGAAGAAAGGCTTTACCAGCGGCTACCTGTCGCGCTTGTTTGATCTCCTCACGAGTGTTGTGCAATTTGCTCCGCGCCTCCTTGGCAGCATTGACTGTCATATTGAGTTCAGATGCTTGCTCCAAAGTCTTCGGCCCAAATGCCTCGCACTTGCGAATAGCATCTCGCATCTCTTGTTTGACTTCGGCCACCCGCGACTCGTGCTATTGATGCACAGTCTATTCGGCCTTCAGGTCGGCAACCGTTTGTCAGAGGCTGCTTTGCTAATCGGAGCCTCTTCCTTGGCCTTTGTGAGCGCGCCCTTAAGCGCCTCGACCTCAGCTGCGCCAACCGTTGCATAATCATATCGCATGATGAGTTCACACTCACACAGATCAAACATATAGTCTTGACACTTTAATTCTTTTGAAATTTCAACTTTTTCAAAAATTTACATACCTTGTGTTTCACCAAAACACTTGTTGACACGGTCGCGCTCCTCGTCAGCTAGTTTAATCTTCCGATTGAGCTCGAAAACCTTTGCAGCCTGAGCAGATGCTGCTACTAGCGACGCCTATTCAAACACGGGACACAGTTTTGCTCTATTAGATGCTATCACATGGATCCTTTGTGCGATTCTCTTCAGAATCAAACAAAGCATCAGGGGCTACTGTCTATATAACATGTTTTATAACCTATACATATATTAAATGAAAGAGTTATTTCTAGAATATTACGTCGCATACCTCGAAGCCTGTCGGTAGGCTGATGAAGGTTTCATTCAGCCCACTTTTGGCACACAAAATCTTTCGCATGACCACACCCATCAGGGTGCGTTGTTCCACTACGATGGAAGCACCTCGCAGTGCTTCCTCCAACATGTTCGGCGACTCCGGGTTGACGGACAACGTCGTTGGAGCGGATGCTCCTCCCCCTATCGTGGGGGGTTGACTTCCTAATTGTGGAGCCGCACTAGACTCCGGAGTAGTGTTCGGCGGGGGCCTAGATTGCTTTGGCTCCCCGCCTTCGGTCGCCATGGGGACTACTTCCCCTTGGTCGATGGTGGCCGAGGTGTCCACCTCGGGTACCTTTTCGTCCGCCCTATCGCCATCTCCTTGTGAAGGAGACACTAATAGGGAGGGCACTTCAGTGTCCCCCAAGGTATGCGACGGCCCTCACGGTGGTGTGTCGCTCTGCACCATCTCCGCCGGTAGAGAGCTCCCCTATGAAAGTGAAGCATGGTGGAGTGTGTGGGAAGGGTTGTATAAAGACATGATGAAATTACTTAAAAGCTTAATACTATTTGAACCGAGCATAAGCAGCGACCGCCTGAGTAATTACTATTCAGGAAGGGGTTGGCCCTGGGTTGTACTCGGAAACTGTGTTCGGATGTTGAAACTGAAAAGTCCGGGATGTTCAGTTTCTTCCTGGGTGCCGTCTTTCCCGCATCTGCGGGGGCCGCCCTGCCACCCACCTTGCCTTGATGAGGGAGTTGCTCTCTTCCTCCTCCTCTTCTTCTTCATTGTTGGAGGAGTGGATGTCGGTTTCCCAGGACATTGTGTCTGCGGGACCCTTAGGGCGGGGGTCGCTCTTGACCTCCTTGCCCTTCTTCTTAGCCTTCTTCTCCGGCGCCTTGTACCGCGCCAGAACCAGTATCGCCACTAGTTGAGGCGTGTCTGGGTCTTCGGGCAGCGGAGCCGGACAGTTGATCCGCTCCGCTTTCTTCGTCCAGGCCTAAATGGAATGTAAAAGTTCTAACTCCTCTTATAATTGAAATATGGACGGGGTACGTATTCGGCAGAATTTTTATTACCTCTGAGGTCGAAGACACATTGTTGAAGCCCTTGTCCTCGGTCTTCTCCGGCCACCCCTTTTGGGCTTTGAAGAGCTACCTCTAGATATCTTTGTGCGTAGTACCTAAGAGGCGCTTCAGGGTCCGTGGCTCTTCCGGATTGAACTCCCATAGGTGGGACGTCCAGTGTTGGTAGGGTAGAATGCGGTGTAAGAGCATCAGCCGAATCACGTTAGTGAGGAGGGTGCCCTTCGCCATCATGTTGGAGATGCAATTTTGGAGTATCTGCACCTCCGTCTGAGACCCCCAATCGACGCCCTTGGTGGTCCATGAGGTTAGCCTCTTTGGTGGTTCAGATCTGAATCCGGGCGGCGCCGCCCACTTGCATCACGGTGTTCGTTGATATAGAACCACTCCTGCTGCCATATCTTGTTCGTCTCCACAAAGGCCCCCTTTGGCCAAGTGGCGTTCGGGAGCTTACTTACCATGCCCCCCCCCCCCCGCAATACGCATGTTGCCCGTCGACCACCTTTGGCTTCAGATTGATGATCTTGATCCATATGTCGAAGTGTGGGGGGACGCGGAGGAATGCTTCACATACAACTATGAAAGCTGATATGTGGAGGATAGTGTTCGGGGCCAGATCGTGGAAATCCAGCCCGTAGAGAAATAGGAGGCCCCGGACAAAGGGGTGAAGTGGAAACCCCATCCCTAGAATAAAGTGAGGGGTGAAAACCACCCTCTCACCCGGCTCAAGGACGGGGATCACCTGGTTCTTATCAGGAACCCAGTGTGTTATGTCGTCGGTGAGGTAGCCTGCACTCCAGAGATTCTTCATGGTCTTCTCCATGACCATGGAGTTCTCCCACTGGCCCATGGAACCAGTTCCAGCCATTTATGGGGAGGGAGGCGATGGTGGAGGAGTTGAGAGTTGATGACGCTGTAACTGTGGGCGCTGGGGCTAAGGATATTGGGAAGCTAGGGCTTGAGGAGAGCGTGAGGTAAAAGGGGAAGGATCTATGTCCTTTTATAAGCTGTAAATACCAAACGTCCCCATCCTTTGCCGAAAAACATGCCTATTCCCAGAGTGATCGTGCGTAAGGTGCGGTTGGGTTACCCATGTCATATGGATGAGGATCGCATAATAAGAGGGCATGATCTCTGCTTTGACGAAACATGCCAATGGAGGCTATGCCTCGAAACATAACTAGAACCAAGAAAATAGTTCGAAATATTAAAGAGTGAGACACAATGCTTGTTTTGACACATTGCCTTCATAGCTAAGGGTTGTACTAATCATGCAGAGTCGGACATAGTCCCTTTGTGCAGGGAATAGTGCTTCAATATGTTCAGAAGGAGGAACCCACCTTGCAATGCTGAAGACAGTAGGCGTGCCGGACTCATCATCATCAAAGACTGGTCCAGGGGCTACTGAGGGAGTCCTGGATTAAGGGGCCGGACTGGTGGGCCATGAAGATTATCACTGAAGACTATCTCCCGTATCTGGGTAGGACTCCCATATGTGTAAAATAGCAACTTTAGAGTTCGGGTGTAATATTTCCTTCCTCTACAAGGTGATAATGTATAACCCTAGGCCCCTCCGGTCCATATATAAACCGGAGGGTTTACTCCCTAGGGACAGCATCACAATTACATAGGCTAGACTTCTAGGGTTTAGCCATTACGATCTCAAGGTAGATCAACTCTTGTAACCCAATATTCGTCAAGATCAATCAAGCAGGAAGTAGGGTATTACCTCGATCGAGAGGGCCCGAACCTGGGTAAACCTCGTGTCCCCAGTCCTTGTCAACCAAGGTATCACTGATCTCGAGCAGCTTCATCAAGCCGTCGACTAGCTCCTGCTGCTTAATGAGGTTAGGGAGAATGTCGTCATCGCAGGCCAAGTACTTCAGCAATGCCAGCTCGTCGCCATCGCCGACGAGGTGAGCACTCTTGTGAGAGCCCTCGCGTGCCAATGATAGCTCATTCGAGGGCTCCGCAGCGCGCTGGGACATCTCTGTCGCGGCTGCATGCTACCTCTTGAGCATGCGTTGGTTTTCCCTTGAAGAGGAAAGGGTGATGCAGCAAAGTAGCGTAAGTATTTCCCTCCATTTTTGAGAACCAAGGTATCAATCCAGTAGGAGACTACACACAAATCCCTAGTACCGGCACAAACAATTATGAACCTTGCAACCAACGCGATAAAGGGGTTGTCAATCTCTTCACGGCCACTTGCAAAAGTGAGATCAGATAGAGATAATAAGATAAATATTTTTGGTATTTTTGTTGTATAGATTAAAAAGTAAAGATTGCAAAATAAACTACGATGAAAATACCTAGTTGACGGGAGATAAATATGATGGAAAATAGACCCGGGGGGCATAGGTTTCACTAGTGGCTTCTCTCAAGATAGCATATTTTATTGTGGGTGAACAAATTACTGCCGAGCAATTGATACAAAAGCGCATAGTTACGACAATATCTAGGCGCGAAACGATTCTGCATCTACTACTATTACTCCACACATCGACCGCTATCCAGCATGCATCTAGAGTATTAAGTTCATAAGAACAGAGTAACGCATTCAACGAGATGACATGATGTAGAGGGATAAACTCAAGCAATATGATATAAACCCCATATTTTTATCCTCGATGGCAACAATACAATACGTGCCTTGCTGCCCCTGCTGTCACTGGGAAAGGACACCGCAAGATTGAACCCAAAGCTAAGCACTTCTCCCATTGCAAGAAAGATCAATCTAGTAGTCCAAACCAAACTCATAATTCGAAGAGACGTGCAAAGATATCAAATCATGCATATAAGAATTCAGAGAAGAACCAAATATTGTTCATAGATAATCTTGATCATAAACCCACAATTCATCGGATCTCGACAAACACACCACAAAAAGTATTACATCGAATAGATCTACAAGAAGATCGAGGAGAACTTTGTATTGAGATCCAAAGAGAGAGAAGAAGCCATCTAGCTAATAACTATGGACACGAAGGTCTGTGGTTAACTACTCACACATCATCGGAGAGGCAATGCTGTTGATGTAGAGCCCTCCATGATTGATTCCACCTCCGATGGAGCGCCCGAAAAGGCCCCAAGATAGGATATCACCGGTACAGAAGGTTGTGGCGGTGGAAATAGTGTTTCGTGGTGCTCCTCGATGTTTTAGGGTATATGAGTATATATATGCGAAAGAAGTAGGTCGGTGGAGCTACCAGGGGCCCATGAGGGTGGGCGCACACCTACCCCCTGGGCGCGCCCTCCTGCCTCGTGGCCGCCTCGTTGCTTCCTTGACGTCCACTCCAAGTTTCCTGGATTGCGTTTGTTCCAAAAATGATCCTCACGAAGGTTTCATTCCGTTTGATATTCCTTTACTGTGAAACACTGAAATAGGCAAAAAAACATCAATTTGGACTGGGCCTTTGGTTAGTAGGTTACTCCCAAAAATAATATAGAAGTGCATATTAAAGCCCATTAAACATCCAAAACAGATAATATAATAGCATGGAACAATCAAAAATTATAGATACGTTGGAGACGTATCACTGCCACGTAGCGGGGGGACCTCTCAAGTGCTTCCGCGGCCTTGGTATTTGCTCCCTGGTTATATGTGCACCCAAAACTCCTCCTACCGGTCATGGCGGAATAACTTGACAGGAAAGACCAGTTTTTTGGGTTATGAGGAGAGGAACTTTGAAGTAATTTTCGAGTGGGTAGTTTCTATAGCCCGGTGGTAAGGGTGAACACATATTGGATTGACTGGTGTGAACAGATTTGCAATTACTTACTGCGTTGTAATATGTAATGTGACGAGAAAGAAGGTCAAAATTTATTAATGCGATAAGACTAAGTGGAGCACACAACCCGAATACTGTATGCGGTGCCACGTGTTATCTATATCACAAGTGTTAACATAAGGAAACATATGTGTAACTTACTAATTATTGCACAGGAGTACTCGCAGGTGCGTCATGTGTGATACTACTAGCCACCACAAGCAAGTAGTTTGCAGTTTTCAAAGTTTTTTGTACACACAGAATCGCACACGAATTAACTGTAGTAACTGTCTGTTTATAATTTCTCATCGCAAATAGTTCATCTGAGTGGGCTATTTGCCGCATATCACACACATATTGTTTACACAAATCGTTTCTGTTCTTTTGCATCATCACAGTATTTCATCTATGTGAACTGTATGCAGCATATCACACACATCTTGTTAAGTTGAACTGTTTATGTTTTGTTCCCTAATCGTAAACAATTCATCCGAGTGAACCGTATGCCGTATATCACACACAACTTGATCTAGCTCACCATTTCTGCTTTATTCCCTAATATAAAATAGTCCATCTGAGCACACTATATGCCGTATAGCGCACACACCTTGATATGGCTGCCTGTTTCTATTGTTATGTCTTATCGCAAATAGTTCGGATGGATCAACCATATGCCCCGCATCACACACACAACTAAAATCTGAACCGTGTTTGACGTATCCACCATCACAAACATTTTGCAGCCTTTTTGACTGTTTTTTACATCACCATTTGCGATTAATGCATCCCACACAGTTTCGTCGAAGGGTCTCTGACTATAGTATCACGTTAGCAGCATCGTGTAGTAGTGTGATACGTCCATTTTGCATATTGCTTTTATATTGATATTTACTACATTATGGGATGTTATTACACATTATATCACAATACTTATGCCTTTTCACTCTTATTTTACAAGGTTAACATGAAGGGGGAGAATGCTGGCAGTTGGAATTCCGGACGGGAATCCGAGCAAATCTGATACCTATTTTGCACAGCTCCAAAAGTCCTGAAACTACACAGAGAATATTTTTGGAATATATAAAAATATTGGGTGAAAGAAGCACCAGAGGGGGGCCACCAGCCATCCACAAGGGTGGGGGCGCACCCTACTCCTTGGCGTGCCCCCTGCCTTGTGGCCCCCCTGGCAGGCCCCCGACGGCCATCTTCTGCTATATGATGTGTTTTGACCTAGAAAAAAATCATACAGAGGTTTCCGGGATGAAGCGTCGCCGTCTCGAGGCAGAACCTGAGCGAAACCAATCTAGAGCTCCAGCAGGGCTGTTCTGCCGGTGATACTTCCCTTCTGGAGGGGGAAATCGAAGACATCGTCATCACCAACGATCCTCTCATCGAGAGGGGGTCAATCTCCATCAACATTTTCACCAGCACCATCTCCTCTCAAACCCTAGTTCATCTAATATATCCGGTCTTTGTCTCGAAATCTCAGATTGGTACCTGTAGGTTGCTAGTAGTGTTGGTTACTCCTTGTAGTTGATGCTAGTTGGTTTATTCGGTGGAATATCACATGTTTAGATCCTTAATGCTATTCAATACCACTCTGATCACGAACATGAATATGCTTTGTGAGTAGTTATGTTTGTTCCTAAGGACATGGGAGAAGTCTTGTTACAAGTAATCATGTGAATTTGGTATTCGTTCGATATTTTGATGAGATGTATGGTGTCCTTCCTCTAGTGGTGTTATGTGAATGTCGAATACATGACATTTCACCATTATTTGGGCCTAGGGAAAGACATTGGGAAGTAATAAGTAGATGATGGGTTGTTAGAGTGACAGAAGCTTAAACCCTAGTTTATGTGTTGCTTCGTAAGGGGCTGATTTGGATCCATATGTTTCATGCTATGGTTAGATTTATCTTAATACTTCTCTCGTAGTTGCGGATGCTTGCGAGAGTGGTTAATCATAAGTGGGAGGCTTGCCCAAGGAAGGACAGCACCCAAGCTCTGGTCCACCCACATATCAAATTATCAAAGTAACGAACGTGAATCATATTAGTATGATGAAAACTAACTTGACAATAATTCCCATGTGTCCTCACGAGCACTTTGCTTCATATAAGAGTACGTCCGGGCTTGTCCTTTGCTACAAAATGGATTGGTCCACCTTGCTACACCTTGTTTTCTTTTGTTACTTGTTACCCGTTACGAATTATACTATCACACAACTATTTGTTACCGATAATTTCAGTGCTTTCAGAGAAAACCTCGCTCAAACCCCTTGTCATTTCCTTATACTCCTTGTTGGGTTCGACACACATACCTTTTACTGTCACTTGTTACTATGGAAAATAATCCTTTGAGGGGTTTGTTCGGGGTATCTTCACCCCGACTGAAGAACAAAGGGTTTCTCCTCAACCTACTGCACCTTCTGAAAATATTTACTTTGAAATCCCTTTGGGTATGATAGAGAAACTGCTAGCTAATCCTTATGCAGGAGATGGAACATTACATCCCGATTTACACCTAATCTATGTGATTGAAGTTTGTTGATTATTTAAGCTTGTAGGTATCCTAGAGGATGTTGTTAAGATGAAGGTGTTCCCTTTATCTTTGAAGGGAAAGGCATTCACATGGTATAGGCTATGTGATGATATTGGATCATGGAACTACAACCGATTGAAATTGGAATTTCATCAGAAGTTTTATCCTATGCATCTAGTTCATTGTGATCGGAATTATGCATCTAGATAACTTTTACTATGAACAAAGGGTCCTAGATAATTTTTGGCATCGTGGAGGAGAAAGTACTGCTCAATCTTGGTGGAGGCTTAAGTAAATGTTATATTCATGCCCTAATCATGAGCTCTCAAGAGAAATTATTATTCAATCTTTATGCTTGGCTTTCTCATAATGATTGATCCATGCTCGATACTTCTTGTGCTGGTTCTTATATGAATAAGACTATTGAATTCAAATGGGACTTATTGGAAAGAATTAAATACAATTCTGATGATTGGGATCTCGACAAAGGTAATGAGTTAGGTATAAACCTTAAGTTTGATTGTGTTAAATCTTTTATGGATACTGATGCTTTCCATGAATTTAGCGCTAAATATGGACTTGATTCTGAGATAGTAGCTTCTTTCTGTGAATCATTCGCTACTCATGTTGGTCTCCCTAAGGAGAAGTGGTTTAAATATTCTCTTCCCATTGATGTTAAAGTAGTTGATCAAATTAAAGTTGAAGACGAAACTATTACTTATAATGTTTATCCTATTATTCATACTGCTTATATTGAGAAACCACCTTTTCCTTTTAGAATAAAGGATCATGCTAAAGCTTCAGCTGTGGTTAATAAAATTAATATTAGAGCACCTAGACCACCTGAAAAAATTGAAGTGGAATCTGGTATTGCTATGGTTAAAGATCTCTTGGCTGATAATATGGATGGCCATGTTATTTATATCTGTGATGAAGCTGCTAGAATTGCCAAACCCGATATTACAGACAAACATAGACCTATTGTTGGCATGCATGTGGTCTTTGTCAAAATAGGAGATCATTGTTATCATGTTTTATGTGATGTGGGTGCTAGTGTGAGTGCAATTCTTTTTACCTTATATGAAGAAATATTCAATGAAATTGCACCTGCTGAGTTAGAAGAAATTGATGCTACTATTAAACTTGCTAATAGAGATACTATATCACCAATTGGGATTGTTAGAGATGTTGGAGTCTTGTGTGGGAAAATAAAATACCCTATTGATTTTCTTGTTCTTTGTTCCCCACAAGATGACTTTCTTCCCAATATATTTGGTAGACCTTTCCTGAACACTATTAATGCTAGGATAGACTGCGAGAAAGAAATTATTACTGTTGGTCTAGGGGATATGTCTCATGACTTTAAATTCTCTAAATTTCATAGACAAGCCCGTGATAAAGAATTGGCTAGTAAGGATGAAATTATTGGTCTTGCTTCTATTGCCGTGCCTCCTAGTGAACCTCTAGAACAATATTTGCTAGACCATGAGAATAATATGTATATGAATGAAAGAAGGGAAACAGATGAAATATTCTTTACAACTGGGGGCTCTCCTGCACCGTCCCTCTCGCTACCTTGCCTGCCTCCCTTTGCGGGCGACGTGGCCCATGAAGCACCTCCGCCGCCTCCACGTCAAGACGTCGCCCTCAATCCAAGGCATGCGGCCCTGCAATGCGACCCACCGCGCGAGGCACCCGTGCATGAAGAAGGAAGTTGTCAACAGGTCCAGCAGCCGCAAGGAAGAGCTCCTGCGCTCCCACCACCACCACGTCGAGACCGTGCGCCCCCTGCGCTGGCCGCGCATGAGAACCAATACCAAGCTCCGCCTCCACAAAGGGCTTCGCTGGCCACAGCAGGCTGCCGAGCCTTCACTCCTGAGCTACGCAACATCGTCTTGCTTAGGAAGTTCAAGCCAGACCTGCCTCCATGCAACGACGGCAGCTCCGACCCTGCTGACTTCCTGCAGCTTTACGAGCTGAGCATCGAGGCGGCCAGCGGCGACGAGAAAATTATGGTGAACTGGTTTCCCATGGCTCTCAAAGACGACGCGCGCTCGTGGCTCTTGAACCTGCCCACGGGATAGATCTCCTCCTGGGGTGAGATGCGCGAGCATTTCATCGCCAATGTCCAGGGCACTCGTGACCGCCCACCAGCTGCAGGTGACCTACGGCGCGTCAAGCAGCAATCGGGGGAAACCCTGCAGAAGTGCATCCATCACTTCAACAGCGTCTGCCCCAAGATTCTTAAGGTGATGGACGAGGCCATCATATCAGCATTCTCTGATGGCGTCCGCGATGTCAAAATGAAGGAGGAGCTCGCAATCCACGAGGACTTGTGCACAGTCTTGGAGTTATTCATCATAGCAACCAAGTGCGCGAGAGCTGAGGAAGGGCGCCTTTACCTCATTGAGCTCCTAGCTGCTGACCCAGGAGACAAGAAGGACAAGGCTAAAGATGTGAAGCGCAAGGGGGTGGACATGCTCACAGCAGAACCAGAGATGAAGCACAGCCGTGACCCCCCAGAGTCATCCAAGGGCAGTCGTCCGTTCTACGCCTTCCACAACGTACACAGCCAGAACACCAATGACTATCAGGAGCTTAGGGCCATCCGAGACGGGCGGTTCGGTTGACGCCCTGAGCGCAATGACGGAGGCTACGACCATGGAGGAAGCCAAACTATAGGGCGATGGGACGACCGCGGCCCCGTCAGGAGTGGCGCGATCAACCTCGTGAGGACCGCCCTCAGGGCAAGGCCGTCCTCCATCCGCTGACACCACCACCAAGGAGGAACGATGATCACGACGAGTGTGCTGGGGGCTTCCAGGAGCCTCGCGCCATTGCCTGCATCTTGGGTGGTGTGTAGGCTCCAGCCTCTCAGCGCATCTTCAAGCGGTTCGCCTGAGAAGTGAACGCGGCTCTTCCCATGCTAGAAGCCACGCGACCGCTCATGTGGTCCAAATGCACTATCCCCTTCAGCTCAGCTGACCAGCTCAAGTGCGCCGAAACCGTTGGCGCACTCCCGATGCTCTACTCACCCATCATCAGCAATGTCCAAGTCACGAAAACCGTCATCGATGGTAGCGCAGGGTTGAATGTTCTCTCTGTCAACACGTTCGACCATCTGCAAGTGCCATATGACCAGCTACAGCCCACTAAGGCTATCTCGGGAGTGACCAACTGCTCCACCACCCCAATAGGGTAGATTCGCCTCCCGGCCACCTTTGGTCAGTGCGACAACTACCGCACTGAGCTCATCGACTTCGACATCGCCCACATGCGCCTCCCATACAACGCCATTCTTGGATATCCGGCCCTGCCCAAGTTCATGGCGGTGACTAACCGTGGCTACAACGTCCTCACGATGCCAGGAAGCCGCGACATCATCACTATCGCATGTGAGGAAAAGGACGCGGCGTGCTCCCTTGAGCGCGCGTACCAGGCCGCAGTAGTCGAGGACCCAGACAACGAATGCACCATCTTCCCTCCTGAGGCCGTCCCCAAAAACAAGAAGCAATTGTTATGCCAAGAGCTTCAACAGAGCAGCGTCTCTGGCGGCATTACCTCGGGACCTGCGCCCAAGGATGGGGTGCCTCCCAACCTTGCATAGCGAGGCGTGCCCGGCGCCCCACTCAGGTTGGGCTCGGGGGCTCTCCTCTGGAGGGCCTCTGACCTGGCCAATGTCAAGAGGGAGGCACTCGGGCACCATGTGGAGGCGTGCTTCACCGCACACTTCCCTCATGAGAGCACAAGGCATGAAGCTCCCAGTGCTTAGGAGTTCATCGAGTAGATCATCGAAGACTTGCAGGTACCAAGAGCAATGCGAGGCGAGCGCCGCCCCACACCACCAAGTGCAGCTGCTATCCCAAGGTCGGGAGGCAGGCCGCACGTCTACGTCTACATCCCGGGACTCAATAGGGTCGCGTCTTAGGAGCTCTACTGGCCGTCTTAGGTGGGCCGGTGTGAGGGCCCTCCTCACAGCTATGTTCGCATGCCCTTCGGCTTGCCGAACCAGGAAGCCCTGCACCAGCGCCACATGCAGGACATCCTAGTGGGTCGCGAGGCCAGGCATCAGGAGATCCTGGCGGAGGTGGCGACCGTTCTTCGCGAGCTCTCGGAACCTCAGGAGCCTCGCTAGGTCCGGGAGCCAGGCGGCTCCTGAGGAGCGACATCTGCCGCGAGCGTCTTCATCTTCACCAACATGTCTCCAGCGACGGTGCCATGTGACTCTGTTTCAGTTTGTTTAATTGCGGGTGCCCATCGAGCTGCATCATCCCCATGTCGCACGTGCTTGTCCCTATGACGTGTATCCTCTTTTGCGTCATTAACTTACTCTGTTGGGGGCGCCCCACGGGCTGCATCATCCCCATGCCGCATGGGTTCGTCCCTATGGCATGTATCGCACTTACATTACCTGAAATAGCCCACTTCCTCCCATATGTTACCTTATTATCATCACCTGCTTACCCACCATCTTTTGTGGCCGTCCGCGCTACTGACCGGCCTCCCGCTCATCCCGCAATGGGGGCTGCACATGCTGGTGTCAGATTTCGGGCTCCGCAGACCCTTGAGAGGTTCGAACTCCGTGGTGTGCACGGAGAACACTCTCTCCCAAGCGCGCTCGCCCTATGATTCCACGGCCAAGCTCGACGAACTCAAGGAATAAGATACACAGGGGTTTATACTTGTTCGGGCCACCTTGCAGTGTAAAACTCTACTCCATTGTGTGTGGTGGATTGCCTTGTGGGCTGAGGATGAACTATTATAGTCGATGAACAACCTCAGCAGGTGCGTACCTCCGCTAGGTACACCTCCATGTGCTCATCCTTCGGATTGTACACCTTGTTGGAGAAGTTGACGAGGAGCTAGGTGTCGCCCTTGATGGCGAGGGACTTCATGCCCAAAGCGGCCGCGGCCTTCAGGCCTGCGATTAGGCCTTCATACTCCACCATGTTGTTGGAGACCTTCATGCCATGCTGGAAGTAGAGCTGCACGACGTAGTAGAGCTTATCTTGGTTGGGTGAGATGAGCACGGCTCCAGCCCCTGTGCCCTGACGTGCGAAGGCGCCATCAAAGTACATGACCCAGCCGTCTGGTGCTTCACTCTTTGGCGAGAGGGACCGATCCTCGCCTGCTTCAGGCCCTGGGGTGTCTGTCCACTCTGCCACGAAGTGAGCAAGCGCGACAACCTTGATGACCCTGGTGGTGCTGAACTCCAGCTGGAATGCTTGCAGCTCGATGGTGAATTCGGCAACCCTTCCCGCAGCATTGGGGCTCCGTAACACCCACTCCAGCGGGTAAGCTGATACGACCTTGATGGGGTGGCCTTGGAAGTAGTGGCGCAGCTTGCGCGAAGCAACAAGGAGTGCGAGCAGAAGTTTCTACGGCATGTGGTAACGCGCCCACGCGTCGTGAAATACTGTGCTGACGAAGTACACCGATTTCTCGACGAGGGTGGAAGTGTTGGTGGAGTCCGAGCTCACCTGGGGCTGAGGTGCCCCCTGAGGCTGGGAGGCCTCATGAGGTTGGTCGCCAACTAGGGCAACTGCAGCTTCAGGTACGCCGTCTCGTGGAACTTGATCAACGGCTGATCCCGCTGGAGCCTCGGGAGTATTGTCTCGGCGCTGTGTTTTCTTGTCCTGACGCTCCCCACGGACGGCCACCAATGCAGCGCTAGCGGAGTGTGGTCTGGCGGCTAGGTAAAGCACCAATGGCTCTTGAGGTTTGGGTGCCACCATTACTGGTGGGCTAGTGAGGTATTTCTTGAGGTCTTAAAAAGTTGCGTCAGCATCCAGAGTCCACTCGAATGGGCCTTTACTTTTCATCAGCTTGAAGAAGGGGAGGGTGCTCTCCACTAGCTTGGAGATGAAATGCTTGAGTAACGTTACGCAGCCTGCTAGCTTCTGCATCTCGTGGAGGGTCTTCGGTGGACTCATCTTCTCAATGGCCTTGACCTTCTCGGGATTAGGTTCAATTCCTCTGTGCGACACCAGGAAACCCAACAGCTTGTGTGATGGGACGCCGAACACACACTTTTCGGGGTTGAGCCACAGGTCCACCTTGCGCAGGATGGCGAAGGTCTCTTCCAAATCATCAACGAGAGTCCTGGCCTCCCGAGATTTTACCATGATGTCGTCAATGTAGGCCTCAGCCTTCCTTCCGAGCTGTCGGCCCAGAGCAATATGCATCAGCCACTAAAAGTTTGCCCCGGCATTACGCACCCCGAACGGCATGAAAGTGTGGCAGTATGCCGGCGTCCTGGTAATGGGGGTACCCAGACTTGCCTCCCTGTGGCCCAGGGCATGGCTCACAAGGTGGCCTTGTTCGGCCCAGCATCTTCAGCAACCACTCAAGACCCTCGCGAGGTGGATAACACAAGGATTCCCCTGGGGCGGCCTCGCCAGGCCGGCTCGTGAGGATCGGAGATATCGAGGCGAGGGCACCTCTCAAGGTCCTCATGACGTGAGCAGTGACGACCAGCGCCAGGCGGGGGCCAGCGGGCGTACAGTACTAGTTTCCTCTTTGGTGCTAAAGGAGCAGGTGCAGGCGAGGAGTCCCGAGGCATCAGGCAAAGGCTTCCATATCGGTGCAATGAGACAAATCCCAGCAGGACGGTGGTCATCGCGGAGCCCATGACGGCGTCACCACCAGAGCCATTGGCGAGCGAAGACCACCTTTTGTCAGGATGGCTTGTACTAGCTGTCCCCTTCAAATTTGGCCATTGTGGGATTCCTTCCTGCTCAATATTTGGGAAGAGGACCCTCGCCACTATAAATAGCACTAGCCACCACTATTGAGCTCATCTCATCAGAAACAGAGTCGATCTCAACTGGAGTTGATCAGATAGAAGGCCACACACCACATGCTCACCCGAGCGCAAGAACACCTCTCCTCAGGAGGCAGTTCATCCATGTACTAGTTCTTCCTCAGCCTACAAGGCAGTCCACCACACCACACTGGATTAGGGTGTTACACCACAACTGTGGCCCGAACCAGTATAAATCTTGCGTCTCTTGTTCATCGGATCTGATGAACTAGGCCTAGGGCTGTGACCTAGGGCGGAAGGAGAGATCTTCGTGCGCACCCTAGAGTTCGAACCTTAAGGGTTTTGCCAGAACCCTAGATCCGACACAGTACACCCCACATGGGGTTAAGAAGGCTATCTTCTCAATATCTTGCACTGCCATCTTGATCTGGTGATGGCCCGAGAAGGCATCCAAAAAACACAACAGGTCACAGTCGGCGGTGGAGTCGAAGATCTGATCGACGCGCGGTAGTGGTAATGGGTCTTGTGGGCAGGCCTTGTTGAGGGTGGTG
Source organism: Secale cereale (assembly GCA_902687465.1). Taxonomy (NCBI): domain Eukaryota; kingdom Viridiplantae; phylum Streptophyta; class Magnoliopsida; order Poales; family Poaceae; genus Secale; species Secale cereale. Next base: position 289,220,474 of record LR738710.1, on the reverse strand, counting down.
AACTCGACACACATGCGCTCTTTTCCACCTTTCTTGGGCCCAACTACCGGGTTCGCCAGCCATTCCGGGTACTGCACATGGCGGATCAAACCAGCTTCTTGTAGCCTATGAGTCTCTTGTACGGTGAAGGACTGCTTCTCTGTGGACTACTGTCGTCCCTTGTGTTTTACTGGGCGTACATTGGGGCATAAGTTTAGGTGATGCTCGATCACCCCCCTTGGGACTCCCTTTAGGTCCTTGGGCTCCCATGCGAATACCTCCTTGTTCGCGCGCAAGAAACCAACCAGCCCCTTTTCTTGATCTGGGGGAAGGTCAGTGCCTATGGTGAATGTGGCTCCTGACGCCCCGTCCTCGTCAACCGGCACTTGCTTCGTCTTGTCTCTGTCTTGAGAGAAAAGCTGTTTCTTTTTTGTTGGCGCAGCCCCCAAGGCCTCTAGAGCTGCTTCATCGGCCGGGCGTGCCGTCGCCGCGGCCCTGAAGGCGAGCTTGAGGGCCTCCAGGGCCTCATTGGTGTCTCCAGCCGCAGTGAGGACACCGCTGCTCCACGGCATCTTCATGAGGTTGTCGGCTGGGTGAGTTGCTACCATTAACTTGGCCAGTGCTGGGTACCCAAGGGTGGCATTGTACAGGAGGCCGATGTGGGCGATGTCGAAGTCCATAAGCTCGGTGCGGTAATTTTCGCGGGTGCTGAAGGTGACGGGGAGACGGATCTGCCCTAGGGAGCTGGTAGAGCCGTCGACGACCTTGGAGAGCGGCTTGGTAGGGCGGAGTCGCTCGTGCAACACATAGAGGTAGCCGAAGGCTTCCGCGGAGAGCATGTTGAGCCCGACCCCGCCATCGATGAGGGCCTTGGTTACCGCCATATTGCAAATGGTGGGGGTGCAGAGCATCGAGAGCGCACTTGCACCTGCGGTCGTCGCCGGGTGGTCTCTTGAGTCGAAGGTGAGGTCGGCCTCTGGTGTCGCCCATCCTAGAGGGACTCCCTGCGAGACTCGGGTGGTGCCCACATGGCAGAAGAACTGCTTGATGTGGCGATCCGAGGGCGGTGCCTCAGAGCATCTGACGAGGGCCGCGACGACGTGGGGCGCCGATGCCGCGAAGTGCGCGGTGAAGATGCCGCGCAGCTCCTCCCTTGAGGCCACAGACGACACCTTCAGGTTGAGAAACCAGGCGCGTGGTATGCCGGTGAGTGCCAAGGGGAACCAGTTGGCCATGACCTTGATGTCGCCACCGGCGACCCAAACGGCCTCCTCGTAGGCCCGGAGGAAACTAGCAGGGTCTGCCGCGCCGTCGTAGCGAGGCGGCATCTCCGGCCTAAACTTGGGTGGCCACCACACCTGTCGCAAGGCAGGGGTGAAAGCTCGATGGCCCGCAGCGCCACAGCGCACACCCACCAAGCCGGTTAGAGGGGCGGCGCCTACCATGGGAGCCTGGTGGATGGAGAGCGAGGCGGACGGAGAGGCGAAACTTCGGGGCACCCCTACCAGGCGCGCCAAATGTCTGATTTCGGGCTCCAGAGACCCTAGAGAGGTTCGAACAATGGGGTGCACACGAAGAAGACTCTCTCCCCAGTGTGCTCGCCCTATGATTCCACGACCAAGCTCGACGATCTCAAGGAATAAGAGACACAGGGATTATACCGGTACGGGCCACCTTGCGGTGTAATACCCTACTGCAGTGTGTGTGGTGGATTGCCTTGTGAGACGAGGATGAACTAGTAAACTCGATGAACAACCTCAGTAGGTGAGGTGTTGTTGGGCTCGATACATCTCCAACATATCTATAATTTTTTATTGTTCCATGCTATTATATGTGGGGACCCTTACCCACAAGGTTTTACATCGAATAGTTTTACACTCTGCAGAGGTTGCGCACCTTACCCACAAGATCCGGGAAGCTTTCGTGTCACCCACGATCCCGCAGTACCTCAAGTACTCGGGGGAAGCACCCGGTCATTATCTTTCCTTATACGACACTAACATAGAGTCCACTCGTTGGTACACGGCCCTCGAGTACAAACAATAGATCATGGGACTTGCCCTAATTTCAATGTCACGCGTACCAGAAGGGACCAATGGTGTGTCCGGTGCCCTGTAAAAACTGTCATGGTCGTCTATCCAAGCACGACCCCGTCCCGGGAAAGACCTCAAGTCTCCCCGTCACTAGTAATGCGGGCACCATGCTAGTATCGGCCTAAGTAATCAATAAAGCCCCGTCCCATAAGGGGTAGAGTGGTTGCCCATGTTTGGTTGGGACGGTAGTCACACGTAAATCTAATCCATTATTTCACCCATGCACAAGATTTTTACCGGCACATCACTTCTTCCTCAAGTGATGACCTAACTCAACATCACCCTCGGGCATTAGGGGCACCCGATGGGGTTCATGAAAATATTTCAACCATGAAGGTTTCAAGTCACACATGCATCACTAAGCATCACTACTAATCATTTGCATGACATCTAGCACATAGCAAGATCATGAGTAAGCATGCATCATGAGGTGGTTTCATAACTAGGTCAGCACCATAACTCTTATTATCATGCATTCGGAAACAAACGGGTTCCGAAGGACAAGTGTATCATGGTCAAAGGGCTGCTTGCCTGGATTGGCTTGGTCTTCAAAGTCTTCAAATCCTTCTCCTTCTCCTTCTTCAGCAACTTCGTCAAATACGGTATCTATACGTCGCAAAATATCAACGGGAAAATAAGACCATAATGAAAACAGAAAAATCAAAGTGCTTAGAAAAATGTCAACTTATTTTTGTTAAATATTAGAGGGAAAACTAAGATGGCAAAAATTCTTAGTTGGAGTTTTGGAGTTACAGAATGGAATCTAAGGATTTTTGAACAGGAGTTTTAATGCTCAAATTTGAATTTAAATTTGAACAAAACAGAAAAGTTTCATGCTAATGTGTGAAAGTGACACCATTAAATAGGTTGGAATATTACATGATTTTAGGAGTTGGAATTAATTCATTTGGACTAATATTCATTTCTGTAAAATTATTTGAAATTTTATAGAAAAGAAAAAGAAGAAAAGGCCCTATGCAACTGGGCCAGGACGGCCACAGTGCACGGCCCAGGGCTAACAGCCCAGCCGCATGGGGGCCAGCGCGCGCACGTCAGGATTTTAAACCTGACGGGCGGGGCCCGGCGGTCAGCGGCTGTGAGGGGAGAGAAAGGGCGGTGAGGATGATAGGTGGGGCCCGCCTGTCATATTCAACCTTGCGGTTAGCGCGACGGCGAGCTCACCGGCAACGATTCCGGGCACGGCGGGGCAAACAGAGGGCAGGAACGGGCTCAGCAACGAGTCGCCGTTCCAGTGGTAGTGGTGCGGCCCGCCGGAGAGGCCTGGCTCGTCGGCGGCGAGGTGGGACGGCGGAGGGTCGTCGGGAGGTTGCTGGCTAGCTCGTTTCCGGCAGCTGTAGAGGGGGAAAAGTGAGGGGAAAGCATCAGTGGTGTACGGCGGTTCCAAATCGAGCGAGAGAAGGAGCGGAGGGAGGCTGTACTGCGAGATCTCCGGTCGCCCGACGTGGCAGAGCTCCGGTCGATCCCGAGCACTGAGGCTCTTCGGGGATGAGTGAGTGGTGCTGGAGTGTTACTGGGGGTGAGGGGAGGCTGTTGGTGCCGTTGGAGAGGCTCGGGCGTGCTTATATAGCCGAGCCCACGGTCCACCGTGGACTCGTGCGCCGGCGAGGTCACGGGTGAGGCCAGAGGCCATTCTGGTGCTTGTGTTTGAGTCGGGGAGGATCGTGGACGTGTTCTACGCCTAGTTGAGGGGAGAGGAGGAGCGGGTAAGGCTCCAGACAGCTCGCGCGTGTGAGGCCGACGAGTGGAGGTCGCGGGCGGCCAACGCGCGTGCGAAGGCGGCCACTGGAGGGCGGAGGAGGAGGGGGACAGCGCCGGGGAGGGTCGCAGACGTCGAGGCGCATTGGTAGGCGCGAGGGGAGAGCTCGAGGTGGTCGGCAGCGCTGGATTGGGCGAAGCTACACTGCGGGTGCGCACTGTAGCGCGCTCTGGAGCGGCCTTATCGCATGCCATGGCATGCCATTGGCCCTCTGGGCGCGTCCGCCGTGTCTGGGGGGTCTAGGGTGATGCAAGCAGCCCAGCTGTGGCTTTGGATGCTCTGGATGATCAAGGAGAGAGAGGTGAAGCTGGTAACTTGGTGAATTTTGGCTGTCCAGCAAGGGGAATTGGGGTTTTCACCCCTCAATCATGGAGCTGTGGACATGGGGGAGTTACTGGGGGTAGATAGTAAATAGATGAAGCTGTGGTAGAAAGTTGAGGCCAAGGTAAATAGTAAAAGGGGTCAAGATGGTTGTTTTGGTAAAAAGGCTGAAGGTGTTTGATCGTGTTTTGAACAAGCAAATGATTTCCACTTGCCATGGCACTTAACAGGATTGAATGCTATAAGGAAATAGGGTGTTTCACCAAACTTGGGCTCATTTGAAGAAACTAGCCAATGTAACTTTGGTGAACCCTAGAAATCAACAAAAATGGCTTCATCTTGTTTAATTCAAGCTAATCATCTCCCCTTGATGCACCACTTGGCGAGTTTCATCATTTGGGGTATTGATCATGCCCACAAAGTTTGAAGCTCCAGGTAAAAAGTTGGTAATGTAAAGTTGTTCAAATTTGCATTTGAACAGAAAGGGTTTTGGGGTATTTTGATCAAGTTGCTCTACTCCAAATCTTGTGCCATTTGGTCTAGATGCCTTATTAGGCCATCCTAGCATGTGCACCAAGTTTGAGAGCATTCGGATAAGTTTGGCAATGTGAAGTTGCTCAAACTTCAAATCTGGACAGAATGGTTATGAAGGGTTTTGAGGATGTTATCTTGCTTCCCAAGGCAGGGGGCTTGGCAAGATCATCAAATGTGTCATATATGACATGATAGAATTTCCCTGGAATTTTTGGAGATTATTTCCTTTGTAAATATTTCAAAAGCTTGAAATATCCAGAAAGGGTATTGGAGGGATTAGCCCATTGTTTTGAACATGACCAAGTGTTGAAACTCTTATATATGGACAATATATGTCCTATGAGTCTCCCTGAATTTCGGCAATTATTTTTGAAATAATTGAATAATTTTCCCCTATTAAAGACCATTTCTGGCCTTAAGAAAAAGCTTTTAAATAAAATAGGAAAATAACTTTTAAAATTATACTTTTGTGGTTTCTGGAAGTCCTATGACTACTAGGTATCAAATATACTTTTTGAAATAATTTTCTCACCCTAAATCAAGCACTTGAAGTGCAAACCTCAATTCAGGGGTTTTTGGAATACTAAACTTTAAAAATGTATTTTGGCCAAATTAATTTTATAGGAAAATACTATACTGCTATATAACACTTGGCATGATCATTGGGCAGAAGTTTTGGGTATGGAGATGAATTCTACAAGAGGTAATAGTTGACGTTAATGAGCACATGAAAAGCACGTGAAGAAAATCTCAATTCCAAATAAAAGCCAAATGATGCCAAAAAAATTTGCTGGTCCAAATTTTCATGCTTCATTGATGCAAATAACATGTTACAAAATGGAGGGTGTGACATTATATTATCTGTTTTGGATGTTTAATGGGCTTTTTATACACTTTAGTATGATTTTTGGGACTAAACTATTTACCCAGAGCCCAGTGCCAGTTTTTGTCTTTCCTTGTTTTTGAGTATCAAAGAAAAGGAATACCAAACGAAGTCTAATTGACGTGAAATTGCACGGAGATTGTTATTGGACCAGAAGAAGCCCACGGAGTACCAGAGATGGACCAGAGGAGTCCCGAGGCCACCACGAGGGTTGGGGGCGCGCCCTGCCTCCCTAGGCGCGCCCCCTATCTTGTGGCCGCCTAGGGGAACCCCCTCGTGTCCGGAGCCATCGGATCGCGATCGGATGCTCCGGAACGGCTCCAAAACCCCCTAACTAAACCTAGTCTTCCCCTACCTCTCCTTCCTCCTCCTCGGGATCTGTGCCCCCCTCCAATCATCAGCCGACCACCTCCACCTGCATCTCCCTAAAAACCCGGTGTCGCCACCTCGCCGTTGACACTTGGCGTCGCCCCATAGGGCAAGCCGCCACCTGAGCGGCTCACGCAGCCAATCCCAGCGGCCACGTCGCCCTCTCCACACGCCCCACCCCTAGTGGCCCTACAGGCCCATCCGCGGCCTGCCCCGGGCCGAAGCGGGCCCGAGCCCCGCCGGCGCTCACCTGAGCCCCTCGCCCCCGCCCTCGCTGCTCCCCGCCACCGATGTGTGCCGCTGCCCCTCGCCGTCCGCAACTCGTCACCATCCCGCGCCGACTGCGGCTCCCCGTGGGCCGGATCTTCCTCTCTCCGCGACACCACGACCCCGCCTGCGTCACTCATGCCGCCTCGGCGCCGGATCCACGCCGGGCCGCCGCCGCCGACGTGAACACCATCGCCGCCCATGCCCAACTCCGACCAGATCCGGTCGGGAATGAGTGCCATGCGACCGGATCCGTCCTCCCCCGGCCTCCTCCATCGTTCCCGTCGATCGCCGGCCTTCCCTGCTCGCCGGAGAACCGTCGCCGGCCACCTCATAGCCGGAGCTCCAGATCTGCATCTCTTCGTCACTGGGCGCCGCCAACCCCCGTACCAAACACGCCTTGGAAGCCCGGATCTCTCCATCCCGGGTCTGCTAGATTCCGTTTTCGCGTGGTGAAAAACTGCTAAGTAACCGTTTTCCAACATCATGTTGCATGTCTGTGATAATGACACTTTGGTGCATGTTCATCCGTATGGGGTGTATTATATATCAAAATGTTCGTCTCTGAATGCTCTACATGTTAGTTGCATTTTCATGCATGTTACTGTTCATATTATAGCCTTAATCTTCATTGCAAAACTGCTATGTGATGTTACTGTCAAGTCCTTGTTGTCTGTCAACAATATGTATGCATGTTTAACATGGTGTAACTTTGTGCATGTTAGTCCAAATGGAGTGTATGATATGTCAAAATGTTCATTGTGAAGTGCTCTACATGAAGTGGCTGTTGCATTCAAGTTAGGTGCCATATTTCCATGTTTATCTCTGTTGCAAAAGTGCATGTTGTTGTTAAGTGCTGAAAACTGTTAGAAGATGCTGATTTGTCTTTTTCATATCTTTTTGTGTGATTTTTGTTTGAGCAACATATCAACATGTGTTGTGAGCACAATCATGTCATCTTTGGTATGGTGCAATCCACTTTTGATGTTATGCCTTGTGGTAAGTGCAACAAGCTTGCAAAGTGACCTACTCGCTATTGGCTGATTTCTTACACTTGTTGAAAACTGCTAAGTCTGAAACTGTTATTTTGTGATGCCATGTTTGCTTGATGCCCCAGTCATATCCATGCACATTTGGGGATGCCAATGATCATGTCTTGAAGTCCATGTTACGATCTATCCATCCATGCCTTTGTTTGCCATTAAAGCCTGTTGTAGCTTGTTTATTTCTTGCTCACAAATTGCTATAAAATGTTTCTGTCAGCCTGTTATTAGTAAGTTCAGTTTGGCCATGTGAATAGCTTGTGTTCTATGCATCCTATGACCACGTTTTGCCATAAGTAGTTTCATAAACATGTCTTCTTACTGTTGGTTATATTCACTTGCCGTGATATGCTTTGAGATGAGTTGCGCAAGCTTGCAAACATGCCTACTTGTCATTGTTGCTGCCATGTTTATTTTATTTCACTATGTCTATCAATCTGTTATCTTTTGCAATATTGCCATGATGTTTTGAGCATGTTCTAGTGGTGTTTGGTAGTAGCTAAGTGATCATGATTGTAGTGCTTGACATGTACATGCTTCCCATGCCCTTTGTTGCTATGAAGTGTTATTGTATCATGTTGTTTTGATGTCAACTATATGCCTACTTGCTGTTTTGGGCTGATTGTGTTTCAAACTTGCTCCGTGTGTATGTGATGAACCATTGCACCGTTTTGAGCATGTCCTATATGAAACTAGTGTGTTTTTGCATGTAGATGCATAATAGCATGTTGTATACCTGTTTGGAGTGTGTTTACTTGTTGTTTAAATGAATCTTGCATCTTTGCCATGTTTGACTTGTTTTGCTCATATCTTCTAGGCCGTAGCTCCGAATTAAGTAAACTTTATATGTAACTTGACTAGGATTTCATGTAGATCATCATGGTGCATGTTAACTTGATGTTTAACAACTTTAACTTAATGTTTGTTCAGATCTGGACCAATTTCGAAATTTGCATACGAGGACTTACCGGAATTGTTATATGTTGTTTCCGGCCTCATTTAAACTTGCCTTGTGTGATGTTCTTGTTTGCATCATATATTGCCATGTGTTGCATCATGTAGCCTTGTCAAGCATCAAACTTGGTTAAGCATCATGTCTTGTTTTTGTGTTGTGTGTTTACCGTGTTGTTTTCTTCTTCTCATTAGTTCTTGTTTCGTTGCGAACATGAGGATTCGTTCGACTACGCTTGGTTCGTCTTCGTGACTTCTTCTTTGTCTACTTCATGGACTCGTTCTTATTCCTTGTGGGGTCTCAGGCAAGATGACCGTCACCTTGGATCTCATTACTATCATTGCCATGCTAGTTGTCTCGATGCTATCGCTATATGTCGCGCGACCTATCTATTTGATGTCAGCCTCTCCTTGTTGCCATTAAACACCCTCTATCCTTTGACACCATCCCAGCAAACCGTTGTTTGGCTATGCTACCGGTTGCTCAGCCCTCATATTGCGTTGTTAGTTGTAGGCGAAGATGAAGATTGCTCCATGTCGGAACTTGGATGTTGGAATATCACAATGTCTATTACTATAAGTAATGCACATATATACTTGGCAATGGGTGGAAGGCTTGGCCTTTTGCTCTATGTTTTGTTCCACTCATGCCGCCTTAAGAATCGATAAACCGGCGTTATGTTCCTTGATTTTGTGTTCCTAACGCGGTTGGGTATATGGGGACCCCTTGACAGTTCTGTTTTAATAAAACTCCTCCAGCAAGGCCCAACTTTGGTTTTAATTTGCAAAATAATAAAAACTTAATTAATTAATTAAATTGCATAGGGAGTTAGCGCTACCCGAGGATTCTTCTACATACAGGGAGGGGCCTGTGCCGATGGTGTTGGTCCCAAATGGGTAGGCTGCGGGTCCGCCTCGGGGAAACTCGAGGTATCTGGTTACCTGTAGGATTTCCCATCCGGTCGTAGCCTGAGACGAGATACGCACGGCTACTATCAAGGTGTCGGCACGCCGGGAGGTCATGCTGGACTTGTTTTACCATTGTTGAAATGTCTTGTGCACCGGGATTCCGAGTCTGATCGGGTTGTCCCTAATATATTGGGTTTTTACCTCTGCTGATCATGAGAGCTTGTTATGGGCTAAGTTGGGACACCCCTGCAGGGTTATGATCGTTAGACAGCCGTGCCCGCGGTTATGTGGCAGATTGGAATTTGTTAATGTCTAGTTGTAGAAAACTTGACAGAGGATCCAAAATTAAAATGCACGAACCATGTGAGTAACCATGACCATCTCTTTTCATTTTGAGAAGAGAACACGGTGGGGTTATGTTTGGCTCTTAGGTAGTTCAGGATCACTTAGCGGTCATTACTAGTTTGCGACCGTTTGCGTTGATGCTCATTTTATTATTGTACTCGTAAGTTAGGCACCATATAATGCTTAGTCGCTGCTGCAACCTCACCACTTAACCTCCCCTTAACCATGAATCTTTGCTAATCTTGATACCCATGGTTATGAGATTGCTGAGTCCTCGTGGCTCACAGATACTACAATAAAAGTTGCAGGTGCATGTTTCCTATGACTTGACGTGAGAGCGATGTTTACTTGTGTGGAGTTCTTTCTTTTTCTTCTTCGTCGATCTTGGGATAGGTTCTTGGTCAGCAGCCTGGGATAGCAGGATGGATGTCGTTGTGATTTTCATGTTTGCATCCGTTGTCGGATGTCTTGTATTGATGTTGTTGTATTCATGTCACTTGTATGAATTGATGTATCCCCATGTATTTATGTAATAGTATGATGTAATGTTATCCATCTTGCTAAGCGTCTGAAATGCAGTCGTGCCACAATCACGAGTGTATCACGTGATCGGGACAGAATCACATCTTGGGCGTGACAAGTTCGTATCAGAGCCTCGACCGACCATAGGAGCCCCCTTGATTGATCGTAGTTTGGCTGTTGTCGAGTCTAGAAGAAAACAAAATCGGAGTCTAGTTATATCGAAGAGTAGGAATTCTTTTTTACTTCTCAGCCCCTTCATCGCTCTGGTGAGGAATCTTGACGTAGGTGTTTTGAATTACTTCTGTTCCGTTTCAATTTTTTTAGGATCACACAGTTAGTTTTCGTTCATTGCAACGTCGGCTCTTTTCATCCGGTGCATTTCTCGTTAAGTTGATTCGATCCTCTTCATCTTGGCAAGTTCAATCCTTAGTTCTTTCCGACCGGCGTCGTTTCCCCATCTGAAGTGGTCTTTCTTTTTCCCACCCGCCCACCCCTTTTTTCCTGCTCATGTGAAGTTTTGAATCCTTTTCCCTGATTATCTCAACTGGTGATTTCTTGTCTAGTTCATCATTATTCAGCACTTTTTCTTTCCGGTGGTTCCAATCCAAATTATATTCGGTACTCGTCATATTCTTTCCCTCGGGTCAAATGATTCCAATTATTCGCTCGCCTCTCGCCATTTGGTCATTCCAGAGTTCCGAAGATATCTCACGAGATTCGTGTTTGCCTTCAAATTAATTTGAGGTTGGCACCTCATTCGAGTCTTTCCATCGTTCTGGTGCATCATCTCCGTTCAATCCGTCCCGATAGTGTTTTCTTTTAGGTGGGCCTTATCCCACAAGTTTATTCCCAGGGTCTTACCTGACTCTTCTAATATTTCCTAGAGCTATTCCCAAATTCTTTTCAAGTGTGACATAAGTATGGTTTCCATTAGTCATATGCCTTCTCGAAGATCGCTTTCAAATTATTTTCATGTTTGGTTCAACATATCCCCTTTTCATTATTCCGGAGTATCTCAACAATTTTGGTGGTGTTCCTCGCCGTCATTCTCAACAACTGAAGACCGAAGAAGATTTTTTCTTTAAAGCTTGTCCGTTCTCTCGAAGATTCGTGGTTCTAGCTTCATGTTATCCTCTCGAATGTCATAAAGTCTTTTCCTTACCCATCCGGAGCTTTTCATGAATTCTCTCCATTGTGTTCCTTCGAAGGCCATCATTTCAGAAGATTTCTTTGTTCTCAGTTTTCAACTTCGTCCTTCGACTATTCTTCATTGATGTCTCTTTGTTCGTCTCCTTATTCTAATTGTGCTTCGTCCAAGTATTCTTTAATTAGTTCGCGATCTCTTCGTTCTCTTCTATCTAAATTTTTTCAAGTGCTTCATTCTTCCCGGCGATTCATTTTCTTGTATTCACTCAATTAAAATTCCTTACGGTGGTTTGCCCTCTTTCATAGCTCGATTTCAATTCTTACGGTGGTTCGCTCAAGAGTTCGTTTTCTTGTTATCAAATCACCCCGATTCATTCGTTCTTTCCAATCCTACCGGTGGTTCATGAAGACTTTCTCAAGTTTTGCGCCATATATTTTCTTAATCTTTTTCAATGTGAATAAGTGGATATGCAAATCCATTGCTTCACATCAATTTAATTGATGGAGGATAAGCATAACATAAATCTTATTCTTCTCTTATTCTTCTCTCATCAAGTTGAGTAATTGCTTCCTTCGGAATTTGTTCATGATGAATAAATCCTTGTCCCAGGTGTTTTCATCTTTTCCTTCCGGAGTTCAAAGCCTCGTCGGTCATCTGGTCGGAACCCCCCTTCTAAATCATCGCAAGACATTAACCTTATTATTTTGATCATTCAACTCTATCTCATCATCCTTTCATTACGTGAGTTCTTCATAGTCATTCATCATGAGTTAATTCATTCGTCAAGTATTCAGCAATTCTTGTGGAGCAGCTCAAGCATTCTTCTTCTTGCGTCTCGAAGTAAAATTAATAATCCGTATTCATTTGAAGTGGAGTTTTGCATTGCTTCATTCTCAACTATTCAATCTTTCGTAGTGACCGAATTTCACCTCAACTTTTGAGATGATTTCTATAAGCCCACATCAAGCTAATTCTGGTGTTGTTGATTTTTCCCAACAACTCCGTTCAAGTTTTTCTTTTGAAGATGCTCTTTAAATTCATTCGTGGTGAAAGTTGTCATCTTCTTCTTCTACGTTCCATCAATTCTTTCGGAGGCATTGTGTACTTTCTTTTGTCAAGTACTGTTCCATTTTCTCGAGTTCATGCTCTATTCCTTCCATTTTCAGCCGGAGTGCTGCCCGGACTCCTTCGTTCAAATTACTTGTCTGTCTCTTATTAACTGGAGTGGCTCTCGGATTCATTTTCTTCCTTCAGCTCTTGTTTCTTGTCTTTCTACCATCAAGTTTCTTGTTTGTTCCGTGTTACTCTTTTGTAACGAAGTTTCTCAATCACGTTCACCTCCGTTGTGTTCTTTCTTTCAAGATTGTTCAACCTCTGAAGGTTCTTTGGCTTCACCTTCTTCATTTTTCTCTTACGTCTCGTTCCTAAGATCTCGGGACGAGATCTCTTGTTAGTAGGGGAGTGTTGTGATGCCCCAAGATCGTTGCGCCAGGTGTCAGCCAGTTATTCGTCGCCGTTTCCATGTCATTTGCTTGCGTCTTGCATTTTTCCATGTCATCCTGTGCATTGTCATCAGCATGTTTTCAAATCTTGCATCCGGCCGAACCCCCTCGACCTATCCGTTCTCCGTTCCGAGCCCAGACACACTCACACACGCCCGCGGCACCTTTGAATATTTTATTTTATCAGTGGCCGAAAATGTTCTCAGAATGGGATGAAACGTGGCGTGCGGTCTTATTATAGTATAGGTAGACCGCCTGTCAAATTTCATCGCATTCGGAGTCCGTTCGATAGCCCAACGGATAACTATAGCGGAACTATAGCCGGTTAAACGTCGGATGTTTTCGTTCTCCGAAAATCGTCACCGGGCTGCACTCTCTCTCTCCTCTAAGCCCACTAACCCCACTAGGCCCAACCTAAACCCCCCTCGCGCCTGGAGCCATCGGATCGTGATCGGATGCTCCGGAACGGCTACAAAACCCCCCTCCCTTCCAAAAAAGGACTAAACCTAGTCTTCCCCTACCTCTCCTTCCTCCTCCTCGGGATCCATGCCCCCCCCAATCATCAGCCGGCCACCACCACCTGCATTTCCCTCGAAACCCGGCGCCACCACCTCGCCGTTGACACTTGGCGTCGCCCCATAGAGCGATCCGCCACCTGAGCGTCTCCCGCAGCCAATCCCAGCCGACCACGTCGCCCTTTCCATGCACCCCACCGCCCGCGGCCCTGGAGGCCCATCCGCGGCCCGCCCCAGGCCGAAGCGGGCCTAAGCCCCGCCGTGGCTCGCTCCCGCGCTCGCTGCTCCCCGCCACCGATGTGCGCTGCCGCCCCTCGCCGTCTGCAGCTTGTCGCCACCCTACGCCGACCGCGGCTCCCCGTCAACCGGATCTTCCTCTCTCCGCGACACCACGACCCCGCCTGCGTCACTTATGCCGCCTCCACACTAGATCCACACCGGGCCGTTGCCGCCGACGTCAACACCACCGCCGCCCTTGCCAAACTCTGGCCAGATCCGGCTGGGAATGGGTGCCCCGCGGCCGGATCCGTCCTCCCCTAGCCTCCTCCGTCTTTCCCATCGATCGCTGGCCTCCCCTGCTCACCGCAGAACTTTTGCCGGCCAACTCATCGCCGGAGCTCGAGATATGCATCTCTCCGTCCCAGGGCGCCGCCAACCCCCGAACGAAACGCGCCCATGAGGCCCGGATCTCTCCGTCCTGGGTCCGCTAGATTCCGTTTTTGCGAGGTGAAAAACTGCTAAGTCCCCGTTTTCCAACATCATGTTGCATGTTTGGGATGATGATATTTTGGTGCATGTTCATCAGTTTGGGGTGTATTATATATCAAAATGTTCGTCTCTGAATGATCTACATGTTAGTTGCATTTTCATGCATGTTACTGTTCATCTTCTAGCCTTAAATCTTCATTGCAAAACTGCTATGTGATGATACTTTCAAGTCCTTGTTGTCTGTCAACAATATGTATGCATGATTAACACGGTGTAACTGTGTGCATGTTGGTCCAAATGGAGTGTATGATATGTCAAAATGTTCATTGTTAAGTGCTCTACATGATAGTGGTTGTTGCATTAATGTTAGGTGCCATATTGCCATGTTTATCTCTATTGCAAAAGTGCATGATGCTGTCAAGTGCTGAAAACTGTTATAAGATGCTGATTTGTCTTTTTCATATCTTTTTGTGTGATATTTGTTTGAGCAACATGTCAACATGTGTTGGGAGCACAATCATGTCATCTTTCCTGTGGTGCAATCCACTTTTCATGTTATGCCTTGTGGTGAGTGGAACAAGCTTGCAAAGTGACCTACTCGCTATTGGCTGATTTCTTACACTTGTTGAAAACTGCTAAGTCTGAAACTGTTATTTTGTGATGCCATGTTTGCTTGATGCCCCAGTCATGTCCATGCACATTTGGGGATCCCAATGATCATGTCTTGAAGTCCATGTTATGTTCTATCCATCCATGCCTTTCTTTGCCATTAAAGCCTGTTGTAGCTTGTTTATTTCTTGCTCACAAATTGCTATAAAATGTTTCTGTCAGCCTATTATCAGTAAGTTCCGTTTTGCCATGTGAATAGCTTGTGTTCTATGCATCCTATGACCATGTTCTTGCCATAAGTAGTTTCATAAACATGTCTTATTGTTGTTGGTTATATTCACTTGCCATGATATGCTTTGAGATGAGTTGCGCAAGTTTGCAAACATGCCTACTTGTCGTTGTTGCTGCCATGTTTAGTTTATTTCATTAAGTATGTGAATCTGTTATCTTTTGCAATCTTGCAATGATGTTTTCAGCATGTTATAGTGGTGTTTGGTAGTACCTCAGTGATCATGCTTGTAGTGCTTGACATGTACATGCTTCACATGCCCTTTGTTGCCATGAAGTGTTATTGTATCATGTTGTTTTGATGTCAACTATATGCCTACTTGTTGTTTTGGGCTGATTGTGTTTCAAACTTGCTTCGTGTTTATGTGATGAACCGTTGCGCCATTTTGAGCGTGTCCTATATAAACTAGTGTGTTTTTGCATGTAGATGCATAATAACATGTTGTATACCTGTTTGGAGTGTGTTTAGTTGTTGTTTGAATGTATCTTGCATCTTTGCCATGCTTGACTTGTTTTGCTCATATCTTCTAGGCCGTAGCTCCGAATTAAGTAAACTTTATATGTAACTTGACTAGGATTTCGTGTAGATCATCATGGTGCATGTTAACTTGATGTTTAACAACTTTAACTTCATGTTTTTTCAGATCTGGACCAATTTCAAAAATTGCATATGACGACTTACCGGAATTGTAGTATGTTGTTTCCGGCCTCATTTGAAATTGCCTTGTGTGATGTTCTTGTTCGCATCATATATTGCCATGTGTTGCATCATGTAGCCTTGTCCTGCATCATACTTGGTTGAGCATCTTGTCTTGTTTTTGTGTTGTGTGTTTACCATGTTGTTTTCTTCTTCTCATTAGTTCATGTTTCGTTGCGAACGTGAGGATTCGTTTGACTACGCTTGGTTCGTCTTCGTGGCTTCTTCTTTGTCTACTTCATGGAATCATTCTTCTTCCTTGCGGGGTCTCGGGCAAGACGACCGTCACCTTGGATCTCATTACTATAATTGCCATGCTAGTTGTCTCGATGCTATCGCTATATGTCACGCTACCTATCTATTTGATGTCAGCCTCTCCTTGTTGCCATGAAACACCCTCTAACCTTTGACACCATCCCAGCAAACCGTTGTTTGGCTATGTTACGGGTTGCTCAGCCCTCTTATAGCGTTGTTAGTCGTAGGAGACGATGAAGATTGCTCCATGTCGGAACTTGGATGTTGGAATATCACAATATCTATTACTATAAGTAATGCACATATATACTTGGCAATGGGTGGAAGGCTTGGCCTTTTGCTCGATGTTTTGTTCCACTCATGCCGCCTTAAGAACTGATAAACCGGTGTTATGTTCCTTGATTTTGTGTTCCTAACGCGGTTGGGTATATGGGGACCCCTTGATAGTTCTCATTGAATAAAACTCCTCCAGCAAGGCCCAACTTTGGTTTTAATTTGCAAAATAATAAAAACTTAATTAATTAATTAAATTGCATAGGGAGTTAGCGCTACCCGAGGATTCTTCTACATATAGGGAGGGGCCAGTGCCGATGGTGTTGGTCCCAAATGGGTAGACTGCGGGTCCGTCTCAGGGAAACTCGAGGTATCTGGTTACCTTTAGGATGTCCCATCCGGTCGTGGCTTGAGACGGGATACGCACAGCTACTATCAGGGTATCGACACGCCGGGAGGTCTTGCTGGACTTGTTTTACCATTGTCGAAATGTCTTGTGCACCGGGATTCCGAGTCTGATCGGGTTGTCCCTAAGTTAGTGGGCTTTTACCTCTGCTAATCATGAGAGCTTGGTATGGGCTAAGTTGGGACACCCCTGCAGGGTTATGATCTTTAGACAGTCGTGCCCGCGGTTATGTGGCAGATTCGAATTTGTTAATGTCTGGTTGTAGAAAACTTGACGGAGGTTCCGAAATTAAATGCACGAACCACGTGAGTAACCGTGGCCATCTCTTTTCATTTTGAGAAGAGAACACGGTGGGGTTATGTTTGACTCTTAGGTAGTTCAGGATCACTTAGCGATCATTACTAGTTTGTGACCGTTTGCGTAGATGCTCATTTTATTATTGTACTCATAAGTTAGCCACCATATAATGCTTAGCCGCTGCTGCAACCTCACCACTTAACCTCCCCTTACCCATTAAGCTTTGCTAATCTTGATACCCATGGTTATGGGATTGTTGAGTCCTCGTGGCTCACAGATACTACGACAACAGTTGCAGGTGCAGGATTCCGATGACTTGACGTGAGAGCGATGTTTACTTGTGTGGAGTTATTTCTTCTTCTTCTTCGTCGATCTTGGGATAGATTCCTGGTCGGTAGCCTGGGATAGCAGGACGGATGTCGTTGTGCTTTTCATGTTTGCATCCGTAGTCGGATGTCTTGTATTGATGTTGTTGTATTCATGTGACTTGTATGAATTGTTGTATCCCCATGTATTTATGTAATGGTACGATGTAATGATATCCATCTTGCTAAGCACCCGATATGCGGTTTTGCTCCAATCACGAGTATATCACATGATCGGGATAGAATGGCATCTTGGGTGTGACAACCTGTTGTGCTGCAACCACAACTTAGCAGGACCCCTCACTTGCATCAGCTCCAAGAAGAACCTCGGGAGCCGGATCCAAGAAGGCAGTGGCATCGCTGCCCACACCACGAACTTGTGCGAGGAGCCCTCGGCGTGGGTTCATTGGCCGGCGGCTCATGCGACCATAGCTTGGCCACCTCGGCTGCGATGCGAGTGGCACGGGGCGCTGCCCACTCCTCCGGAGTCTTGTGCTTGGGCGTACCAGGGCAACGGGTAGCCGGGAGGTGGCCGCTCGTACCAAGGCCTCATCACCTCCAGCCTGATGCCGGCGTTGCGGGGGCGGCCGAACCACTTCTTTGGCAAAACTGGTCCCCGCTCCTCTCGGGGGATTTTTCCCTTCTCAGCGGCAGAGAATCTCCTTATCGGTGCCATGGGCGTCACGGCAAGCCAACACATCAAGGAGGAAGAAGAAAGGACAGGCGGCGAGAAGAAGGAGATGAGCAACGGGGGCTTCACCCTCTCCTCATTTATAGCCAGGAGGAGGCCAACCGCCGGCCCCCACGATCGCATGTAATGATGGTTTTTTCTATCCATCCAGCAGGATATCGTCAAGTCAGGTAGTTGCCGAGGCAGCATGGGGAAGCGGAGACACCCACGTCTAATCAATCCCCATCTGTTGACACAGGCCGCATGCGATTGGGGCCCGTGGAGCTCCACACTTGCCCCTTGGCTTCGCCTCAAAGCCAAGTTCGAGCGTGCCTTAGGCCCGGGGGCTACTGTCGATGTCCTGGGAACGGGGGTACCCAGACTTGCCTCCCTACCGCCATGATGTGGCTCCATCGATGGCCTGGTATGTCCCAGCTTCAGAAACCATAGCTCAAGACCCTCGCGAGGGGCCAAGCCTCACAAGGCGACGATGGCAGGACCTCCCGAGGACCTCGCAAGGCGGAAGCGGAGATATTTTTGCAAGGTGCACCTCGCGAGGTTCGCGTGACGTGAGCCATGACAACCAAGGCCAGGCGGGTGCCAGCGGGCAAGTGTACCAGTTTCCCCTTTGGTGCCAAGGGGGCAAGCGCAGGCGTGGACTCCCAAGGAATCAAGCACATGTTTCCATATCGATGTAACAAGACAAAGTACCGCCAAGACGGCAAGACGTAGAACACCGTGGGGCGCCACGCGGCGTCACCACCAGAACCTTTGGCAGGCGAAGACCGCTTTTGTCAGGATAGCTTGTACTAGCTGTTCCCTTCAAATTTGTCCATTGTGGGATCCCTTCCTGCCTACATTTGGTAAGAGTACCAAGGCCACTATAAATAGGACCTAGCCACCACCATAGATATAGAGAATTCGGCCAGGAGCCGATTGGCTCCGACAATGGAGAGAAGATATCATTCCACAACAACGAGGAGCGGATCACCCACATCATCCTCACCTTCACTAGCTCATCGAGCCCAAGAACACCTCACCTAGAGGTTGTTCATCCATTGTACTAGTGCATCCTCAGCCCCATGAGGGAATCAACCACACACACTAGAGTAGGGTATTTGTCGGCGTCCTGGGAACGGGGGCACCCAGACTTGCCTGCCCGCGGCCCGTGATGTGGCTCCATCAGCGGCTTGGTGCTGCCCATCTTCATCAACTATAGCTCAAGACCCTTGCGAGGGGCCAAGCCTCGCGAGGCGGGCAACAACAAGACCTCCCTGGGGGCAGTCTCTCTAGGTTACCTCCCGAGGAGAGGAGAAATCTATTCAAGGAGTACCTCGCGAGGTTCACGTGACGTGAGCCATGACGAGCAAGGCCAGGCGGGCGCCGGTGGGCGCAGTGTGCCAGCTTACTCTTTGATGATAAGAGGGAAAGCGTAGGCGCGGAGTTCCGAGGGATCAGGCAAAGGTTTCCATATTGGTGCAACAAGACCAAGGACGGTCAAGCCTGCAGAACGGAGGTCATCATGGAGCCCGGCGCGGCGTCACCACAAGAGCCTTTGGCAGGCGAAGACTACTTTTGTCACGATAACTTGTACCAGTTGTTCCCGTTCATATTTGGCCATTGTGGGATCCCTTCCCACCGATATTTGGGAAGAGGAACAAGGCCACTATAAATAGGACCTAGCCACCACCATAGAGGGCAGGACATCTTGAGCCGAGCTCATCTGGATCTCAGAAAGAGCTCGCCTAGTAGAAGAGACACCACAAGCTCATCCGAGACCAAGAACACCGCTCCTCTGGAGGCTGTTCATCCCTTGTACTAGTTCATCCTCAGTGATACGTCTCCAACATATCTACTTTTCCAAACACTTTTGCCCTTGTTTTGGACTCTAACTTGCATGACTTAAATGGAACTAACCCGGTCTGACGCTGTTTTCAGTAGAACTGCCATCGTGTTATTTTTGTGCAGAAATAAAAGTTCTCGGAATGACCTGAAAATCAATGGAGAATTATTTGG
This sequence comes from Secale cereale, assembly GCA_902687465.1. Lineage (NCBI taxonomy): Eukaryota > Viridiplantae > Streptophyta > Magnoliopsida > Poales > Poaceae > Secale > Secale cereale. The sequence goes on along the minus strand of LR738710.1, from coordinate 289,200,733 downwards.
AACATATAAAAATACTGACAAAAGAAAAAAGACCAGGGGCCCACACCCTGTCCACGAGGGTCAGTGGCGCGCCCCCCTGGGCGTGCCCCCTACCACGTGGGCCCCCTGATGCTCCACCGACCTTAGCTCTGACTCCATATATTCATGTTCGGGGAGAAAAAACTCAAAGAGAAGGATTAATCGCGTTTTATGATACGGAGCCGCCGCCAAGCCCTAATCTCTCTTGGGAGGGCTGATCTGGAGTCCGTTCGGGGCTCCTGAGAGTGGAGATCATCGCCATCGTCATCATCAACCTTCCTCCATCACCAATTCCATGATGCTCACCGCCGTGCGTGAGTAATTCCATCGTAGGCTTGCTGGACGGTGATGGGTTGGATGAGATTTACCATGTAATCAAGTTAGTTTTGTTAGGGTTTTGATCCCTAGGTTCCATTATGTTCTAAGATTGATGTTGCTATGACTTTGCCATGCTTAATGCTTGTCAGTAGGGCCCGAGTGCCATGATTTCAGATCTGAATCTATTATGTTTTCATGAATATATGTGAGTTCTTGATCCTATCTTGCAAGTCATTAGTCACCTACTATGTGTTATCATCCGGCAACCCCGAAGTGACAATAATCGGGACCACTCCCGGTGATGACTGTAGTTTGTGGAGTTCATGTATTCACTAAGTGTTAATGCTTTGGTCCGGTACTCTATTAAAAGGAGGCCTTAATATCCCTTAATTTCCAATAGGACCCCGCTGCCATGAGAGGGTTGGACAAAAGATGTCATGCAAGTTCTTTCCCATAAGCACGCATGATTATATTCGGAATATATGCGTACATTACATTGATGAACTGGAGCTAGTTCTGTGTCACCCTATGTTATAACTATTACATGAGGAATCGTATCCGACATAATTATCCATCACTGATCCAATGCCTACGAGCTTTTCACATATTTCTTGTTGCTTAGTTACTTTACCGCTGCTATTGTTACAATCACTACAAAACTAGTACTGTTACTTTTATCACTGTTACCGTTACTACCATATTACTTTTCTACTAAATACTTTGCTGCAGATATTAAGTCTTACAGGTGTGGTTGAATTACCAACTCAACTGCTAATACTTGAGAGTGTTCTTTAGCTCCCCTTGTGTTAAATCAATAATTTGGGTTGAATACTCTACCCTCGAAAACTGTTGCGATCCCCTACACTTCTGGGTTATCAAGACTATTTTCTAGTGCCGTTGTCGGGGAGCATAGCTATATTCTTTGAGTCACTTGGGATTTATATCTGTTGATCACTATGAAGAACTTGAAAGACGAAAAAACAAAAATTTATCCCTCAACTACGAGGGGAGGTAAGGAAGTGCCATCTAGCTCTACACTTGATTCACCCTCTATTATGAGTAAATTTGTGACACCTACTCCTGCTATTGAATCTAATATGTCGCGTGTTCTTGATGATGCCACATCTGCTATGCATGATATTTATGATGAAACAACTTCCATGCTTGATAATACTGTGCCACTTGGTGAATTTCTTGATGAACAAATTGCTAGGGTTAGAGAGAATGCAATTAATGAAACTGATAATATCGATGAAAGTGATGATGAAGATTCTCCATCTAGATATGAATTGCTTGTTGTGCCTGAGGGTTATGTTATGGATGAAGAAACTGCTCGAGACTTTCTTGCTTGCAATGATAGATATGATCTTAAGAAATTATTGTCTAAGCTAAAAGAAAAGTCTTTGAATGCTAGAATGAAATATGACCCTGCTTTTGCTACTTCACCTATCTGTGTTCCTAATAAGGATTATGATTTCTCTGTCGATCCTGACTTAATCACTTTGGTTGAATCTGATCCTTTGCATGCCCATGAATTTGAAACTGTTGTGGCACATCTTACTAAACTGAATGATATAGCCACCCTATTCACCAATAAGGAAACAATTCGCTACTACTATATCCTTAAGTAATTTCCATTCTCGTTGAAGGATGATGCTAAAACATGGTTTAATTCCCTTGATCCTGGTTGTATGCGTAGTCCCAAGGATATGATTAATTACTTCTCTGCTAAATATTTTCCCGCTCATAAGAAACAAGCTGCCTTACGTGAAATATATAATTTTGTGCAAGTTGAAGAAGAGAGTCTCCCACAAGCTTGGAGGAGGCTTCTCCAATTACTTAATGCTTTGCCTGATCATCCTCTTAAGAAAAATGAAATACTTGATATCTTTTATAATGGACTAACTGATGCTTCCAGAGACCACCTGGATAGTTGTGCTGGTTGTGTTTTCAGGGAAAGAATTGTCGATCAAGCTGAATTGCTATTGAATAATATGTTGACCAATGAAAACAATTGGACACTTCCTGAACCAGCTTCTAAGCCAACTCCAAAGAAAAGGGGTGTTCTGTTTCTCAGTCCTAAAGATATGCAAGAGGCAAAGAAATATATGAAATAAAAAGGTATTAAAGCTGAAGATGTTAAAAATTTACCACCTATTGAAGAAATACATGGTCTTGATAACCCGACACAGGTAGTAAAGGTAAATTCTCTCTATATATTTGATGAAGGTGATATTCCTCGTTATAAGTCTGCTAGCCAATGTTTACATGAATTTGACAACTTTATTGTTAAACAAGAAAACTTCAATGCTTATATTGGTAGACAATTGCAACGTAATGCTTATATGATTGAACGCTTGAGTGATTATATGTCTAGAGTTAAAGGTGAACTTAAACTCATTAGTAAACATGCTTCTATGGTTACCACTCAAGTAGAACAAGTACTTAAAGCACAAAATGATTTGCTCAATGAATTAAATAGTAAGAAAAATGATAATGCTATTAGAGTTGTGACTAGAGGTGGAAGAATAACTCAGGAACCTCTGTATCCTGAGGGCCACCCTAAGAGAATTGAGCAAGATTCTCAGAGAACTAATGTAGATGCACCTAGTCCTACTAAGAAGAAGAAAAAGAAAAATAAGACTTTTCCTGCTTCTAGTGAACCTGTTGCTGACACACGTGAGAATCCCAATGATATCTCTATCTCTGATGCTGAAACACAATCTGTAATGAACATGAACCTAGTGATAATGTCAATGATGATGTTTATTATGATGCTCAACCTAGCAATAACGATGATGTAGAGATTGAACATGTTGTTGATCTTGATAACCCATAATCAAAGAATCAACGCTATGATAAGAGAGACTTTGTTGCTAGGAAACACGGTAAGGAAAGAGAATCATGGGTTCAGAAACCCATGCCTTTTCCTCCTAAACAATCCAAGAAAAAGAATGACGAGGATTTTCAGCGCTTTGCTGAAATGATTAGACCTATCTTTTTGCGTATGTGTTGAATGATATGCTTAGAACAAATCCTTATGCTAAGTATATGAAAGACATTATCACAAATAAAAGAAAGATACCTGAAGTTGAAATTTCCACCATGCTTGCCAATTATACTTTTAAAGGTGGAATACCAAAGAAACTAGGAGATCTAGGAGTACCAACTACACCATGCTCCATTAAAAGAAACTACGTTAAAACTACTTTATGTGATCTTGGAGCCGATATTAGTGTTATGTCTCTCTCTTTATATCATAGACTTGATTTGATTAAGTTGACACGTACTGAAATATCTTAGCAAATGGCCGATAAATCAACTGCTATACCTGTTGGTATTTGTGAGGATGTGCGTGTTGTGGTTGCAAATGTTACTATTCTAATGGACTTTGTTATCCTTGATATTCCCGAGGACGATAGTATGTCTATTATCCTTGGTAGACCCTTTTTGAATACTGCAGGGGCTGTTATTGGTTGCAACAAAGGCAATATAACTTTTCATGTCAATGGTAATGAGCATACGGTACACTTTCCGAGGAAACAAGCTCAGGTCCATAGTATCAATTCTATTGGTAAATTTTCACCGATTACTATTGGAGGTTTTGAATTTCCTCTTCCTACGGTCAAGAAGAAACATGATATTCTTATTATTGGGGACATACATATCCCGATTGAGGTAACATAGTGTTATTTGAAAATTCTCGGGTTTCATGTTATTCATAAAGAGTTTATTAACAAGACCAGATCAGCCTTGTTAATGGATTCCTTTTGATGAGCATGAGATGGATGAATTTAGATAGCACAACTCTCTGTACCCTCCTTTTACTTTCAGTTAATTAGATTAAATAAAGGAAAAATAGTATTTTCTGTTTGTTTTCCTTGTTAACCGTGCAATAAAAAATACCCCAAAATAGAAGTTCTCCAAATGCCCAAAAAATGAAATATGATTTTTTTTCTAGAGTATTTAAGAATATTTGGAACTAAGACCATAGCAGGGGGAGCCAGCACCTGGCCACGAGGGTACAGGGCGCGCCCTCCCCACTAGGTGCACCCCCTGCCTCGTGGGCCCCACGTGGCCCTCCTCCACTTACTCCAGCACCCACACACTTCGTCTTCCTCCAGAAAAAATCCTCCCACAGCTCAAACTCGTGTTTTAGCTCATCTTGCTGCATTTTTCGATCTCCTTGCTCAAAGCTCCATTCACAAAACTGTTTGGGGAGATTGCTCTTCGGTATGTGACTCCTCCAATGGTCTAATTAATTTTTGTTCTTGTGCTTTATTTATTGCAATTTTTGCTGCTTAGGTGACCCCGTTCTTGAGCTTGCATGCCAAATTTATTGGGTCCCTAGTAGTTCTAATGCATGATATAGTCTCTAGGCACTTGTGGGAGTAGTTGCTATCAATCTTGTTGAGTTTGGTTCACTTTTATTTTAAGTTACTAAAAATTTCAGAAACTTTCAGAGGAAGAAAATGATGTGCAGATTGTTGAGAGGCTCTTCGAGCCAAAGCTCAAAGGATAAGCAGAAGGAGGAGAATAAAAAGCCCAAATACAATCTTCCTCGCACCGCAGAAGTACGGCCATGTGAATGGCCTTGCAATGAGTTATTGGAAGTCGCCGAGATTTACAAAGACTTTTATTATTTGGGTGAGAATGCAGGCCTCACGGACTTCCTCCACGACCAGCGCGAACAGTATCTCTTATTCACTAATATTTTCACGCAAATATTCATTTCCATGCCAAGAAATCACCACCTTCAGTGGAGTTCCATTTATATGATGAGGTTTAGGAGATGTCGTTCTATGAATTTTGTCAAGTATGTAAGATACCCTTTGCTAGTAGCCTAGAGGAACCACATCGTAAGGATGTTGATGGTTTATTGATATGATAGCTGTAGGGGAAACGAGGAAAATTTTAGGGGCAAGGAATACTAGTATACATTTTCCTGTTCTACGCCACTTTGCAATATTTGCCAGTAGATGCTTAATTGGTCGCGGGAACAGTGGGAATTTTAGTGCCCCTGATAATGTTATTTTGCGCCATGCTTTGTTCCGAGATACAACTTTTAGCTTGGGTGATGTTGTTGCTAAAGGATTAAGTCTGAACCGTACAAAGGGCCCCATCTTGGGAGGCATCTTTCCTTCACGCCTTGCTAAACACTTTAGAACACCTATTAGGCATCATGAGAAGGAAGAGAAGTTGCTGGCCCCAGCTTTTCTAAATTATAAGAGTATGATATCACATGATTTTATTGTTAAAGACAAGAAGAAGTTGCTTAAGTATAAATTGATGTTTGATGAAAAGTATTCTGAGATTATTACCTTGCCTGCTCCATCTTTGTTTGATTTACTTTCAGGCAGGTACATCGTTTTGTCGGATGCCGTTTATGCGTACTGGAGCCAAGCACAAGCTTTAGAGCTAGAGCCACCACTAGACCCTTATCGGCAGTCGGTTTATCAGTGGGATCCGGAGGAGATTGCCAACCAGTGGCACCCAGAGGACACTCCTTCGTGCACCAGAGAGAGTAGCTTTGATCCGTGTCAATAGACCAACTTACGCCAAAAGCCTAATCTTGGGGGAGTACGTATTTCTCACCAACAATACATTCATGTTCACACACTTGTTCTAGTAGTTGGTGCTCATACTTTTTCATTGTACTATCCATGCTTGTTTCTTTTCTTTTCTTAGTCTTTTTCTTGTGTGTTAAAAAAAACTTAAGAAAAAAAAATAGTAGTAGCTTTTTAGCTAGTTTACTTTCCATGCCTGTAGTAGTATTAATTAAAAGAAAACCCAAAATGATTTCTCGTTCTTATTTTGCTTGTTGGAAGCTTTCCCGTGTAAATAGTTACTTTTCTTTTCTTTGGGGGTCAAGAGGAGAAGACCATGATGAAAATGTTTAGTGGCTCTCTTATGCATTATTGTTGATTTAACCAAGAGCCATATTACCTTGTCTTCTCCCTTGTATTAAATGCTTGCAAATTCCAACTTAGTCCAATGCGCACTATTATTATTATCCACACCGTTTGGTCGTGCGAGTGAAAGGCAATAATGAAGATATGTGATGAATTGCTTGAGATGAGAAAAGCTGGTATGAACTCGACCTCTCTTGTTTTTGTAAATATGATAGTTCATCATTCCTGATTCAGCCAATTATGAATGAAACATGCTTGCAATGACAATTAGAGATCATAGCTCCTCATGCCATGTTTAATTAGCTAGGAGTTTATAATGGTTTATCTTGCGTGCCAACATGCTATTAAAATGGTCGTGATGTGGTATGATAGGGTGGTCTCCTCCTTTGAATGATTCATGTGGTTTGACTTGGCACATGTCCATGCATGTAGTTGAAACAAAATCAACATAGCCTCCATGATATTTATGTTCATGGTGATTTATATCCTACTAATGCTTGCATTCATTGTCGATTAATTTTAATGCATGTTCATGACTGTTGTCGCTCTCTAGCTGGTCGCTTCCCAGTCTCTTTCTAGCCTTCACTTGTAATAAGCGGGAATACTACTTGTGCATCCACTTCCATGAACCCCAAAGTTGTTCCATATGAGTCCACCATACCTTCCTATATGCGGTATCTGCCTGCCGTTCCAAGTAAATTTGTATGTGCCAAACTCTAATCCTTCAAATGAAATTTTGTTTTGTATGCTCGAACAAGTCATGTATCAACTAGGGTTGTCTATATCTTCCATGCTAGGTGGGTTATTCTCACGATGAGTGGACTCCGCTTATCATTCATGAGAAAATGGATGGTAACCGGGATGCCCAGTCCCATGCTCAAATCAAATAAAATAATTAAACAAAACTCCCCTAGGGCTGTTGTTGGTATGGACGGTGCTCGTTGTTTCGGGCCTGTCGTGGAGTGTGCTTGTTGGTGGTTGGGGGAGTATAAACTTTACCCTTTTGTTTGGGAACCACCTATAATGTGTGTAGCATGGAAGATATCGAGATCTCTAGGTTGTTATGTTGACAATGAAAGTATACCGCTCAAAATATTATTCATGTCTATTTCAAAATTGAGCTCTGGCACCTCTACAAATCCCTGCTTCCCTCTGCGAAGGGCCTATCTATTTACTTTTATTTTGAGTCATCATCCTCTTATTAAAAAGAAGCAGTTGGAGAGCATCGCTGTCATTTGCATGCATTGCTATTAATTTACATTGAGTATGATTGTGACTGGATCTCTTTTACCATGAATTACAATGTCTAGTCAGTCCTTGATATTCAAAGGTGCTCTACATTTATGTTTTGCGGTCTCAGAAAGGGCTAGCGAGATACCATCTTCTTATATCATATTATGATTGTTTTGACAAAGTGTTGTCATCCGAGGTTTATTATTATTGCTCGCTAGTTGATTATGCCATCGATATGAGTAAACATGAGACCTAAAAGTTATTGTGAATGTGGTAAGTTCATAATCTTTGCTAAAAACTTGAATGCCAACTTTACATATTTGCAACAATAAGAGCAAACATAGTTTGTCAAAGTTTTTCTTTATCACTTTCCGTTTATCAACTGAATTGCTTGAGGACAAGCAAAGGTTTATGCTTGGGGGAGTTGATACGTCTCGAACGTATCGACTTGAATGGAACTAACCCGGACTGACGCTGTTTTCAGCAGAACTGCCATGGTGTTATTTTTGTGCAGAAATAAAAGTCCTTGAAATGACCTGAAAATCAACGGAGAATTATTTTGGAATATATAAAAAATATCGACGGAAGAAACTAGACCAGGTGGGCACACCCTGTCCACGAGGGTGGGGGGTGCGCCCCCCTGGGCGCACCCCCTGCCTCGTGGGCCCCCTGACGCTCCACCGACCTCAGCTCCGACTCCATATATTCACGTTCGGGGAGAAAAAAAATCAGAGAGAAGGATTCATCGCGTTTTATGATACGGAGCCGCCGCCAAGCCCTAATCTCTCTCGGGAGGGCTGATCTGGAGTCCGTTCGGGGCTCCGGAGAGTGGAGATCATCGCCATCGTCCTCGTCAACCTTCCTCCATCACAAATTCCATGATGCTCACCGCCGTGCGTGAGTAATTCCATCGTAGGCTTGCTGGACGGTGATGCGTTGGATGATATTTACCAATTAATCAAGTTAGTTTTGTTAGGGTTTGATCCCTTGTATCCATTATATTCTAAGATTGATGTTGTTATGACTTTGCCATGCTTAATGCTTGTCAGTAGCTCCCGAGTGCCATGATTTCAGATCTGAACCTATTATGTTTTCATGAATATATGTGAGTTATTGATCCTATCTTGCAAGTCATTAGTCACCTACTATGTGTTATGATCCGGCAACCCCGAAGTGACAATAATCGGGACCACTCCCGGTGATAACCGAAGTTTGAGGAGTTCATGTATTCCCAAAGTGTTAATGCTTTGGTCCGGTACTCTATTAAAAGGAGGCCTTAATATCCCTTAGTTTCCAATAGGACCCCGCTGCCACGGGAGGGTAGGACAAAAGATGTCATGCAAGTTCTTTCCCATAAGCACGCATGACTATATTCAGAATACATGCCTACATTACATTGATGAACTGGAGCTAGTTATGTGTCACCCTTTGTTATAACTATTACATGAGGAATCACATCCGACATAATTATCCATCACTGATCCAATGCCTATGAGCTTTTCACATATTGCTTGTTGCTTAGTTACTTTACCGCTTCTATTGTTACAATCACTACAAAACTACTACTTTTACTTTTATCACTGTTACTGTTACTACCATATTACTTTGCTATTAAATACTTTGCTGCAGATATTAAGTCTTCCAGGTGTGGTTGAATTGACAACTCAACTGCTAATACTTGAGAGTATTCTTTGGCTCCCCTTGTGTCGAATCAATAAATTTGGGTTGAATACTCTACCCTCGAAAACTGTTGCGATCCCCTACAGTTGTGGTTTATCACTCTGTCATACAAATGCAATCCACCAGACACGTTGGAGTAGGGTATTACACCATAGGGTGGCCCGAACCAGTATAATTCTCTGTGTCCCTCGTTCTTTGAGCACGACGAGATAGGCCACGGAATCGTAGGGTGAGCGCGCTAGGGAGGGAGTGTTCTTTGTGCGCACCCTAGAGATTGAACCACTCAACGGTTTGCGAAACCCGAAATCCGACATTTGGCGTGCCAGGTAGGGGTGCGGTCAAGCTTCTCTCCCATCTCAGCTCACCGCCGCCCAGCGACCCCGATGGCCGACGATGCGAGATCTCAAGCCGACCGCTAGGCTGCCTGGCGCACCCAGGCAACCCCAACTACCCAGGAAGATCTCAACTCCACACTTCAGGCGACCAGCATGCCACCCGGCACCGCAGGACGCGGGCGGCGCGGACAGGCGCCTCTCGCTCTCACTCCACGGCGTGCACACTCCACCACGCGCTCGTCAAACCACACTGCGGTGACGGCGTCATACACCCGGCGGGAACAGGGAACACGCGGGCAACGCTCATCATGGCCCGAGGACTGCTATGGTGCAGGTTGGCTGAAGGTGGCCGCGATGTGCTGCTGGAGCGCGTCACCGAGCTACTTGAAGCGGCATGTAGGGGTTATCCGCCTTTCTATTCCATGCTCACGCCTCAAGTTGTGGCGGAGGCACGCACAAGGGCCCGGCAGGCACGCGCGTTCCCCGGAGCTCTCGGGGGGTCAGAAGGCAACAATGTGGACCCTGGCACGGCCGGCCCGGCCTCGGCAACACCATCACCAGGAGCGGCGACAGCAAGTGGTCCGCCGTGGGGAGTAACAAGAATGTCACCCAGCTTCCACCAAAGCCAGATGCCACGTATGGTGGATCAAGGCGCGAGGCGCACAGGCGAAGGCTCAAGCGGGGAAACCACGGAGGCCTACATACCTCACATGGTGAACCTGAGGTACGCGCTGGAGGAAGACCCCAGGTCGTCTCCTAGGCTGGGATGGGACAGCAGGACGGGCGAAGCGGAGGCGCCCCGCGAATGGCCCGAAAACTCCATCGACCCCTTCCGCGACGACGACGGCAGGGTACAAAAAGTAACTCACGGGCAGGCGTATACTAATCATGAGCTGCAGGAGAACCAGCCTGCGGCGGCTGTCAGATCTAGGGTTCCGGCAAAACCCTTGTGTTTCGAACACTGGGGTGCGCATGAAGATCTCTCCTTTCGCCCTAGCTCGTCTACTTGCCGATTCCTAGGCCTAGCTCGTTGAGCTCGAAGAACAAGAGACATAAGGGTTTATACCGGTTCGGGCCACCATTGTGGTGTAATACCCTAATCCGGTGTGGTGTGGTAGATTGCCCTTTAGGCTGAGGAAGAACTAGTACAAGGGAAGAACAGCCTCCCGTGGAGAGGTGTTCTTGTGCGCGGGTGAGCTTGCTGGTGTGTCTTGGTGGCTCTCCCTTTTTCTCCCACTCCGTATGGTGGTGGCTAGTCTTATTTATTGTGATTTGGGACCTCTTCCCAAATATTGAGCGGAAAGGGATCCCACAATGGCCAAATTTGAAGGGGAACAGCTAGTGCAAGCTATCTCGACAAAAGGTGGTCTCCGCCAGCCAAAGGCTTTGGTGGTGACGCCGTCCTGGGCTCCGCGATGACCTCTGCTCTACCATCCAACTGGTCTTGGTATTTTTGTACCGATATGGAAACCTTTGCCTGATGCCTCGAGACTCCTCGCCTGCGCCAACCCGTTTAGCACCAAAGAGGAAACTGACACCCTGCGCCCGCTGGCGCCCGCCTAGCCTTGGTCGTCATGGCTCACGTCACGAGGACCTCATGAGTTGCCCCTTGCCTTGATATATTCGCTCCTCGGGAGCGAGCCTAGCGAAGCTGCCCCAGGGGAGGTATTGTGCCGCTAGCCTCGCAAGGCTCGGCCCCTCGCGAGGCTCGTCCACTCGCGAGGGTCTTGAGTCGTTGCTGACAAGGTTGGGATGTACCAGGCTGCTGGATGAGCCACGCTATAGGCCGCAAGCAGGCAAATCTGGGTACCCCATTCCCAGAACGCCGACAGTAGCACCCAGGCCCAAGGTGCGCTCGGGCTTGGCTTCGCGGCGAAGCCAAGGTTCAAGTGCGTAGCGCCGCGGGCCTCAAAAGCCTGCGGCCTCGATGGACGCGTGGTGATAGATGGGACGTGGGCGCCTCGAGTTCCCCACGTAGCCTCGGCAACTACGCAACTCGACAAGTCCCTACATGCACAAAAGACCATCATTACCTACGATTATGGAGGCCGGCGGTTGGCCTTCTCCTCGCTATAAATAAGGCGGCTGGCAGAGCCCTTGTTGCCCATCGTCTCCATTCATTCCTCTCGCTTCTTCTTCTTCCTTGATCCTCGCATGGATGAGCCGCCCATAGTGCCGACGAGGAGGTTTTCTTCCGCAGAGAAGGGGGGGACCCATCAGGAGGGGCCCATCTCACCACCACCCAAGAGGGGACGAGGCTCCTGCCGTGGCTCCTCACGGGCGCGGGAGGATCTCCAGAGTGCTCGGCGCCGCCCTCGGCAGCCGCGGCTGCGGTTCCTTGAGTGGTGGGGATCGCCGAGGCCGTTGTAGTCTTGTGAACGAGAGGAGGCGTGCCGCGGTCGCCCGGCCTCCCCGGTCTCACTCTCGTCCGGCGAAGGTGATGCTGGAGTTCGTCGTGTGGTCGAGGAGTCTGGCCGGTACTCGGCTCCAGCTCCCGTGCTTCCTAGCAGGCGAACTCCCGGCCGCGAGCTTCGGCGGCCTTTGGCTGCAAGCGGACGGCTGCTACAGCAGGGCTTCGTGGGTTGCGGTGGAGATCTCCATCGCAGCAACCGTGACCCTCGCCCGCGGCTGGCAGACGTTTGCCCGCGCACGCGGCTTGTGTAGGTGGTGCACCCTTCACTTCAGGTATGATGGCAACTCTACCCTCTTTAAGAGGGTGTTCGGGGAAGATGGCCGCCGTGCGGGGTGTTGCCCCGAGGACAATGATGGCGGCGAGGTTCTTGGCCTTGGCGATGGCCGCAGTTCATCCAGCTACGGTGACTCCTCCTTCAGCAGCAGCTCCAGCCGTGGTGGCTATGACCATTGAAAGCACATTTGCTCCCTAGGTGGTTTTGGTAATTAATGACAACATACTTTGTGGTTGGACTAATGCTTTTATCAAGTATGTTTCAGGAAATTCAATCACATTGGCATGGCAAAAGGACTAAAGAATTGGACCCCTCAAAATGCTAAGGCAAGCATTGGCAAAAGCTCAAGACTCCATTTTTGGTTTAGTGATCCAAGATCACATTGAGTCCATAGGAAAAGCCAATACTATTAAAAGGGGATGAGGTTATGATGATGGTCTGGTTGCTCAAGTGCTTAGTGATGTATCTCCTTAAACTATCAGCAACCTTCACAACAATATACACTCATAAGTAATCTCGGTCCCACCGATTATCCAAACTCAGTCACACCGAGATGAACCACTTCAGCCATAAGCCAAACCCTAGCAAAATCGGATATTCCGATTCTGAAATCGGTTTCACCGAAACATGGGCTACCAAGCTTCTGTAACCTTCTGTCATCAAATCGGTGTCACCGAGATGATAAAGTCGGTCCCACCGAAACTGGCATGCTCTTGTCTTTGCTCGAATCGGACTAACCGAGATGGTATTTTCGGTCCCACCGAAAACCCCAACGTTCACATTATTTGAACTTTCGATCTCACCGAGTTGTCCACTTCGGTCCCACCGAGATTGCTCAAATATGTGTGTAACGGTTGGATTTTGTGTGGAGGCTATTTATACCCCCTCCACCACATCTTCATTCGTGGAGAGAGCCATCAGAAAGAACTACCACTCCTACCTTACATTTCTGAGAAGAGAACTACCTACCCTTGTGTTGAGATCAAGTTGCTCCACTCCCACCATATGAAACTTGATCTCTAGCCTTCTCAAGTTGCTTTCCACTCAATCCTTTCTTCCACCACAGCCAAATCAGTGAGGAGAGTTGAGTGTTGGGGAGATTATCATTTGAAGCACAAGAGCAAGGAGTTCATCATCATCTACAACATCTATTACCTTTTGGAGGGTGGTGCCTCCTAGATTGGTTAGGTGTCGCTTGGGAGCCTTCGTCATCGAGATGTGGAGTTGAACCAAGAAGTTTGTAAGGGCAAGGAGATCGCCTACTTCGTGAAGATCTACCCCGAGTAAGGCTAGCCCTCCGTGGGCGTAGGCCATGATGGAATAGACAAGGTTGCTTCTTCGTGGACCCTTCGTGGGTGGAGCCCTCCGTGGACTCGCGCAGCCGTTACCCTCCGTGGGTTGAAGTCTCCATCAACGTGGATGTACGATAGCACCACCTATCGGAACCACGGGAAAAATCATTGCGTCTCCAAATTGCGTTTGATCTTCTCCACTTCTCTTTACTACTTGTGCAATTTACTTTCCGCTGCCCATACTCTAGAATTGCATGTGTAGTGTGCTACTTGACTTGTGTGTTATGCAAAATCTGCCAAAATCTGTCCTTGATAAAAGACAGAATTTTTATCTTGTCGAGTAGTCTAATCATCCCCCCTCTAGACACTCTCACCTTCTTCGATCCCTCAATTGGTATTAGAGCTTTGGTTTACACACCATTGGAGGAAGATGGACGTGTCCACGTTCTGGAGTTTTAGCCATCGAGTGCCTGTTCTTAATGGAGTGTCCTATAACTCGTGGAGGGTTGAAATGCTTAGTATTTTTAAGATGTACAATTTGTGCAAATATGTTGAGACCCCCTATGTGCCTCCATTTGACCCCTTGCACCCTACCATGGATGAAGAGCTTGATTTGCTTCGTAACCTTAGAACTGTAAATCTTATCATTAGAGTGTTACCCGATAACTTGCTTAAGCTAGTTACAAACTTTGAGTGCGCCTATGCTATGTGGAAGTTCTTGGAAGAACTTTATCCGGACTACTCTATGAGAGGTCTTGATAAAATTCTATACAAGACTATTGAATTTGATATGATGCACCCCAATGATCCCAACTTTGATAAATGCTTCTTTGAGCTTCGTGATCTTATGAAAAAGAACGGTGATCCCGATCTTATCAATGTTTTAATTAGAAATGCTCTTGTATTGCATTCCGAAGATTATTGTCACATTGACAAAACTAATGCAAGTAGTTATCAAATTGACCTAGGTGTTGACGATGAACAATCTATGGGTCAATATGATGATGAGCATGAGCATGATGATGATTCGGACACCGAGCTAGACAAGATCATGAAGAGTCTCAATCTTATGGCAAATCTGAGAGACTACATGTCCGGCGGAAAAGAGTGGATTCTTGATAGTGGATGCACCGACCACATGACCGGAGACAAAGACATGTTTCGAGAGCTTGCAAAGAACGATGGTCCACGCAAGTATGTGACTTTTGGAGACAACTCCAAGGGTAAGGTACTTGGCCTTGGTAAGGTGGCCATATCTCATGATAGCTCTATTCAAAATGTCATGCTTGTAGAATCTCTTGGATACAATTTACTTTCCGTGTCTAGATTAGCTGACTTTGGATTCAATGTGCTATTCACCAAAGTAGATTGCCAAGTCTTTCGTCATGACAATCAAAACATGGCGTTTACCGGTATCCGTAGAGGTGATCTATATATTGTTGATTTCACTAAGAAAGCCCAACCTAGAGCTTGTTTCATTGCTAAATCCTCTAAAGGTTGGTTATGGCATAGAAGGCTTGGACATGTTGGTATGCGTAATCTAGACAAGCTGATCAAAGGTGATCATATTCTTGGCGTTAAAGATGTTTTCTTTGACAAAGATAGACTTTGTAGTGCTTGTCAAGCAGGAAAACAAGTAGGTGGAAGTCATCCCGTGAAGAACATCATGACCACAAGGAGACCGCTTGAGCTTCTTCATATGGATCTCTTCGGTCCCAATGCTTACAAAAGCCTTGGTGGTAACTCCTTTGGTCTAGTTATAGTTGATGATTATTCCAGATTTACGTGGGTATTTTTCCTTGATGACAAATCGCAGGTTCAGAGAATCTTCAAGACCTTTGCCAAAAAGGCCCAAAATCAATTTGAGGTGAAGATCAAGAAAGTTCGGAGTGAAAATGGAACGGAGTTCAAGAACGTCAATGTAGAATATTTTCTCGATGAGGAAAGGATTCTACATGAGTTCTCAGCTACGTACACTCCTCAACAAAATGGAGTTGTTGAGAGGAAGAACCGAACGCTCATAGAGATGGCGAGAACGATGCTTGATGAATACAAGACACCGAAGCATTTTTGGGGAGAAGCGGTCGAGACAGCTTGTCATGCTATCAACAGGCTTTATCTTCATAAGCTCCTCGGCAAGACATCATACGAGCTTCTCACTGGTAACAAACCCCAAGTGGGATACTTTCGTGTCTTTGGTTCAAAATGCTATATCCTTGATAAGCATCGTCGGTCTAAATTTGCTCCTAAATCTCATGAAGGATTTCTCCTTGGTTATGGATCAAACTCCCACACCTACCGTGTCTACAATAATTTCACCCGAAAGGTTGAAGAGACGGTAGACGTGAAGTTTGATGAATCTAATGGCTCGCAAGTAGAGCAAATGCCTATTGATGTAGGAGACAAGGACCCATTGGAAGCTATCCAAGATTTATCTATTGGAAAGATCCGTCCCATGGAAGTAAAGGAGAGTACCTCATCTACATATGTGGAGCCCCCTACCTCACGGCGAGATGAACCTCAAGGCAACATGGAGGCCTCCACAAGTGGAACTCACCAAGATGAGGAAGTGCAACAAGAAGATCCACCACAACCTCCTTCTCCACCGCATCAAGACAACACCAACAACAACGAAGAAGAAGAAGAGGAAGATGAAGATTATGAGGAAGCTCAGACACAACCTCAACAAAAGCTATCCCGAGTCCGAGCAAGAGTCAAGAAAAATCATCCCGTGGAACAAATGATGAACGACATCAACTCCGGGAGAATTACTCGCTCTAAAACTTGCTTAGCTAACTTTTGTGAGCATTACTCATTTATCTCTAGTATTGAACCTATGAAGGTAGAAGAAGCACTTGAAGACCCGGATTGGGTGAACGCTATGCACGAAGAACTACACAACTTCGAGAGGAACAAGGTATGGACTTTGGTAGAGAAGCCCAAGGATGATCAAAACATCATTGGAACCAAATGGGTGTTTCGGAACAAGCAAGATGAAGATGGACAAGTCATCCGCAACAAGGCTCGTCTCGTAGCTCAAGGTTACACACAAGTCGAAGGTATGGACTATGGTGAGACCTATGCTCCCGTTGCTAGACTTGAGTCCATTCGCATTCTTCTTGCTTATGCCAATCACCATGACATTACTCTCTATCAAATGGATATCAAAAGTGCTTTCCTAAATGGTGAAATTGAGGAGGAAGTATTTGTGAAACAACCTCCCGGATTTGTGAATCCCAAAAAGCCTAATCATGTTTACAAGTTGCACAAAGCTCTTTATGGTCTTAAACAAGCTCCTAGAGCTTGGTACAAATGCTTGACTAGCTTTCTTCTTGAAAAAGGCTTTGAGATTGGAAAGATAGACTCAACGCTGTTCACGAAAAGGGTTAATGGTGAACTATTTGTGTGCCAAATATATGTTGATGATATTATCTTTGGTTCAACTAACCCTCATTTTAGCAAGAAGTTTGGACAGCTCATGTCGGAGAAGTATGAGATGTCCATGATGAGTGAACTCAAATTCTTCCTTGGGTTGCAAATCAAGCAATCTAAGGAGGGTACCTTTGTCTCACAAACAAAGTACACCAAGGATCTCTTCAAGAAGTTCAACATGCAAGAAAGCAAAGGTATGAATACCCCCATGCCTACAAGTGGACATAATGACTTGACAAAAGATGGAGAACCCGTTGATCAAAGGGTTTACCGATCTATGATTGGTTCTCTACTATATCTTTGTGCTTCTCGTCCTGACATAATGTTGAGTGTATGCATGTGTGCGCGATATCAAGCAGCCCCTAAAGAATGTCATCTCAAAGCAGTTAAAAGGATAGTGAGATATTTGATACACACACCAAACTTTGGCATTTGGTATCCTAAGAGGGCCTCTTTCGACCTTGTTGGCTATTCCGACTCGGACTATGCCGGTGACAAGGTTGATAGAAAGTCAACTTCGGGTATGTGTCAATTCCTTGGACGATCCCTTGTATCTTGGTCCTCCAAGAAACAAAATTCGGTATCATTATCCACTGCCGAAGCAGAATATGTTGCTGCTGGTTCGTGTTGTGCTCAATTGCTATGGATGACACAAACGCTTAAGGATTATGGGATACATGTGAGACATGTTCCCTTGCTTTGTGACAATGAGAGTGCGATTAAAATTGGACACAATCCCGTGCAACATTCTCGAACGAAGCATATTGAAGTCCGTCACCATTTTATTCGTGATCATATTGCCAAAGGTGACATTAATCTTAAACATGTTCGTACTGACAAACAACTCGCTGATATCTTTACAAAACCTCTTGATGAGAAGGTGTTTTGTCGCTTAAGGAGTGAGTTGAACATCATTGATGCTTCAAACTTGGAGTGAAAACTCCATTGATGCATGCAAGGCATGAGCCTTCTTAACTAATCCTTGATATTTCTCTTATGATGGTGATCATATGTCTTGGACACATTTGCCCCCTTGTATTGCATCTAACTCCTTGCAGGTACTTGGATGATCTACATTCCACAAGATTACCACACACTCAAATCATGAGTAATCTTGTCATTGACCAAGTATCTAGCCCTTTGGGATGTTGAGTTCAAGGAACAAAATTCCACATATCCTTTTTGACATCTTATACATCTAGTATTTCACTCTTATCATCTAGGATATCCTTGAGTATTTCCTTGCTTGCCTAACCCATGTAGGAAGATGAACTACACAAGTGGAAATGGCGCTCCACCTTCACATTCAATGAGCACCAACATCAAGTTTACCTACATGAGCAAAGCAATAACAAGCCCAAGGTATGTTCTTCACATCTTTAAGGAGCTTTGCTCAAAGTCATGAGTACAAGCAGCTTCATAAGATGTGATCACATCGAATGCTTAATCGAAAAATGGCAACCCCATTTTGAGCTTAAATGATGAGTATGACCTATGATCAAATGTCCTCATTCGACTCCTAAGTCAATATACTCAAACATAGGTGACCTTGTCGCCGACCTTTATCTAGATGAAGTACATATGTTTTGGAGTCTTTCTATTTTCTCTTATGTTCTCTCATTGAGTTTTCATTAAAAAAAATTCTATTCTTCTGTCTTTGTGAATATCCTTCTGGTGATCAATTCCTTGAAAATCTTTCACAAATTCATTGAAAATCCTTTGAAACATTCCTCGCAAAGTGAGCTGAATTATTTCTGTATTTCCTTGGAATTAAACTCGGCGTCACCGATTTAAATATTTCGGTCTAACCGAAAAGGATCTACCCTAAGTCCCTGACTTTCGGACCCACCGATCCATCTTAATTCGGTGTCACCGATTTATTTCTTCCAGGATATCATTTTCTGCAGCTCCACTCAATGATTCTCTATGCATGTTCCTATTTGCCCTGTTGTGATTCTTCAGGATCCCACTTCTTTCTTTCCATCTTCCCTGACCTTCCTAGTTTGCTGTCCTATTCGGCACTTGATGTCAAAGGGGGAGAAGACTTAGGGGGAGAAGAGAAGATTTAGGGGAGAAAAGAAGAGCAATCTTACCTTAAGGGGGAGAGAATCACATCAAAGCTTTGCCGTGTTTTACATTGGACATTACAATTGGCATCATTCTTTTGATTTTGCTCTTTCCATCAAACTCAAAGGGAGAGGAATCTTCACAATTGATATCTTATGGAAAGCAAAATCTCTCAGAGTTCATTGAAAATCTTTTAGTTTCGGAGACATGTTTGCTGATTCAAGCTTGTGCTCAGTATGAGACACCCTTTATACATGTCATCCCTGGCTTGGTACTCTTGATGTTCTTGCAGTTGGTTGAAGAAATACTCTTGTGTTATCTAACCTTGTTTTCCCAAGTTTATCTCTTCAGGTACAATGCCAAGGAACCTCAAGGTAAGTATATGCGCTTTGCAGAATGTGCATGATGGTGACTTGCTTGTGAATACTTGTTTGCAAGAAATCACCATGCACATATGCATTATCACTCACTTCTTTTCACCTGCTCTGATGCATATAGCCAAGCTGCATGTAGCACATCTTGCTTATCTCTGTTGTGTGCTTGTGGTAGTCCAAAACCATAATTAATGAAAATCTTGCACACTTGTAGGGGGAGCCTGTGTACTACATGCTTGTCAAAGCTTTCGTGATAATTCTGTCTTTCTTTCAATAATCTTTGATGTCTTGTTTAATGTGATTTTAGTGTGTTGCCATCAATTACCAAAACGGGGGAGATTGAAAGCACATTTGCTCCCTGGGTGGTTTTGGTAATTAATGAGAACATACTTTGTGGTTGGACTAATGCTTTTATCAAGTATGTTTCAGGAAATTCAATCACATTGGCATGGCAAAAGGACTGAAGAAGTGGACCCCTCAAAATGCTAAGGCAAGCATTGGCAAAAGCTCAAGACTCCATTTTTGGTTTAGTGATCCAAGATCACATTGAGTCCATAGGAAAAGCCAATACTATTAAAAGGGGATGAGGTTATGATGATGGTCTGGTTGCTCAAGTGCTTAGTGATGTATCTCCTTAAACTATCAGCAACCTTCACTACAATATACACTCATAAGTAATCTCGGTCCCACCGATTATCCAAACTCAGTCACACCGAGATGAACCACTTCAGCCATAAGCCAAACCCTAGCAAAATCGGATATTCCGATTCTGAAATCGGTTTCACCGAAACATGGGCTGCCAAGCTTCTGTAACCTTCTATCATCAAATCGGTGTCACCGAGATGATAAAGTCGGTCCAACCGAAACTGGCATGCTCTTGTCTTTGCTCGAATCGGACTAACCGAGATGGTATTTTCGGTCCCACCGAAAACCCCAACGTTCACATTATTTGAACTTTCGGTCTCACCGAGTTGTCCACTTCGGTCCCACCGAGATTGCTCAAATATGTGTGTAACGGTTGGATTTTGTGTGGAGGCTATTTATACCCCCTCCACACCATCTTCATTCGTGGTGAGAGCCATCAGAAAGAACTACCACTCCTACCTTACATTTCTGAGAAGAGAACTACCTACCCTTGTGTTGAGATCAAGTTGCTCCACTCCCACCATATGAAACTTGATCTCTAGCCTTCCCAAGTTGCATTCCACTCAATTCTTTCTTCCACCACAGCCAAATCAGTGAGAAGAGTTGAGTGTTGGGGAGATTATCATTTGAAGCACAAGAGCAAGGAGTTCATCATCATCTACAACATCTATTACCTTTTGGAGGGTGGTGCCTCCTAGATTGGTTAGGTGTCGCTTGGGAGCCTCCGTCATCGAGATGTGGAGTTGAACCAAGAAGTTTGTAAGGGCAAGGAGATCGCCTACTTCGTGAAGATCTACCCCGAGTAAGGCTAGCCCTCCGTGGGCGTAGGCCACGATGGAATAGACAAGGTTGCTTCTTCGTGGACCCTTCGTGGGTGGAGCCCTCCGTGGACTCGCGCAGCCGTTACCCTCCGTGGGTTGAAGTCTCCATAAACGTGGATGTACGATAGCACCACCTATCGGAACGACGGGAAAAATCATTGCGTCTCCAAATTGCGTTTGATCTTCTCCACTTCTCTTTACTACTTGTGCAATTTACTTTCCGCTGCCCATACTCTAGAATTGCATGTGTAGTGTGCTACTTGACTTGTGTGTTATGCAAAATCTGCCAAAATCTGTCCTTGATAAAAGACAGAATTTTTATCTTGTCGAGTAGTCTAATCACCCCCCCTCTAGACATCTCACCTTCTTCGATCCCTCAACCAGCCACCACGCCGTCGCGCCCGCTTTGAAGGTGGTGCTGGGTCGTCTCGTCGTCACGCCCAGGTGAAGTGTGAGGAGGGCTCCGGTTGAGCTTGGGGAGCAGGTCCTCGTGAGAAGCTGCACCTCAGGAGTCGTCATTGCTTGTTCTCGCTCTTCCTTTCTTTTAGCATTATCCAAGCAAACAAATATGGGGCCCTGGAAGGGCATGTAATGAACTCTGGTTTTTATGATGCTTAGCGCCATATTTAGTGTCCCCAGCTAGCATTGCAGGTTCTGTGTATTATGCGCCCATAGGAATTGGAATAGCCCTCATCTCGTGATGCGTGGCCCTTCGGGAGGCTGCAAAAACTCGTTAGGTGGTTATTATCCGTCACCGCACGAGGTCCCTGGCGTGGGCGGAGCATGGTCGAACACACCCTGTCGTGGTACCCGTGGGGCACGGACATAAGGAGAGGGGCGTGTCAATCACAGGCCCAAACAAGGATGCCTCCCGGAGGCTAAGGGAGGTGCGCTAGGGAGAGCGTCGTGCAACTGCCGCTCCCTCTGAGGTGAGGCCAAAAATCGAGGGAAGAACCAATGAGAGAGAGATTAAACCAAGCAATTCGAGGAGCGCCAGAACTTTCAAAATCCATTAAAAGAAGGAAGGGGCAAGCCAACTCCAGAAAGCAAATGAACAGCCGCGTCCGGCACCTAATCTAGTCTTCTCAGCAGCGCGGAGCTAAGTGCTGCCACTAGGACGTAGGAGGGAGCCCCCGAGGCCCGAGGGCGGCGCTCCAGAGAATCCGGGGCATGTACAGCCCCACTCATTATTAAGTGAGAGTGTGACGAGCGGAGACCTTCATAGGCATGAGCCTTGCTTCACAGGCATTGGGCCTTGGCTTCTCAGGCACAGGGCCTTGTCTTCACTGTCATGGGGCCTTGCTTCGCAGGCAGAGGGCCTTGTCTTCACAGGCACGGGGCCTTCCTTCACAAGCATAGGGCCTTGTCTTCATAAGCATTGGACCTTGCTTCGCAGGCACAGGGCCTTGTCTTCACAGGCATGGGGCCTTGCTTCATGGATAGAACTTCCGGAGATGCCGGATGTTCCACGCGTTCTGGACGGGGACATCGTCCCCCGTTTCCAGGTGCACGGCGCCAGGCCTGGAGACGTGGGTGATCTTGAATGGGCCCTCCCACATGAGTGAAAGATTGTACGTCCCTTCCCTGGATAGGACTCGCCTTAGGACGAGGTCGCCTACCTCAAGTGTCCTGGGGCGGATGTTGCGACAATGGTACTGTCGCAACGCCTGCTGGTACCTTGCCGCTCGAAGCAAAGTGTCCTATCGGCGTTCCTCTCCCTGCATGAGGTCAGTCCCCCGCATGGCATGCTACCGCGCTTTGTCGAATGCTGGGACTCACGTGGAGTGGTTCCTGACCTCGTGAGGGTGAACCGCTTTGGCTCCATAGACGAGGAAGAACGGGGTCTCGCGTGTATGCTTGGTGGCGGTGGTGCGGATCGACCACAGCAATGACTGGAGCTCATCGTGCCAACCCCTTCCGCATGCTTCGAGCTTCTTCTTGAAGGTCTTGGTCTTGAGGCCTCTTAATAACTCTGCGTTGGCGCGCTCGGCCTGGCCATTGATTCTGGGGTGCGCTACCGAAGCGTAGCAGATCTGCATTCCAAGGTTAGCACAATATGTCTTGAAAAGGTTGCTTGTGAACTGTGAGCCGTTGTCAGTGATGATGCGGTTGGGGACCCCAAACCGGTTTACGAGACCCTTGATGAACTTGACTGCATAGTTGGCAGGGAAGGTTCGGATGGCTTCCACCTCCGCCAATTTGGTGAACTTGTCGACGGCGACATAGAGGTAGCGGTAGCCCCCGGGTGCTCGAGGGAAAGGGCCCAGGATGTCCAGCCCCCAGACGTCGAACGGCCAGGAGAGCGGGATGGTTAGGAGGCTCTGAGTCGGTTGGTGGATCTTCTTGGCATGTAATTGGCAAGCCTAGCAGGATTTCACCAGCTCGGTGGCATCGTTGAGCACCGTGGCCCAGTAGAAACCACTGCGGAACGCCTTGCCGACCAAGGTGTGCGACGATGAGTGATGCCCACAGTCCCTGGCATGGATGTCAGCTAGCAGGTCACCTCTCTGCATCCTGGAGATGCATCGCAAAGAAACATCATTCGGTCGTTTCCTATAAAGCTCACCGTCTTGGATGCAATATGTCGTAGCCTACCGCGCCACGCGTTCGGCATCGTCCTCCTTTCCTGGCAGCAACCCTTGCACCAGGTATGCCTTGAGCTCCTCGGTCTAGCAGTCCTCCTAAGGATCGAGCGTCAGGAGAAGGCAGGCTCCTGAGGTCGAGCCGCAGGCGGGGGCTCCCGAGGTCGGTGGTTGGGGGAGTTCCCCCTGAGGCTTTGCCGGCTCCTCTCGTGGGGGCGACGCCGAAGGCCTGAGGAGCCGCTCCTCGAAGACGCCTGGCTCCTGGGGCAGATTCCTAGACGCTCTCTTGGCGATGTCGTCGACTTCCTTATTGGTGCCACGGGGCACGTGTTGCAACTCCAGGCCAGGGAAATGCTTCTCCATTTTGCGTACCTCCGCAAGGTACGCCTCCATATGCTCGTCCTTAGGTTTGTACACCTTGTTGGAGAAGTTAATGAGGAGCTGTGAGTCACCCCTGATGACGAGGTTTTTCACTCCCAGGGCCACCACAACCTTGAAACCAGCGATGAGGCCCTCGTACTCCGCGATGTTGTTGGAGACCTTATCGCCCGGCTGCAAGCAGA
The DNA here is from genome assembly GCA_902687465.1 of Secale cereale. NCBI lineage: Eukaryota > Viridiplantae > Streptophyta > Magnoliopsida > Poales > Poaceae > Secale > Secale cereale. The sequence continues at coordinate 289,176,774 of LR738710.1, read as the reverse complement.
GCTGCACGGCATAGTAGAGCTTGTCTTGGGTGGGCGAGATGAGCACAGCTCCAGCCCCCGTGCACGAACACGAGAACGCGCCATCGAAGTAAATGACCTAGCCGTCCGGTGCTTCACTTCCCGGCGAGAGGGATCGGTTTTGGCCTCCTTCAGGCTCTGGGGCGTCAGTGCATTCTGCCACGAAGTCAGTAAGCGCGGCTCCATTGATGATTCTAGTCGTACTGAATTCCTACTGGAACGCCTGCAGGTCGATATTCCATTATGCGACTCTTCCCACCGCGTTGGGGCTCTGGAGCACTCTCTCCAGCGGATAGTCTGAGACGACCTTGATGGGATGGCCTTGGAAGTAGTGGCGCAGTTCGCACAAAGCGACGAGGAGAGCAAGTAGAGGCTTCTGCGGCATGGGATAGCATGCCCGAGCATCATGGAGCATCGTGCTGACAAAGTACACCGGGTGCTCGACGGGGGTGAAGACCTAGCTCGCATGTGGCCATCAAACCTGATTGGGTAAAGGGGCTTCAGGAGCTTGGTCGCCATAAGGGGCAGCTGCGGCCTCAGGAATGTTGTCATGCAGGGCGGGATCACTTGCCAGCCCTGCGGGAGCCTCGGGGGCATCGCTCCGGGGCTGTGGGGTCTTGTCTTAGCGCACCTCCCGGACTGCCACTAACGCTGCGCTAGCAGAATGCAGTGTAGCGCCAGGTAAAGCACCAGGGGCATTTGATGTTTGGGTGCCACCATTACCAGTGGACTGGTGAGGTATCTCTTGAGGTTTTCAAATGCCACATCGGCCTCAGGGGTCCACTTGAATGAGCCCTTCATTTTCATCAGTTTGAAGAAGGGGAGGGCTCGCTCCCCCAGCTTGGAGATGAAATCCCCGAGTGACGTTACACAGCCGGCCAACTTTTGCATCTCCTTGAGGGTCTTGGGTGCACTCATCTTTTCTATGTCCTTGACCTTCTCGCGGTTAGCCTCGATCCCTCTATGTGACACCAGGAAGCCCAAAATCTTACCTGACGGGACGCCAAACACGCACTTTTCCAGGTTGAGCCATAGGTCTACCTTACACAGGATGGCGAAGGTTTCTTCCAGATCTTTGATGAGGGTTGTGGCTTCCTGAGCCTTTACCATGATGTCATCAACGTACGTTTCAGCGTTCCTCCCGAGCTGCTCTCCGAGAGCGATATGCATGAATCGCTGGAAGGTTCCTCCTGCATTCCGCAACCAGAACGGCATACAAGTGTAGCAGTATAGTCCGCACGGGGTGAGGAAGGCAGTCTTCTCGACATCTTGCACTGCCATCTTGATTTGGTGGTAGCCTGAGAAGGCATCCAAGAAGCACAGCAGGTCACACTCGGCGGTGGAGTCGACAATCTGGTCGATGCGGGGCAGAGGAAACGGGTCTTGTGGAAAGCCTTGTTGAGGTTGGTGAAGTCGACACACATGCGCTCTTTTCTGCCTTTTTTGGGTACGACGACGGGGTTTTCCAGCCACTTCGGGTACCAGACCTCGCGGATGACACCCGCTACTTCTAGCTTGCGAGTCTCTTATACGTTGAAGGACAGCTTCTCTGTAGACTGGTGCCAGTCCTTCTGCTTCACAGGGCACAAGTTGGGGCATACGTTCATGTGATGTTCAATCACTCCCCTTCGGACTCCTGCCAGGTCCTTGGGTTCCCACGTGAACACCACCTAGTTAGCGCGTAGGAATCCGACCAGCGCCTCTTCTTGAGCTAGGGGAAGGCCGACACCTATGGTGAAGGTGGCGCCTGACGCCATGTCTTCATCTACCGGCACCTGCTTCGTCTAAGCTCGGTCTTGGGAGAAAATTTGCTTCTTCTTTGCTGATGCAGCCCCCTTGCCTCTCGGGGCCTCCCCGTCGGCCAGATGTGTTGCCACAGTGGCTCATAATGCGAGCTTGAGGGCCACCAGAGCTTCCTTGGTGTCCCCCAATATGGTGAGCACGCCGCTGCTCCCTGGCATCTTCATGAGGTTGTAGGCCGGATGGGTCGCGGCCATGAACTGAGCCAGCGCGGGGTACCCGAGGATGGCATTGTACGGGAGGCCGATGCGGGCGATGTCGAAGTCGATCAGCTTGGTGCGGTAGTTGTCGCGGGTGCCGAAGGTGACCTGGAGGCGGATCTGCCCTAGAGGGCTGGCGGAACTGCTGCCTACTCCGGAGAAGAGGTTGGTGGGGCGCAGCCATTCGAGCGGCACGTGGAGCATGCTAAAAGCTTCTAATGAGAGCACGTTGAGGCCAGCGCCACCGTCGATGAGGGTCTTGGTGACTGCCCCGTTGTAGAAGGTGGGTGTGCAAAGCATCAGGAGAGCGCGTGAGCCCGCAGCGGGAGTGGGGTGGTCACCTGTGTTGAAGATGAGGTCGGTCTTGGGCCCCAACCATCAGGGAGGGCCCCCCGGCGTACAGAGGCAGCGCTGATCTGGCAGAAGAACTGCTTGACGTGGCTGTCCGACAGCGGCGCTTGGGATCCGCCGAGGAGGGTCGCAATGACATGGCGCGCTGAGGCCCCAAAGCGCGTGTCGGCGTCCTGGGAATAGGGGTACCCACACTTGCCTGCCTATGGCCCAGGGCGTGGCTCACAAGGTGGCCTGGTACAGCCCAGCATCTTCAGCAACCACTCAAGACTCGCGAGGGGCCAAGCCTCACGATGCGGATGACACAAGGAATCCCTGGGGCAGCCTCGCCAAGCCGGCTCATGAGGATCGGAGATATCGAGGCAAGGGGCACCACTCGAGGTCCTCGTGATGTGAGCAGTGATGACCAATGCCAGGCGAGCGCCAGCCTACGCACAGTGCCATTTTCCTTGCTAAAGGAGCAGGTGCAGGCGCGGAGTCCCGAGGCATCACGCAAATGTTTCCATATCGGTGCAACGAGACCAGGACCAGCAGGACAGCAGGACGGAGGTCATCGCGGAGCCCACAGTGGTGTCACCACACGAGTCTTTGGCCGGCGAAGACCACCTTTTGTCAGGATAGCTTATACTAGTTGTCCCCCTTCAAATTTGGCCGTTGTGGGATTCCTTCTCGCTAGATATTTGGGAAGAGGACCCTGGCCACTATAAATAAGACTAGCCACCACCTTGGAGAGGGATCGGATCATCAAAACCTCTCCTACACCACAAGCTCACCCGAGCTCAAGAACACCTCTCCTCGGGAGGCTGTTCATCCATGTAATAGTTTTTCCTCAGCCTACAAGGCAATCCACCACACCACACTGGATTTGGGTGTTACACCACAACGGTGGCCCGAACTATTATAAATCTTGTGTCTCTTGTTCATCGGATTGGACGAGCTAGGCCTAGGGCTATTGATTGGACGAGCTAGAGCGAAAGGAGAGATCTTCGTGCGCACCCCTGTGTTCGAACCTAAAGGGTTTGCCGGTACCCTAGATCTGACATTTGGCGCGGCAAGTAGGGGTGTGCTGAAGTTTTCTCCCCGTCCGTCACACTATGCGCTCACCAAGTTCTCGTGACGGGCGTCCCTCCTCCGACAGGCTTGGTGGCCATGCGTAGCGGCACTCCCGGCCATCGGGCCTTCACCCACGCCTTATGGCGGGTACAGTGGCCACCCAGGTTCAGGCCGAATCTGCCACCGCGCTACAATGGGGCGGTAGACCCATTTGTCTTCCTCCAAGCCTACGGCCATCTCCGCGGCCGGCGGCGACGACAATGTCATGGCCAGCAGGCTCCCCATGGCACTAAACGGCGTGCCACGCGCCTGGTTTTTCAGCTTGCCAGAATTGTCCGTGGCGTCCTGGGAAGAGCTACGTGACCTCTTCTTCGCGCGCTTCGGGGCGCCGGCGCCCCACGCCGTCGTGGCCCTCCTTGGAGGCTCCCAAGCGCCACCCTCTGGCCGACACATCAAGCAGATCTTTCGCCAGACGGGCGTCGCCTCCATACGCAAGGGGGCTCCTCCTAGATGGGTGACTCCCAAGGCCGACCTCGCCCTCGACTCGGGAGACCACCCCTCCTCCACCGCGGGCTCCGGCGCTCTCCCGATGCTCTTTACCCCACCATCTGCAACGTGGGAGTCATGAAAACCCTCATCGACGGCGGGGCTGGCCTCAACGTGCTCTTGGTGGAAGCTTTCAACTTGTTCCAAGTGCCAGTCGAGCGGCTACGCCCCACCAAACCCTTCTCTGCGATCAACAGTGGTTCCACCAGCCCCCTAGGGCAGATCCGCCTCCCGGTCACCTTCGGCACCCGAGATAACTACCGCACCGAGCTTATCAACTTCGACATCGCTTGAATCAGTCTCCCGTACAACGCCATCCTTGGGTACCCAGCGCTGGCTCAGTTCATGGCCGCAACCCATCCAGCCTATAACTTTATAAAGATGCTGGGGAGCCGCGGAGTCCTTACCATGACGGGGGACACCAAAGAAGCCCTGGCGGCCCACAAGCGCGTCTTCTAGACCGCTGCGGTGGCGCGCCCTACCAAGGGGGCTGCCCCTGCCTAGAAGAAGCAACTTTTTTCCCAAGACCAAGCTGAGACAAAGCAGGTGCCGGTGGATGAAGATGAGCCGTCATGTGTCACCTTCACCATAGGAGCTGGCCTTCCCCCAGCTCAGGAGGAGGCATTTTTTGGATTCCCGCGCGTGAACAGGGATGTCTTAGCATGGGAACCCAAGGATCTGGCGGGAGTCCTGAGAGAGGTGATCGAGCATCACCTCAACGTATACCCCAAGATGCGCCCTGTGAAGCAGAAGGCCAAGCGCCAATCCACGGAGAAGCAGTCCTTCATCGTGTAGGAGACTCGTAAGCTAGAGGCGGCGGGTGTCATCCGTGAAGTCCGGTACCTGGAGTGGCTGGTAAATCCTGTCGTCTTACCCAAGAAGGGAGGAAAAGAGCGCACGTGTGTCGACTTCACCAACCTCAACAAAGCTTGCCCGCAGGATCCGTTCCCTCTGCCATGCATCAATCAAATCATCGACTACACCGCCGAGTGTGCTTGTTGTGTTTCCTGGATGTCCTCTCGGGTTACCTCCAGATCAAGATGGCGCTGCAAGACATCGAGAAGACTGACTTCCTCACCCCGTGCGGGGTGTACTACTACATCTGCATGCCATTTGGGTTACGGAATGCAGGAGCAACCGTCCGGGGTGTACTGGGATAGCAGCTCGGGAGAAACGCTCAGCCGTATGTGCACGACATCGTGGTAAAATCTCAGGAGGCCTCAACCCTTATCATAGATCTGGAAGAGACTTTTGCCAACCTACACAAGGTGGACCTGTGACTCAACCCGGAGAAGTGCGTGTTCGAAGTCCCATCAGGCAAGCTCTTGGGCTTCCTCATGTCGCACCGAGGAATCGAGGCAAACCCCGAGAAGGTCAAGGCCATAGAAAAGATGAGTCTGCCCAAGAACCTCAAGGAGATGCAGAAGCTGGCCTGCTGTGTAACGTCACTGGGGCATTTCATCTCCAAGCTAGGGGAGAGAGCCCTCCCCTTCTTCAAGATGGTGAAAAGGAAGGGGCCGTTCGAATGGACCCCTGAGGCTGATACAGCGTTCGAAGACCTCAAGAGATACCTCACCAACCCTCCAGTGATGGTGGCACCCAAGCCTCAAGAGCCATTGGTGCTTTACCTGGCCGCAACACCACATTCAGCTAGTGCGGCGCTGGTGGATGTTCGAGACGAGCGTCAAGACAAGACCTTGCAACCCAAGGGAGGCACTCCCGAGGCCCCGTCAGGGCCAGAAGACGGCTGCGACATACAAGCTGACATCCCTGGGGCCGCGGCTGCCGCAACTTACGACCAAGCCCCTGGGGCACCTTTTTAGATCACACAGCCGCAGGAAAGTCCAGACTCCACCCTCGTCAAGCACCTGGTATACTTCGTTAACACGGTGCTCCGTGATGCCCGACCATGCTACCCCATGCCGCAGAAGCACTTGCTTGCGCTCCTCGTCGCTTCACGAAAGTTGCACCACTACTTCCAAGGCCACCCCATCAAGGTCGTCTCAGCTTACCCCCTCGAAACGGTTCTCCGGAGCCCAAAAGCGGTAGGAAGGGTCGCGGAATAGAATATAGAGCTGGAGGCTTTCCATCTACAGTTCAGCACCACCAGAGTCATCAAGGGGGCCGCGCTTGCTGACTTCATGTTAGAATGGACTGACGCCCCAGGGCCCGAAGCGAGCCCGAACCAGTCCCTCTCACCAGGGAGCGAAGCACCTAATGGCTAGGTCATGTACTTTGACGGCGTGTTCGCCCGCCAGGGCGCTGGGGCAGGGGTTGTGCTCATCTCGCCCGCTCAAGACATGCTCTACTACGCCGTGCAACTCTACTTTCAGCCAGGTGATAAGGTCTCCAACAACATCGCAGAATACGAGGGCCTCATCGCCGGCCTCAGGTCGGCGATAGCCCTGGGGGTGAAACGCCTCATCATCAGGGGTGACTCGCAGCTCCTCATCAACTTCTCCGACAAGGTGTACGAGCCAAGGGACAAACTTATGGAGGCATACCTCATGGAGGTACGCAAGATGGAGAAGCAGTTCTTGGGCCTAGAGCTGGAGCACATGCCCCGCAGCACCAATAAGGAGGCCAACGACATCGCCAACAAAGCGTCCATGCGACTGCCCCATGCAGGCAGCGTCTTCGAGGAAAGGCTCCTTATGCCCTCGGTGTCATCCCTGCGGGAAGGGGTGGCGAAGCCTCAGGAAGAACTCCCCCAGTCGCCGACCTCGGGAGCCCCGGCCTCAGGAGCTCGCTTGCTCCTGGCGCTCGAGCCTCAGGAGGGGTGCTGGACCAAGTACTTCAAGCCATACCTGGCACGAGGAGTGTTGCCGGAAAAGGAGGAAGATGCCGAGCGCGTAGCCCGACAGGCTACGACATACTGCATCCAGGCCATTCAACAGTGATTTTTTATGGCCCACAACACTTAATGACAACGCAGAGCAGGTAAAGTCTTGCGAAGTTTGCTAGTTCCATGCCAAGCAGATCCACCAACCGGCCCAGGGCTTGCAAACCATCCCACTCTCCTGGCCATTCGCGGACTGGGGGCTAGACATCCTAGGACCTTTCCCTCAAGCGCCCGAGGGCTAACGATACCTTTACATCGCTGTCAACAAGTTTACCAAGTGGGCTGAGGTGGAAGCCGTCCGAACCATCCCAGTCGGCTTTGCAGTCAAGTTCATTAAGGGCCTCGTAAACCGGTTCGGGGTCCCTAATGGCATCATCACCGACAATGGCTCATAGTTCACGAGTAACCTTTTCAAGACATACTGTGCTAACCTTGGAATGCAGATTTGCTACGCCTCTGTAGCGCACGTCAGGAGCAATGGCCAGGTAGAGCGCACCAATGCGGAGGTCCTGAGGGGCCTCAAAACCAGGACCTTAAACAAGAAGCTCAAAGCTTGCGGTCCATCCGAACCACTGCCCCCAAGTCGACGGGCGAGACCCCATTCTTCCTCGTATAGGGAACAGTAGCGGTCCTCCCTCATGAGGTCAGGCACTGGTCGCTGTGTGTCTTAGCATTTGACGAGGCGCAACAAGGCATCATGCAGGGGACATACCACATGCTGGGGGAGGAACGCCGGTGCGACGCTTCACTCCAAGTAGCAAGAGACTAGCAGGCGTTGCGGTGGTACCATTGCTGCAGCATTTGCCCTAGGATGCTTGAGGTAGGTGACCTCGTTTTACGGAGAGTCCTCTCTAGAGAAGGACTGCACAAGCTCTCGCCCATGTGGGAAGGGCCATTAAAGATCACCCACATCTCCAGACCCGACGCCGTGCGCCTGGAAACAGGAGATGGCATCCCCGTCCTGAACGCATGGAATATCCGGCACCTCCAGAGGTTCTACCCATGAAACAAGGCCCTTGCGCCTGAGAAGACTAGGCTCCGTGCCTCCAAGGAACAAGGCCCTTGCGCCTGAGAAGACTAGGCTCCGTGCCTTCGAGGAACAAGGCACTTGCGCCTGAGAAGACTATGCTCCGTGCCTTCGAGGAACAAGGCCCTTGCGCCTGAGAAGACTGGGCTCCGTGCCTTCGAGGAACAAGGCCCTTGCGCCTGAGAAGACTAGGCTCCGTGCCTGCGAGGAACAAGGCCCTTGTGCCTCAAGCTGGCAATGGTTAACTGTTACCCGCGTTCCCATGGGTAATTACTCTATTAGGGGACGGGGATATGCCGTGTTTTTGCCCACGGGGAAGCTGGTGGGTCAAATATATTACCCACCAAAAAATATGGGGATGTGGATGGGATAGCATTACCCATACCCGTTACCCACCTTACCCGTTAGTTACTTTTGGGCCCTAAAATTGGTAGACCTAGGTAATTCCTGATCATACCCACCTAAATTCTCACTAATCCCACCCATTGGGCCCAAAAAGCCCAAAGAAATCGCTAACCTAGCCACAACATATTGTTTATTGTGCTGAAACATTGGTTTTTCTACTTAAACGCTACTGGAGGCGATTGTTGATTGCATGCATGGGTTTCCCCATGGGGATGAAAAACCTGACGAGGATGGGGATGGGAAACATTTGTTCCCCACGGGCGGGTATGGGGACGGGGACGGGCATGGGGTGACTCTCACAGGGACGGGGATGGGAGTCCAATACCCTCCTGGGTAATCCCCATTGCCAGCCTGACTTGTGCATGAGAAGACAAGGCTTCTTGCCTGCGAGAAACAAGGCCCTCGCGCCTGAGAAGCCAAGGCCCGATGCATGTGAAGCAAGGCTCTGGCCTATAAAGATCTCCGCTCGTGACACTCTCACGTAATAATGAGTGGGGCTGTAGACACCCCGGAGTATCCGGAGAGCCGCCCTCGGGCCTCGGGGGCTCCCTCCCACGTTCTAGTGGCAGCACTTAGCTCCGCGCTGGTGAGAATACTAGATTAGGCGCCGGACGCGGCCGTTCATTTGCTTTATAGAGTTGGCTTGTTCCTATCTTCTCTTTTTTAATGGATGCTGAAGATTCTGGTGTTCCTCGATTGTTTGGTTTCGATCTCCCTCTGCGGTTCTTCTCTCAGATTCTCTGTGGTTCTTCCACCAGCTTTTGGGCTAGCTCAGGGAGAGCAGCAGTTGCACAACGCTCTCCCTGGCGCTCCCTCCTCTTTAGCCTTCACGAGGCGCCCGAACCAGGGCTCGTAACTGACACGCCCCCATCCTTATGTCTGTGCCCCACGGGTACCACGACAAGGGGCGGCCAATCACGCGCGACCCGCATCAAAGGCCTCGGGTAGTAAAAGATAGTAACCCAATGAGTTTTGCAGCCTCACGGGGGGTCGAACATCACGAGATGAGAGCAATGCCGAGTACATCAAGATAAGTCTCCTCACCCTAACGGCGTGTAAAACACGTGTCGCACAGCAATAGACAGGAACACTATGCATTGTTCTAAATGTCATGAAACCATAGTTCGTTACATGCCCTCCTAGTGCTCCATGCTTGTTTGATCAAATGATGCAGGACAAAAAAGAAGAAAGACTAGGAACGACTGACAGCGACCCTCGGGGCACGATTGATCGCGAGCACCTACACCACGGGCTCAGGAAGAGCCCACTTCGCGCTTCACCCGAGCGTGACGACGAGACGACCCAGCACCGCCTTCCAGGCAGGCGCGGAGGCGTGGCGGCTGGTCGTAGCCACCGCCGTTGGAGCTGCTGCTGAAGGAGGAGCCGCCGTAGCTGGACGAGCTGCAGCCATCGCCCAGGCCAAGCACCTCACCGCTGCCTTTGTCCTCGGGGCAGCAGTCGGCGCGGTGCCCGTCTTCTCCAAACAACCTCACGAAGAGGGTCGAGTCATTGCTGTGCTTGAAGTGAAGGGTGCACCGGCCACCCAAGCCACGCACGCGGGCGAACGTTTGCCAGCCTCGGGCCAAAACCACAACGCCCGAGGCGGAGACCTCCACCACGACCCACGAAGCCCTGCTGCAACAACCATCCGCTTGCAGCCAAAAGACGCCAGAGCTCAAAACAACGAGTTCGCTTGCCAGGGAGCGCGAGAGCTGGAGCCTGGTACCGGCTGGGATCTCCGACCACACGACGAACTCCAGCGCCGCCTCTGCCAGGTGGGAGTGCGGCTAGGGAGGTCTGACAACCCCAGAGCGCCTCACTCCGTTCACCGGACCGCCAACGCCACGACGGCTCCCGCCACTCAAAGAACCGCCGCCGCGGCTACCAAGGGCGGCTATGGGCGCTGCGGGAGTCCGCCCACACCCGCTCACAGTCCCAACGGGGGTCGCGGCACACTTACGAGGAAGGCCTCGTCCTCTCTTAGATGGTGGTGAGCCAAGCCCCTCCTACTGAGCCTTCCCCTTCTCCATGGACGAGTACTTCCTGGGCGGCGCCGTGGGCGGTTCAGTCAGGCGAAGGAGCAAGGGGAACCAAGGAAGAAGATGGGCGGCAAGGACTTTGCCTGTCGCCCTATTTATAGCCAGAGGAAGGCCAACCGCTGACCCCATAAATGCAGGTAATGATGGTCCGTTGTGCACGCAGAGACTTGTCAATTCACGTAGTCGCCAAGGCTTCGTGGGGAAGTGTAGACGCCCATGTCCCATAAGGCGCCATGCGTCAAGCAAGGCCGTAGGCTTTGAGGGCCCACAGCGCTCCGCGCTTAGCCCTTGGCTTCACCGCGACGCCATGCCCGAGCACACCTTGGGCCCGGGGGCTACTGTCGGAGTCGCGGGAACGGGGTACTAATACGTCTCCAATGTATCTATAATTTTTTATTGTTCCATGCTATTATTTATGATGTTTTGGATGTTTAATGGGCTTTGTTATAAACCTTTATATTAATTTTAGGACTAACCTATTAATCCAAAGGCCCAGTCCAGATTGATGTTTTTTTGCCTATTTCAGGGTTTTACAGAAAAGGAAGATCAAATGGAGTCCAAACGAAATGAAACCTTCGGGAGAGATATTTTTGGAGTGATACCTTCACGGGAGGCTTGAGAACCACAAAATAGGCCACATGTGGTGTCCATGGGGGTGGGGGGCGCCCCCCCTAGAGGGCGCGCCGCTCTGCCTCGTGGGCCCCATGTTGGTCCCCCGATGCCCTCCTTCCTCCTCTATATATCCATGTACCCCGAAAACAACAGAAGAGGAGAGAAAACCCTAATTACACCGCCGCAACCTTCTGTTCCCGTGAGATCCCATCTGGGGGCCTGTTCCGGAGCTCCGCCGAAGGGGGGATCTACCACGGAGTGCTTCTACATCAACACCATCGCCTCACCATGAGTTGTGAGTAGTTTACCACAGACATTCGGGTCCATAGTTAGTACCTAGATGGCTTCTTCTCTCTCTATGGATCTCAATACCAAGTTCTCCTTGGTCTATGAGGAGATCTATTCGATGTAATCTCTTTTTGCGGTGTGTTTGTCGAGATCCGATGATTTGTGGGTTTATGATTAATATTATCTATGAGAAATATTTGGTTCTTTTCTGAATTCTTTTACGTTTGACTATAATATCTTTGCAAGTCTCTTCGAATTATTGGTATTGTTTGGCCTACTAGATCTATAGTTCTTGCAATGGGAGAAGTGCTTGACTTTGGGTTCAATCTTGTGATGTCCTTTCCCAGTGACAGTAGGGGCAGCAAGGCACGTATTGTATTGTTGCCATCGAGGATAAAAGATGTGGCTTATATCATATTGCTTGAGTTTATCCCCCTACATCATGTCATCTTGCTTAAGGCTTTACTCTGTTATTATGAACTTAATACTCTAGATGCAAGCTAGATAGTGCTCGATGTGTGGAGTAATAGTAGTAGATGCAGAATCGTTTCGATCTACTTGTCACGGACGTGATGCCTATATATAATGATCATGCCTAGACATTCTCATAATTATTCGTTTTTCTATCAATTGCTCGACAGTAATTCGTTCACCCACCGTAGAATTCTGCTATCATGAGAGAAGCCACTAGTGAAACCTATGGCCCCCGGGTCTATTCTCAACATATCAATCTACAATCTACTTTACTTTTCTGTTTTTACTTTCTGTTCTTGTATCCAAAAATACCAAAAATATCAAACTATCATATCTATCAGATCTCACTTTCGTAAGTGACCGTAAAGGGATTGACAACCCCTTATCGTGTTGGATGTGAAGTTCTTATTTGTTTGTGCAGGTGTGAGGGACTCGCGCGTGGTCTCCTACTGGATTGATACCTTGGTTCTCAAAACTAAGGGAAATACTAGTTCTACTGTGATGCATCACCCTTTCCTCTTCGAGGGAATACAACGCAAGCTCGAGAAGTAGCAAGAAGAATTCCTGGCGCCGTTGTCGGGGACGCTTACTCAAAAGTAATATACCAAGTACCTATGAAAAATCCTTATCCTTCGCATTACATTTATTTACCTCTCATTTTCCTCTCCCCCACTTCACCCTTGCCGGTTTATTTGCCCTTCTTTTTGCGGTGTGTTTACCATTTGCTTGCCTTCATGTCTGAGATGGGGGAAGATCTCATCGAGAAGGGTAGTAATGTTGAGGGCAACATCTATGTTGATCCTCCGGATGAAACTACCACTTGACATATTATGAAGTTCCGGGTTGGCAGTGGTAATATCATTGGAAAAGGAGTTCTTCAAGACTTATTTACTTGTGCCGGTGCTTTGCCTACTTTGGGTGGTTCTATTCTTCATAGAACTAGTAGCCTTGCGGATGCCATATCTATGCTTGTAGTTGAAATTGAAAGGCACTTCATCCATCTGCATCCCTGTATTCAGAGAATCTTTCTGGAATTTTCCAATATTGAGCATTCTTCTGTTAAGCGTGCCACTACTATCTTTTTGGCTCGTGAATTCTTATCATGAAACAGGCCAAATAAATCTTTGCTCATTACGGGGTAGATGTTGGTCCACCTACCATAGAGGCTATCTTATTTAATCAATAAGACATAATGCGGTTGCGATCTCCTGATCATGTTGTTTTTAATGAAAACCTTAGAAAAAAAGGTTCCTACCGATGTCTTGGTTGATAGAATTTGTGAGTTGAATGCTAATTTTTCTATTCAAAACAATGGGTTAGGTTTTTCGCTCGAGCGAAGGCTTATGACCTTCTGCCAAAAGAATGCCTATAATGATGAATTGGTTGTACATTATAAAGGGCCACAAGAGGAACCTATACCTCCTGAGCTTGATGTGGGGGACTTTTGTCCCATTAAATTTAGCCCTTTTGATTACTTTTGCTTTCCACAAAGAAAACTTGCTGCTGAACGTAGGGAATATGAGATGAGTTTTCGCGATATCTCTTATCATTATGGCAATACTTAGATCTATCCTTGTATCATGCCTAGCTAGGGGCGTTAAACGATAGCGCTTGATGGGAGGCAACCCAATTTTTTTTGCTTCTTTTTAGAAATAAATATTGCATCTAGATTCTGTTTAGATGTGGTTTTGTGTTTTAATTAGTGTTTGTGCCATGTAGAACCATCGGGAAGACTTGTGTGAAGTTTATATGATCTTGCTCTAAAAAACAGAATCGTTAGCGCTCACTAGAATAGTCACCAGATTTTACTGGAGTGTGATATTTAGTTGATTCTTTTTGCAGATGATTAATAGACAAATTCCCCACGTTTACCAATTTATTTAATTTTTTTTGGAGTTACAGAAGTATGAGAAAGTTACAGATTACTACAGACTGTTCTGCTTTTGACAGATTCTATTTTTCGTGTGTTGTTTGCTTATTTTGATGAATCTATGAGTAGTATTGGAGGATATGAATCATAGAGAAGTTGGAATACAGTAGGTTTAACACCAATATATAAAAAAATGAGTTCATTACAGTACCTTTGTGTGGTGGTTTGTTTTCTTATACTAACGGAGCTCACGAGATTTTTGTCTAAGTTTTGTGTTGTGAAGTTTTAAAGTTTTGAGTATTGCTTTGATGGACTATGGAACAAAGAGTGGCAAGAGCCTAAGCTTGGGGATGCCCAAGGCACCCCAAGGTGAAATTCAAGGACAACCAAAAGCCTAAGCTTGGGGATGCCCCGGGAAGGCATCCCCTCGTTCGTCTTCATCTATCGGTAACTATACTCGGGACTATATTTTTATTGACCACATGATACGTATATTACTTGGAGCATCATGTATGATTTGAGTCTTTGCGTTTTAGTTTGCCACAATCATCCTTGCTGGACACACCTTTTTGAAAGAGATAAATATGGCCTAGGAATTGTTAGAACACTCTATGTGCTTCGCTTATATCTTTTGAGCTAAATAGTTTTTGCTCTAGTGCTTCACTTATATCTTTTAGAGCACGGTGGTGATTTTATTTTGTTGAAATTGTTGATCTCTCATGATTCACTTATATCCTTTTTATAGTCTATTTGAACAGCATGGTAATGTGCTTTGGCTATAAAACTAGCCTTAACATGATAGGCATCCAAGATGAATGTAGTAGAAACTTTCATACAAAGTGCATTGAATATGATGAGAAGTTGGATGCTTGATAATTGTTTTGAGATATGAGGATAGTGATATTAGAGTCATGCTAGTGGATTTATTATGAAATTGAGAAATACTTGTGTTAAAGTTTGTGATTCCCATAGCATGCACGTATGGTGAACCGCTATGTGACGAAGTTAGAGCATGATGTATTTGTAGAGTGTCATCCTTTGTGTGGAGGTCGGGGGCGCGTGATGGTTAACTCCTACCAACCTCCCCCCTAGGAGCATGTGTTGATTGCTTTGTTTTGATGACTCGTAATTTTTGTAAATAAGTATATGAGTTCTTGTGACTAATGTTGAGTCCATGGATTATACGCACTCTCACCCTTCCATCATTGCTAGCCTCTCTTGTACCGCGCAACTTTCGTCGGTACCATACATCCACTATATACCTTCCTCAAAACAACCACCATATACCTTCCTCAAAACAGCCACCATATCTACCTATCACGGCATTTCCATAGACATTCCGAGATATATTGCCATGCAACTTTCCATCGTTCTGTTCATATGACACGCTTCATATTGTCATATTGCCATGCATGATTATGTAGTTGACATCGTATTTATGGCAAAGCCACCATGCATAGTTTTTCATAGATGTCACTCTTGATTCATTGCACATCCCGGTACACCGCCGGAGGCATTCATTGAGAGTCATACTTTGTTCTAGTATCGAGTTGTAATATCGAGTTGTAAATCAATATAAGTGTGATGATCATCATTATTAGAGCATTGTCCGAAAGAAAAAAAAAGAAAAAAAAAAGAAAAATGGACAATTGCTACTATCTTTTTCCACACTTGTGCTTCAAAGTAGAACCATGTTCTTCATGATTGAGAGTCTCATGTTTAGTCACTTTCATATGCTAGTGGGAATTTTCATTATAGAACTTGGCGTGTATATTCCAACGATGGGCTTCCTCAAATGCCCTAGGTCTTCATGAGCAAGCAAGTTGGATGCACACCCACTTAGTTTCTTTGTTGAGCTTTCATACATTTTTAGCTCCAGTGCATCCGTTGCATGGCAATCCCTACTCACTCACATTGATATCTATTGATGGACATCTCCATAGCCCGTTGATACGCCTAGTCGATGTGAGACTATCTTCCTCCTTTTGTCTTCTCCGCAACCACCACTTTATTCCACCCATAGTGGTATATCCATGGCTCACAATCATGTATTGCATGAAAGTTGAAAGGTTTGAAAGAATTGACTATGAAAACAAGTGCTTGGATGAAACCGAGGTTGTGCATCATCTGAATATTTTGTGTGATGAAGAGGGAGCATAGCCAGAATATATGATTTTGTAGGGATAACTTTCTTTAGCCATGGTATTTTGAGAAGACATGATTGCTTTGTTAGTATGCTTGAAGTATTATTATTTCTTATGTCAATATAGACTTTTATCTTGAATATTTCAGATCAGAACATTCATGCCACAATAAAAAGAACTACATTGAAAATTATGTTGGTTAGCATTCCACATCAAATATTCTGTTTTTATGATTTACCTACTCGAGGACGAGCAGGAATTAAGCTTGGGGATGCTTGATACGTCTCCAAAGTATCTATAATTTTTTATTATTCCATGCTATTATTTACGATGTTTTGGATGTTTAATGGCCTTTGTAATACACTAAATTATTATTTTTGGGACTAACCTATTAACCCAAAGGCTCAGTCCAGATTACTGTTTTTTTTGCCTATTTTAGGGTTTTACACAAAAGGAATATCAAACGGAGTCCAAATGGAATGAAACCTTCGGGAGAGATACTTTTGGAGCGATATCTTCACGGGAGAGTTCAGAACCACGGAATAGGGCACACGTGGCGTCCACGAAGGTGGGGGTGCCCCCCCCCCCTACAGGGCGTGCCACCTGCCTCGTGGGTCCCACGTTGGTCCCCCGATGCCCTCCTTCCTCCTATATATATATCCATGTACCCCAAAAACATCAGAAGAGGAGAGAAAACCCTAATTCCACCGCCGCAACTTTCTGTTCCCGTGAGATCCCATCTTGGGGCCTGTTCCTGAGCTCCGACGGAGGGGGGATCTACCACGGAGTGGTTCTACATCAACACCATCGCCTCACCATGAGTTGTGAGTAGTTTACCACAGACCTTCGGGTCCATCGTTAGTACCTAGATGGCTTCTTCTCTCTCTTTGGATGTCAATACCAAGTTCTCCTCGGTCTTCGAGGAGATCTATTCGATGTAATCTCTTTTTGCGATGTGTTTGTCGAGATCCGATGAATTGTGGGTTTATGATTAAGAATATCTATGAGAAATATTTGGTTCTTTTCTGTATTCTTTTATATATGATTATAATATCCTTGCAAGTCTCTTCGAATTATTGGTTTGGTTTGGCCTACTAGCTCTATAATTCTTGCAATGGGAGAAGTGCTTGGCTTTGAGTTCAATCTTGCGGTGTCCTTTCCCAATGACAGTAGGGGCAGCAAGGCACGTATTGTATGGTTGCCATCGAGGATAAAAAGATGGGGTTTATATCATATTGCTTGAGTTTATCGCTCTACATCATGTCATCTTGCTTAAGGCGTTACTCTGTTCTTATGAACTTAATACTCTAGATGCATGCTGGATAGCGGTCGATGTGTGGAGTAATAGTAGTAGATGCAGAATTGTTTCGGTCTACTTGTCATGGACATGAAGCCTATATATAATTATCATGACTAGATATTCTCAAAATTATTCGCTTTTCTATCAATTTCTCGACAGTAATTCGTTCACCCATCGTAGAATTCTGCTATCATGAGAGAAGCCACTAGTGAAACCAATGGCCCCCGGGTCTATTCTCAACATATCACTCTAGAATCTACTTTACTTTTCCGTTTTTACTTTCTATTCTTATTTCCAAAAATACCAAAAATATCAAACTATCATATCTATCAGATCTCACATTTTTTTTGACTATGTACTGCAAGGCAACAGCCTCACAGTGTTTTATTAGATTAAAACCCAGATTGGGTAAAGATTACAAAGGTTCTAAATATATACAGAGAGAGGGGAACTTACAGCTAATCTACTGGAGAGAGGCTATCCAAGAGAGAAGCCTATCTCTATATTTACATTTAATTCTATGAGCAAGTAAGGAAATATCATACACAAAATTTCTTCTCCAGGATCTGAAACTAGGTTGCTCATTCCTGAAAACTTTGTCATTCCTCTGAGTCCAGATATTCCAAGTGGCAGTGAAGACCACCTCAGTGAAGAAAGGCTGGCCAAAGTCTTGACGTGCTGCTAGAGCCATGGAGTATGTGGATGAGTGACCTTCAGTTGTCCAAGAAATACCAAGGTAGTTCCAAACGCACTGACTAAAGTTGCAGGCAAAGAATAGGTGTGCCCGATCTTCAAGTTGAGGTAGGAGGCATATAGTACAATGAGCATCATCGACATGCCAATGCCTTCGTTGCATCATATCTCTAGTGTTGAGGCGATCCATTAACAGTAACCAACCGAAAACTTTGATCTTTAGCGTGCAGGAGCATTTCCAGATCCATTTAAATATGGGATCAACCACAATATGAGAGAACATGAAGTCATAGTATATCTTGGAGTTGAAGGTACCAGACTTCGAGGGCCATTTCCAGTTATCATTTGTTGAAGGATCAAGCTGTATGGTAGCCAATAAAGACTGCAGATGCTGTAACTCCTGATAGGCTTCGATGGACAGAGGCAAATGAAAGTTCTGGGCTTCAGACGATGCAAGGAAGAAGTCCTTGACAGTGATAAGCTCATTAAGCACAAAGGAGTATAGATGAGGAAATCTGGTTCGGAGTGCAATTACCCTATTATCAATATGCCATTTATCTGTCCAAAACAAGACCGTGTCACCCGAAGAAACATGCGGGACGGCGAGGGAGCAGAATTGATCATATAGTTGAAGAATGTCCCTCCACCAGAAAGAGCCACAGTTGCGAGTTGCCTGGGGTGGTGAAGAGACATAATAAGTGTCCCAGATCAACTGAACCCAAGGTATATCCAATTGGTTAAAAAATTTGTAAAGATGTTTCATGAGCAAAGCCTCGTTCTGAGTTTCCAGATGAGTGATACCAAGTCCACCGCATTTCTTGGGTCGGCATATAAGGTCCCACGCACATGCAGTACATGTCATAAGTGACCGTAACGGGATTGACAACCCCTTATCGCGTTGGTTGCGAAGTTCTTATTTGTTTGTGCATGTGCGTGGGACTCGCGCGTGGTATCCTACTGGATTAATAACTTGGTTCTCAATACTAAGGGAAATACTTACGCTACTGTGCTGCATCACCCTTTCCTCTTCGAGGGAATACAACGCAAGCTCGAGAAGTAACAGGGACGAGGTTGGGTCGTACCAGGCCGCTGGATGAGCCACGCCTTGGGCCGCAGGAAGGCAAGTCTGGGTACCCCCGTTCCTAGAACGCCGACAGTGGGAACCGGGGGCCCTAGAGCGGCAGCTCCGTTCCCTGTGGGAGTAGCACACCGGGGGCTGCACGACGACAGCCAGGAGCTGGAGCCTTCCTCGCACCCCATGGAGCGAGGCACAACACGGAGGTAGTTTCTCTGCTGAGGAAGGCGCCAGAGGGCCCTACCCACTCGGCAGAGAGCCCGTGGTCACTGAGGGAGCCGCCAGCGTCCTCCTTGCCCCTTGGTCTCGTCCTGGTTTCTGGACTCCCCAACGGTGGTCAGGAGAGGCGCAGGGCGGGCCCCTCGCCTGGCGATATGAATCAAGGCTCGCGCCTGTGAAGGTCTCCGCCCATGACACTATCACATAATAATGAGGGGGCTGTACACGCCCCGGAGTCTCCAGAGAGCTGCCCTCGAGCCTCGGGGGCTCCTATCCATGTCCTAGTGGAAGCACCATGCTCCGCGTTGGCCGTCGACACTGTCCCCCAATGACTATGCTCACAGGAAGTGAATGCACTTAGCTCCACGCTGGTGGAACACAAGAAGACTAGCCAGGTGCCGAACGCGGCCATTTGCTTTGCCGCTTTTCTGTAAGTCGATTCACCACGCCTTTTTTGAGTTGAACTTGGAATCCTTTTGCTGCCAAACTTTGGGGGGGTCTTCTCATGTTCATGTTGGTTTCTTGCGTTTTGGTTACATGGTTTACTTCTTTTCAAGGCCGGTGTCCACTACCCCTCCCTTGGCGAGCACCTCGCAAGCGAAACTAGGTGTGGTGCAGGCAAGACAACCTTGCACAACGAGCCTATTGGTGGCAATTGTCCCAGGGTCAGGAGTGCTATTCTCACGGCGTTGCTAGACATGCACCCTGCCTTGACCTGGCATTCAATCCTTGTGATGCTCCCTTAGGCGAACCAACCAGCTCCTCAGGAGATCCAAGGGCCCACGGGCCACCAAGAGGCCTTCCATCATGAATAAGGTGCACCGGCCACCTGATACGTCCAAAACGTATCTATAATTTCTGCTTGCTCCATGCCACTTTTGGGTGATATTGCTATGATATTCATACACTTCCATACACTTTTGATCATATTTGGACTAACTTACTAATCCAGTACACCCCAGTGCCAGTTTCTATTTTTGTATTTCAGTTTTCACGTTACGAGAACTACCAGGAAAAATCCAGAAAAATTATATAAAAAATCAGCGTTCCGGAAACTACCGTGCGTCCGAAGGGCAGCCGGGGGGGGGCACCAGGGCTCCAGGCGCCCTGGCGGCGCGCCCCCCTGGGCCCCGGCAGGGGGGGGGGCCTGGGCCCCCCGAAGCTTCCCCTATGCTCCCCTTTGGCATATATTTAAAGCGTCCTCCGAAACCCTCAGAACGGGAACTCTTTTCGCGATCCCATCACTGTTCCGCCGCCGCCGCCGCTTCCAAGATCAGGAGCACCAGGAGAACTCTTCCCGGCACCCTGCCGGAGGGGAGGATCACCACCGGGAGCCTCTCCACCACCATGGACGCCTCCCGGATGACTCGTGAGTAGTCTCCCTTGGACCATGAGTCCATGACCAGTAGCTATGTGATGTTCTCCTCCCGTTCTTGTGCTTCACTAATTAGTCCTCGTGAGCTGCCCTACATGATCGAGGCACATATGTAATCCTTATGCTGTTGCTATGTTGAGTTTGCTGGGATCCGATGGATTATGGGATTATGTTCAGATTGATCTTGAGTAATATATTTGATCTACCTCTGTTATATTTATGTTCATAAGTAATTCTTGCATGTTCTCCGTTGTTATTTATTGCTTTGGCCAAGTAATACGTAGTGACTCCAAGAGGGAACTTTATGCTCGATTGTGGGTTCATGCCCCTCGATGACTAGCTTGAGTGACAGAAACATGAGTCTAGGGGATGTGCTGTTGCCACAAGGGGGAAAACAACGGTGCTTGTGCCCGCGGGTGCAAGGATTGTTTACTTTACGCAAAGTTCTTTTAATGCAGTTGTCTGTTGCATTGAGTTTACACTATGGGTGGGACTCGCAACTTAATACCAGCGAGATGTTCTGGATAGATATCTCAAGGTGGATGATTAGTAGTAGATATTGATGGATTTCGGTCTACTTACTTTGTCGTACCGCCCATGCTTTGAACCTCAACCTTTCTTGCAATGTAATCAGCATTGGTTTGCGTTCGTGGTCCTGTCAATTGCCCAGCTGTAATTTGTTTACCTCACATAGCTGTTTTATCGTCTTTTGGGAGAGAGACATCACTAGTGAACATGATGAGACTCCGGTCCATATTACCATCATTGATCACATCCACTATTTACTTTTCGTTATTATTTACTATTGCAAAACATTATCTATCACTACTATCATTTGCTTTTAACCCTTTGTGAACTACAAGGCCGGAGGGATTGACAACCTCTCTGTACTCGTTGGGAGCAAAGTTATTTGTATCTGTGTGCAGGTCCACGTTGATTGCTAATTTGCGCCGTTAGCAGTTGACACCTACTTGTTGAACCTAGGAGTCTATGGGGATTCGATCCTTGGCATCTTTGCTAAGGGAAAACACTTCTACATACTGCATCTTACACCTTCCACTTGGCGTAACCAACGAGGGGTTCGAGGCCCATCAAGGAGTATTTTCTGGCGCCGTTGCCGGGGACTCCACTCTTCAGGATAGGGGAGTTGCACGCTATCTTTTACCTTTGCTTTTAGTCTTGTTAGTTTACCTTTCAGTTTTTTTGCTTTAGTATCTTTTATCGAAAATCACAAAAATAGTTATCTTGCTTGCTTGCTACTATGGGTTCCACCGAGAACACCAAGTTGTGTGACTTCACTAGTCACAACAACGATGACTTTATCAACACACCTATCACTACACCTGCCACTTCAGCACCTTCATATGAAATTAAACCAGCTTTACTAAACTTAGTCATGAAAGATCAATTCTCCGGTGCTGGAGATGATGCTGCTTTACACTTGAACAACTTTGCTGAACTTTGTGATATGCAAAAGTACCACGAAATAGACGGTAATATTGTTAAGCTTAAGCTATTTCCTTTCTCCTTGAGAGGAGGAGCTAAAATTTGGTTTCAGTCTTCGCCTAGAAATAGCATAGATTCTTGGGAGAAGTGCAAAGATGCTTTTATTGGAAAATACTATCCACCTGCTAAAATTATCCAACTTAGAAGTAACATAATGAATTTTAAACAATTGGATAATGAACACGTTGCCAAAACTTGGGAATGTATGAAATCTCTTACCAAGAACTGCCCTACTCACGGTTTGACTACTTGGATGGTTATCCAAAAAATTTATGCAGGCTTGAACTTTACCTCGCGGAACTTGTTAGATTCAGCCGCGGGAGGAACTTTTATGTCAACTACACTTGGTGCTGCCACAAAGCTTCTCTATGAGATGATGACCAACTATTCCCAATGGCACACCGAACGCGCTCCAACAGGTAGGAAGGTAAACTCTGTCGAGGAGATTTGCTCCTTAAATGAAAAAGTTGACTTGATCATGTCTCTACTTTCGAAGCAATCTACTGTTGATCCTCGTGATGTTCCTTTAAATTCTTTGATTGCTCAAGAACAAGTAGATGTGAACTTTATCTCTAGAAAGAATTTTAACAACAATGCTTATAGGAGTAACTTTGGTAACAATCCTAGACCGTTCCCCTCTAATTATGGGAACAACAATACTTATCCTAGTACCAAGAACTCCACTACTGAACTAGAGATTATGCTTAAAGATTTCATCACTACCCAAAAAGCCTTTAATAAGAGTGTAGAAGAAAAACTACATAAACTAGATGATCTTTCTTTTAAGGTAGACCATTTAGCCAATGAGGTAAAATTGCTAAATATTAAAACTTCTCCTCTTGAGGAGAGGAAGGTCATTCCTATTAATGCTACTCAAGTGAAAATTAATGAAAATATTAGGATGATGGCTAAACTTAAAGAAAGATGGGCTAGAGAAAGGGAGGAAGGGGATAGAATTAAGAGCCTTCCTACCCACCACACTGTTGCTACTATCAAAGTTGTTGAGGATATCCAAACTCTTAGCACCCAATGTACTCCTGGTCCCAATGGACCTATTAATGGTGATGCTATGACTATAGAAACTACCAAACATGTGAACCTAAAGGACACCACTACCACTTTACTTGATGCTCGTGACCTTGATTTTGATAATTGTACTCTTACCGAAGTTATTGATTTCCTTCACAAGATGTCTAGAGATCCCCGCACTAGCACGCTTAACCTTGCCTTCACGGAGCACATCACTAATGCTCTCATCAAAGCTAGGGAGGAGAAACTTAGAGTATAAGCCTCCATACCTAGAAAGCTAGAAGATGGTTGGGATCCTATGAAAAAAAATTAAACTGAATGGCTTCTCTTGCTATGCATTATGTGATGTTGGAGCTAGTACCTCCGTTATGCCCAAAAGAATATATGATATGCTTAAATTGAAACCTTATGATTCTTGTTCTTTTGGTGTTCGTCTTGTTGATTCTTCCATAAAGAAACCTTTGGGGAGGATCGACAATGTTCTTATCGTTGTCAATGATAATTATGTTCCCGTTGATTTTACTATTATGGATATTGAATGTGATCCTTCATGTCCAATTATTTTGGGACGTCCCTTTTTATGCACCGTTGGTGCTATCATTGACATGAAAGAGGGTAATATAAAATTCCAATTTCCTCTCAAGAAAGGGATGGAACACTTCCCTTGAAAGAAGATCAAGTTACCTTTTGAGTCCGTTGTACGGGCTAGCTATTCTTTTACTCTTGATAAAACTTGACCTATATGCATTATGCCTAGCTTAAAGGCATAAAAGAAAGCGCTTTTGGGAGGCAGCCCACATGAATAAATTTTTTGCTTTTGTTGTGTCTTGATGATTGTTTACTTCTGTAGCATCATCATTGTATCTTTGCTTTTCATATTTGTGCCACGTATAGCCTCTGATTGCTAGAAAGTTCAAAAGTTGTGAGGTGCTGTCCAGGAAACAGATTCTGTCCTTGGATAGAAAAATTCGTATAAAATCACCAGATCATATTTTTGGGCTGAATATTTTCGACAGCATTCTCTATATAATTGTCTTTCGTGCGTCTGTTCTGAGTTTTTTGATTTGAGTTGCAGAAGTGCCCAGAACAAATCGATTACTACCTGCTGTTCTGTTTTTCACAGATTCTGTCCTGTTTTGTCTTTCCTTCATTTCGCAAACCAAGAGCTTGCTTTTTCTTTGCAAAAACCTATTGGTAATCTTGAGAAACAGTAGAAATTCAAGAATATATTTATTTTCAGGAAGGTATAATTATTTTATTATGGGTACTAACCTCGCTAATCAGATTATGATGAGTTATGTATGAAGGGAGTTTTCAAGTGTGCGAGGGAAGATGATAAAAAGATTCAGGAGTGTCAAGCGCTCAAGCTTGGGGATGCCCCCGTGCACCCCGAAGAAATATTCAAGGAGACTCAAGCGTCTAAGCTTGGGGATGCCCCCGTGCATCCCTTTCTCCATCAACATTATCAGTTCGTCTTTCGTTTCGCTATATTTTTATCACTTCATGTGTTATGTGCTATGCTTGGAGCGTCTTGCTTTTAGTTTTCTTTTTAGTTTTTCATAACGAGTCGGAACTCAGCATTCTTTATATGGGAGAGAAACACACTCCACTTCTACCTAGAACATAACATAGAATTTTCATGTCTATCTTTGCTGTGTGTGTTCTTTGTCTTTTAATAGCTACTATCATGCTCTGCTCTTAGTATTCATGCTTATCTTTTCAAAGAGCTTTTGTTTAGTTGGTTGCTTGAACTCTCTTTAATTATCATGCTCACCTTATTAAGAGAGTTTGCTTCCGTTGCATTGGTTAACATGTCTATGATAAAGATGCTATGTGCATAATGGTGCTTAGTAGTTCAGGTTTTCTTATGGTTAGTCCCAAGTAGCTGGGGGATTCCCAATGTGTTATTGGAGTACCAACCTGATTTGTTTGCCTATGATGTGGTATGGTTTAGTAATATCTTCCTTCAAGAATTTATTTTGATTGACTTGGTGTATGCTCACGCATATTTAAGACTGTAAAGAAAGTCTGTCAAGCCTTGATGATCTTTTATTTCTGAGTAGCGATATAACTACCATGCCTGATTCAATATTGCTTTGTCGCTCTGCATGGTTATGATCGTCATTGCTCTCTTAGTTGGTCGCTCCCAGTCTTTTGCTAACCTCCACCTGTACTAAGACTAACCTTGCAATACATAGCTCATGGGAAAGTAGCTTAAAAAATATTGTGGTAAAGAATATGTTGCCTATGTATCTTATTTCTTATAAGTTGCTTGCTGAGCGGTAACCATGTTTCTGGGGACGCCATCAACTATCACACTTTTGTTGAATATCATGTGAGTTGCTATGCATGTTCGTCTTGTCTGAAGTAAGGGTGATTTACCATGGGTTGAATGGATATGCATATTGTTAGAGAAGAACATTGGGCCGCCAACCAAAGCCATGTATCATGGTGGAAGTTTTAGCTTGGACATTAATCCTCAATCTCTTATGAGAATATGCTTATGCATTAAAGAGGAGTCCATCATCTATTTTCTATGTTGTCCCGGTATGGATGTCCTCAAGTTGAGATCTATCAAAAACGAGAAATCAAATGCGATTTATCTCCTTGGACCTTTGTACAGGTGGCATAGAGGTACCCCTTTGTGACACTTGGTTAAAACATATGTAATGCAATGATAACCCATGGAAATCCGAGCTAATTAGGACAAGGTGCGAGCACTATTGGTATTCGATGCATGAGGTTTGCAACTTATAGGATGTCTTATGCATGACACATATGAAGTACTACTACCGTTGACAAAATTGCTTCCATATTTTCAAAATAAAAAGTTCTAGCACATAACCATTCTTTTACTTTTATGTTGAGTCTCCACCTTCTTTTAAAAGCACCAACTACTGAGAGCATGATTGTCATTCTGAGTGTAATGTGCATTGTCCCAAAGTAGCATTGTCTTTTGCATGATTGTGATATCGTTTATTTTGAAATCATTGTATCTAGTCATCACTTAAACCTTGAAGGTGCCCCTGCATTTATGTTTTGCTTCACTAAAGGGGGCAAGCTAGATATCACTTTATCATATTTGCACATCATGTTCATTGCAAATCTATTTGATGCTTCAATGCCATGTTGTAAAACTTTCAGTCATTTGTGATTTTCTCATGAGGCAACTTAATTACTATAGAATCATTGTCTCAGTAAGCTTTTGTCATATGACTATGAAAAAGTCCTATATGGTTAATAGCATGTCACCACAGAAATTATTCTTGTTATCATTTACCTACTCGAGGACGAGCAGGAATTAAGCTTGGGGATGTTGATACGTCCAAAACGTATCTATAATTTCTGCTTGCTCCATGCCACTTTTGGGTGATATTGCTATGATATTCATACACTTCCATACACTTTTGATCATATTTGGACTAACTTACTAATCCAGTACACCCCAGTGCCAGTTTCTGTTTTCGGCTGTTTTTGTATTTCAGGTTTTCACGTTACGAGAACTGCCAGGAAAAATCCAAAAAAATTATATAAAAAATCAGCGTTCCGGAAACTACCGTGCGTCTGAAGGGCAGCCGGGGGGGGGCACCAGGGCTCCAGGCGCCCTGGCGGCACGCCCCCCCTGGGCCCCGGCAGGGGGGGCGCCTGGGCCCCCCGAAGCTTCCCCTATGCTCCCCTTTGGCATATATTTAAAGAGTCCTCCGAAACCCTCAGAACAGGAACTCTTTTCGCGATCCCATCACTGTTCCGCCGCCGCCGCCGCTTCCAAGATCGGGAGCACCAGGAGAACTCTTCCCGGCACCCTGCCGGAGGGGAGGATCACCACCGGGAGCCTCTCCACCACCATGGACGCCTCCCGGATGACTCGTGAGTAGTCTCCCTTGGACCATGAGTCCATGACCAGTAGCTATGTGATGTTCTCCTCCCGTTCTTGTGCTTCACTAATTAGTCCTCGTGAGCTGCCCTACATGATCGAGGCACATATGTAATCCTTATGCTGTTGCTATGTTGAGTTTGCTGGGATCCGATGGATTATGGGATTATGTTCAGATTGATCTTGAGTAATATATTTGATCTACCTCTTTTATATTTATGTTCATAAGTAATGCTTGCATGTTCTCCGTTGTTATTTATTGCTTTGGCCAAGTAATACGTAGTGACTCCAAGAGGGAACGTTATGCTCAATTGTGGGTTCATGCCCCTCGATGACTAGCTTGAGTGAC
This sequence comes from Secale cereale, assembly GCA_902687465.1. Taxonomy (NCBI): domain Eukaryota; kingdom Viridiplantae; phylum Streptophyta; class Magnoliopsida; order Poales; family Poaceae; genus Secale; species Secale cereale. The sequence continues at coordinate 289,149,685 of LR738710.1, read as the reverse complement.
AGAAACATGAGTCTAGGGGATGTGCTGTTGCCACAAGGGGGAAAACAACGGTGCTTGTGCCCGCGGGTGCAAGGATTGTTTACTTTACGCAAAGTTCTTTTAATGCAGTTGTGTGTTGCATTGAGTTTACACTATGGGTGGGACTCGCAAGTTAATACCAGCAAGATGTTCTGGATAGATATCTCAAGGTGGAAGATTAGTAGTAGATATTGATGGATTTCGGTCTACTTACTTTGGCGTACCGCCCATGCTTTGAACCTCAACCTTTCTTGCAATGTAATCAGCATTGGTTTGCGTTCGTGGTCCTGTCAATTGCCCAGCTGTAATTTGTTTACCTCACATAGCTGTTTTATCGTCTTTTGGGAGAGAGACATCACTAGTGAACATCATGAGACTCCGTTCCATATTACCATCATTGATCACATCCACTATTTACTTTTCGTTATTATTTACTATTGCAAAACATTATCTATCACTACTATCATTTGCTTTTAACCCTTTGTGAACTACAAGGCCGGAGGGATTGACAACCTCTCTGTACTCGTTGGGAGCAAAGTTATTTGTATCTGTGTGCAGGTCCACGTTGATTGCTAATTTGCGCCGTTAGCAGTTGACACCTACTTGTTGAACCTAGGAGTCTCTGGGGATTCGATCCTTGGCATCTTTGCTAAGGGAAAACACTTCTACATACTGCATCTTACACCTTCCACTTGGGGTAACCAACGAGGGGTTCGAGGCCCATCACCACCTCAGGACGCACTCAACCCTGCTGGGATAGAGATAAGTCTCAGCCGCAACCCAGCTCAAGAGCTCGTGGGCCCATGAGGCAAGTTTCCAGATCTAGCTTAAGGGAAGAATATTAATTTACATATGCAAAAAGGGGGGAGGGGTGGCACCCCCTCCAAAATACTCTTACACCCTGCGGGGCCATGTCCAAGTCCTTCTACATAGGTTCTAGCGGCCGAACGCAGGCTCAACTGGACGTACAACTCACAATGGCACCCTAGTCGCTCTCGTACGCGCTACTAGCGCTATCGCTGGCATCGCCTTAACCGTCGCCAACCACGCCATCTTCATCCACTTCAACCACCGCCTCATTGTCTTCAGTGGCGAACGCTCTCACCAGGGCATCCACGTTGTCATCCCCCTAGTGCGCTAGATTCTCCTGAACAGCCACGGGTACGAGGGCTATGATTGTGTCGAAATCAAAATGGGGGTCGAGGTTCTGAAGATGGCTGAAAAAGCGTGAGAACGCACGTCCAAGAAGGCCCCGACTCTTCTCCTTAATGATCTCATGAGTCCTCATGGCCCGGCTCTCCAGGCGCATCACAACTTCCGTAAAAAGCTGAGGTGTCCAGCATAATCATCCACATGGGGGTGAGGGACGCTCTTCTCGCAGATGGCCCCCATCGCCCGGTTAGCCTTCACTCGAAGAGCCTGGAGCATGCGGGTGTGCTCGTGCTGCAACAACTGTCAGCGACAAGCCTCGTCCATGTTCTGCTGCGCGAGAGCCGCAGCTTCATTAACTTGTTGCTAGAGCAAGGCCAGGTCAGCCTGCGTAGATACTAGATCGGCCAGAGCCGAAGACTGGGCCGCCGTGGTGGCCCTCTCACGCTGCCTGCCTCATCCAGCTTCGTCCTGAGGGCAGATGTTCTCCCATCAGTTTCTGCTTGTAGGATCTCCAACTTCAGGCCATACTCCTTGGCAAGATCTGTGGTGGCCTTCGCCACCATCTGATCTATCACCTCCTGGACCCTGGCCTCATGAGCGGAGACAACATTCTCGGCCAGGGTCACGTGGCGCTCCCTCCTCTCTAGCCGCTCCTGCTCAAGGCTACGGTCTAAGGCGTCCAACATCATGGCGTCCTCGCGCTTCTGGATCTCCATTTCGTCATAAGGAGCTCCCCTCATCAACGCCAAGGCTGCCTTGCGCACTTCGACCTGTTCCTCGAGGGATTCGTTCAGGGCCTGAAGGTTTCTCTGATGCTCCTCGGCAACCTCGGGGCATCGTTCCGCTAGCCTGGCTTCCTCAAGAGCCTAGGCACTGGCTTCATGAGAAGCCGCGAGGGACGCTTCGACCTTCGCTTTGGTGCACTCATACTCGAGGCATCTGAAGTTGATAGCCACCTTCAACCGCTGCCATTCGTCTGCCAGCCAGAGCTCTTCTAGCTCAGCGCACCCATCGCATCCCAGAGAAGCTAGTGGCGAACGGCTCCACGCCCGCACGTGAATTGAAATGCCTGGCCGGGCCCTTCCTCCGCGTCATCGATCATCGAAGAAGCTTGGGATGGCTCGCCCTCCTCCGTCGTGAAGCTGGAAGATGGCGCCTTTCCCACCGCCGCCCAAGCCTTGGCGGGGGCGCTGCAAGAAAAGGCCAGGCGGCTCGAAGACGAAGCAGAAGCGAGCGTTGCCCTGCAGCAGGTAATGATCAATGGAGGGGCTCTTGGCACGCCTCCAATCCTCCAGGAGATGCCTCAGAGGAGAGACGATAGGAAAGCGAAGTCCAGGCCTCGGGGCGGCGTGTTTAGCTCTCCCGCGAACCTTGCGCCCCGAACGGTGCCCCAGATGGGTGCGCTGAAGGCCAACAAGAAGCCCTGAGGAAGCGAGGGTGGCTTCTCAGGGGATTCAGCCACACCAGTTGATGGAAACTTGAAGAATCACGGTCAGAAAGGAACACGTCGGTCGGAAAGCACGCAGATAAGATACTTACCCGTCCTTGGCTACATATTTCCTCTGTTTCAGCAAGCGATAGGTGACATCGTCGCAGCTCGGGAGTGCCTTCCTCTTGCGGAGAGACCCAAAGTCCAAGCGGAGCTGGTCGAAGCCCTGGGCACGGCCACCGTCGTCTGGGGCAGCATCCGGGGCTACCGAGAAGGCGATATCGGGAGCCTCGGCCTGCAGCGACTCACCAGGCACAACCTTGGGATAGCTCGCCCGAGCACCAGGAGCAGGTGCCTCGGGGGCTGTAGCTTGCACAGCTTCTTCCCCAGCCGCCCCGCCGGCGTACGACGATGCATGTCTCCCTGCATCCTCTTATGGGGTAGGCGTAGAGGAGATTGCAGGCGAGAAGGGCAAGGAGGGAGGACTACCATGGAGTCCCCCAAGACCAGCTGGACGTAGCCCCCGCGCATCAAAAAGAAGCATCTATCGCACGAACTCAGCCGTGTTGGAGCAGCTGTACTAGAGACAGCCCTCCTCCGGCAGATTGGCTGGCACCGGGTCGCCCATCAGGAGCTTGAACACCGTTCGCCGCACTTCAGGGGGGAGCACGGACGCATGGAGCCTGATGTGATCAGCGCAGCCATAGAAGGCCCACAAGGGGCGGGAGTGACATTGGAGCAGAGCGATGCGACACTTGATGAACTCCTTCACCACCATTGGTGCCGACACAACGAGGTCCCTCAGCTTGGCTAGCCGGTGCCAGACATGGGCAAGCCGTGGGTCATCAAGCCTCGCGTGCCCCCCAACCGGGGCTTGTAATGGCCAGAGCCCAGGGAAATAGAAGCACATGATTGCGCACGCCAGCATCGACAAACACCCACCACTTTCGAAATCCAGCCACAGCCGGCGAAAGGTCGAAGTCGATCCCCGAGCCGGACATCGCAGCTATGGCGTGGAAGGTCATGCAACCCGAGCACTGGTGAGCATCTCTCAGGTGCAGCGAGAAGAAGTGGCGAAACAAGGCCACGGAAGGAGAAATGCCTACCATGGCCTCTGATACAAAGGCAAAGATAGCGAGGAGGACCATGGATTGGGGATCTAGGTGCAGCACATTGACCTGGTAATGCGAGAGCACGACGTTGAAGAAGTCAGAGAAGGGAGGAATCAGGCCGGCCGAGAGGGCGTGAAGATGGATAGGGATTTCGGTGACTGCCAAGTTGATCGCAAAGCGAGAAGCTAGCCAAGCCATGGTCGCCCCCCACTCATTGAAGTCGGAGGCGGGAGTGGGGCGGACCTTGCCCAGTCCCTCATGATTGACCACCACTGGCCTCTCAAGGGCGAGCACGGAGACTTGAGGCGCAGGGGCCGAGGCGCATGTTTTCCCCTTCCCCTTCTTCTTCTGGAACGGCACCATGGCGGCGGCGAGGATTGGCGCTAGGTCAAGCTAGGGGAGGAGGCTGCTGATCTCTGGAAGACGGAGAAGTGGTGGGAGTACTCTACTAGCAAGGAAAGCGAGGCTATGCGAGCAGCGGCGACCACTAGGTCAGGTGGATTTCAAGGCGGCGTGGGGAAGTGGGACACCCACGTCTAATCAAGTTGCCACGCGCTGACCGATGATACAGGCGTTTGGGGCCCGCGGTGCTCCGCCCTTGTCCGTTTGGCTTCGCCTCGAAGCCAAGTCCATGCGTGCCTTGAGCCTAGGTGCTACTGTCGGCCTCCCGGGAACGGGAGTACCCAGACTTGCCTGCATGCGGCCCGTGACGTGGCTCCATCAGCGGCCTGGTGCGGCCAATCTTCATCAACTGTGGCTCAAGAGCCTCGCGAGGGGCCAAGTCTCGTGAGGCGGGCGACAACAAGACCTCCCTGGGGGCAGTCTCTCTAGGCTGGCTCTCGAGGAGCGGAGATATCTATGCAAGGAGCACGTCATGAGGTTCACGTGACGTGAGCCATGACGACCAATGCCAGGCGGGCGCCAGCGGGCGCAGTGCGCAAATTTCCTCTTTAGTGCTAAGAGGGAAAGTGTAGGCGCGGAGTCCCGAGGGATCAGGCAAAGGTTTCCATATCTGTGCAAGAAGACCAAGGACCGTCAAGGCTGCAGAACGGAGGTCATTGTGGAGCCCGGCGAGGGGTCACGACCACAGCCTTTGGCAGGCGAAGACTACTTTTGTCTGGATAACTTGTACCAGCTGTTCCCCTTCAAATTTGGCCATTGTGGGATCCCTTCCCGCCGATATTTGGGAAGAGAACCAAGGCTACTATGAATAGGACCTATCCACCACCATAGAGGACGGGACATCCTGAGCCGATCTCATCTGTATCTGAGAAAGAGCTTGCCTAGTAGAAGAGACACCACAAGCTCATCCGAGCCCAATGACACCTCTCCTCCGGAGGCTATTCATCCCTTGTACTAGTTCATCCTCAGCCATACAAAGGCAATCCACCACACACACTTGAGTAGGGTATTACACCACAGGGTGGCCCGAACCAGTATAATTCTTGGTGTCCCTTGTTCTTTGAGCACGACGAGCTAGGCCACAGAATCATAGGGTGAGCGCGCTGGGGAGGCAGTGTTCTTCATCCGCACCCTAGAGTTCGAACCTCTCAAGGGCTTGAGGAACCCGAAATCTGATAGTATTACACCGCAAGGTGGCCCGAACCAGTATAAACCCATATGCTTCTTGTTCCTTGAGTTCGTTGAGCTAAGCCGCGGAATCATAGGGCGAGCACACTGGGTAGAGAGTGTTCTTTGTGTGCACACCAGAGTTTGAACCTATCTAGGGTTTGCGGAACCCGAACTCCGACAGCCACGACAATGGGATGGTCTGGAGGCCTTGCGCGGGCTAGTGGATCTGTGTAGCATGGAGTGCCCTCAAAGCCCGACGGGACCTCACCTCGAGGAATTTGAAGGCCGTGCGGTCCTCGACCAGGACCTTCACCATGGCCTCCAGCTGGGCCTCCCTAGCTACCGTCGCCCGCTTCAGCTCCTCCAGTTGGTCGCGCTTTGTAGATAACTCCTTTGTTAGCTGCTCCAGCTCGGCATCGCGGCTGACCACGGCATCTTCTCGAGCCTTCATCTTCTCCTCGTCTGCCTTGCACTTCCCACGCAGGTCTCTCAGCTCGGCCTCCATTCACTGGCAGCGCTCCTCGGCGGCCCGAGCATCCAGCAGTGCCGCCTCACGAGCAGCCGCAGCCTAGTCAGCAGCTAATACGTCTCCAATGTATCTATAATTTTTGATTGTTCCATGCTATTATTTATGATGTTGTGGATGTTTAATGGGCTTTGTCATACACTTTTATATTATTTTTGGGACTAACCTACTAACCCAAGGGCCCAGTCCAGATTGCTGTTTTTTGCTTGTTTCAGGGTTTTGCAGAAAAGGAATATCAAACGGAGTCCAAATGGAATGAAACCTTCGGGAGAGATATTTTGGGAGAAAATCACGCACGAGAGACTTGAGAACCATGGAGTAGGAGCCACGAGGCTGGGGGGCACGCCCCCCTGCCCAGGGCCCACCCCCTGCCTCGTGGACACCCCGAAACCATCTGAGCAACAGAGAAAACCCTAGTTCCACCGCCGTAACCTTCCTTTCCCGTCAGATCCCATCTTGGGGCCTGTTCCAGAGCTCCGCTGGAGGGGGGATCTACCACGGAGTGCTTCTACATCATCATCATCGCCTCACGATGAGTTGTGAGTAGTTTACCACAAACCTTCGGGCCCATAGCTAGTATCTAGATGGCTTCTTCTCTCTCTCTTTGGATGTCAATACAAAGTTCTCCTCGGTCTTCGAGGAGATCTATTCGATGTAATCTCTTTTTGCGGTGTGTTTGTCGAGATCCGATGAATTGTGGGTTTACGATCAAGATTATCTATGAGAAATATTTGGTTCTTTTCAGATCTCTTTATGTATGATTATAATATCCTTGCAAGTCTCTTTGAATTATCGGTTTTGTTTGGCCTACTAGATCTATATTTCTTGCAACGGGAGAAGTGTTTGGCTTTGGGTTCAATCTTACGGTGTCCTTTCCCAGTGACGGCAGGGGCAGCAAGGCACGTATTGTATTGTTGCCATCGAGGATAAAAAGATGGGGTTTATATCATATTGCTTGAGTTTAGCCCTCTACATCATGTCATACTGCTTAAGGCGTTACTCTGTTCTTATGAACTCAATACACTAGATGCATGCTGGATAGCGGTCGATGTGTGGAGTAATAGTAGTAGTTGCAGGCAGGAGTCGATCTACTTGTCTCGGACGTGATGCCTATATATAATGATCATGCCTAGATAGTCTCATAATTATTCGCTTTGCTATCAATTGCTCGACACTAATTTGTTTACCCGCCGTAGAATATTGCTATCATGAGAGAAGCCACAAGAGAACACTATGTCCCCCAGGTCTATTCTCAACATATCAATCTACATCTACTTTACTTTTTCCGCTTTTACTTTCTATTCTTATAAACAAAAAATACCAAAAATATAAAATATCATCTCTATCAGATCTCACTTTCGTAAGTGACCGTAAAGGGATTGACAACCCCTTATCTCTTTGGCTACAAAGTTCTTATTTGTTTGTGCAGGTGCGAGGGACTCACGCGTGGTCTCCTATTGGATTGATACCTTAGTTCTCAAAAACTGAGGGAAATACTTACGCTACTGTGCTGCATCTCCCATTCCTCTTCGAGGGAATACAACGAAAGCTCAAGAAGTAGCAAGAAGAATTTCTGGCGCCGTTGCCGGGGAGGCTTACGCAAAATTCATATACCAAGTACCTATCACAAACCCTTATCCTTTGTATTACATTTTTGCCTCTCATTTTCCTCTCCCCCACTTAACCTTGCCGTTTTATTTGCCCTTCTTCTGCCGCATGTTTATCGTTTGCTTGCTTCTTGTTCGCTTGTGTGTGTTGGATTGCTTGCTTGTCACTATGGCTCAGAATAATACTAAATTGTGTGACTTCTCCAATACCAACAATAATGATTTGATTAGCACTACGATTGCTCCTATTGCCGATACTGAATCTTGTGAGATCAATGCTGCTTTTTTGAATCTTGTCATGAAAGATCAATTCTCCGGCCTTCCTAGTGAACATGCCGCTACCCATATAAACAACTTTGTTGATTTGTGTGATATGCAAAAGAAAAGGGATACGGATAACGATATTGTTAAATTGAAGTTATTTCCGTTTTCAGTTAGAGATCGTGCTAAAACTTGGTTCTTTTCTTTGCCTAGAAATAGTATTGATTCGTGGAATAAGTGCAAAGGTGCTTTTATCTCTAAGTATTTCCCTCCTGCTAAGATCATCCTTATTAGAAACGATATTATGAATTTTAAGCAACTAGATCATGAGCATGTTGCACAAGCTTGGGAGAGAATGAAACTAATGATACGTAATTGCCCTACACATGGTTTGAATCTATGGATGATTATTCAGAACTTTTATGCTGGCTTGAATTTTGCTTCTAGAAATCTTTTAGATTCGGCCGCAGGAGGCACTTTCATGGAAACTACCTTAGGAGAAGCTACCAAACTCCTAGATAATATTATGGTTAATTATTCTCAATGGCACGCCGAAAGATCTACTAGTAAAAATCTGCATGCTATTGAAGAGATTAGTGTTTTGAGTGGAAAGATGGATGAACTTATGAAATTATTTGCTGCTAAGAGTGCTTCTTCTGATCCCAATGATATGCCTTTGTCCACTTTGATTGAAAATAACAATGAATCTTTGGATGTGAATTTTGTTGGTAGGAATAATTTTGGTAGCAATGCTTATAGAGGGAACTTCAATCCTAGGCCTTTTTCTAGTAATTCCTCTAATAATTATAGTAATTCATACGACAGCTCTTATGGAAAGATGCCTTCTGAATTTGAAACTAGTGTTAAGGAGTTTATGATTTAGCAAAAGAATTTCAATGCTATGCTTGAAGAAAAATTCCTTAAGGTTGATGAATTGGCTAGAAGTGTGGATATAATTACTCTTGATGTTGATTCTTTGAAACTTAGATCTATCCCACCTAAGCATGATATCAATGAGTCTCTCAAAGCCATGAGAATTTCCATTGATGAATGCAAAGAAAGAACCGCTAGGATGCATGCTAAAAGAGAGAATTATATAAAAGAGTGTGCTTCTAGTTATCATGGAAATAAAGGTGAAGATCTGAAAGTTATTGATGTGTCTCCTATTAGATCCTTGTTTTCTAGTATAAATCTTGATGACGATAGGATTGGAGATGATTCTGCTTTAAGGTGTCCCAATGACTCGGAGTTTTTAGATCTTGATGCTAAAATTGTTAAAAGTGGGATTGAAGAGATTAAAACTTTGCATAGTGATGAACCAACTACTTTGGATTTCAAGGGATTCAATTATGATAATTGCTCTTTGATTGATTGTTTTTCCTTGTTGCAATCCGTACTAAACTCTCCGCATGCTTATAGTAAAAATAAGGCTTTCCCTAAACACATAGTTGATGCTTTGATGCAATCTTATGAAGAAAAACTTGAGTTAGAAGTTTCTATCCCTAGAAAGCTTTATGATGAGTGGGAACCTACTATCAAAATAAAAATTAAAGATCATGAATGATATGATTTGTGTGATTTTGGTGCAAGTGTCTCCAATATCCCAAAAACTTGGTGTGATTTGCTAGGGTTCCATGAGCTTGACGATTGTTCTTTAAATTTGCATCTTGCAGATTCCACAATTAAGAAACCTATAGGAAGGATTAATGATGTTCTTATTGTTGCCAATAGGAATTATGTGCCCGTAGATTTCATTGTACTTGATATAGATTGCAATCCTTCATGTCCTATTATTTTTGGTAGACCTTTCCTTAGAACGATTGGTGTAATTATTGATATGAAGGAAGGAAATATTAGATTCCAATTTCCGTTAAGGAAAGTCATGGAACACTTTCATAGAAAGAAAATCAAATTACCATATGAATCTATTATGAGAGCCACTTATGGATTGCGTTCCAAAGATGGCCATACCTAGATCTATCCATGTATCGTGCCTAGCTAGGGGTGTAAAACGCTAGCGCTTGTCGGGAGGCAACCCAATTTAACATTTTTTTTGTTTTTGCTTCTGTTAGGGAATAAATATTGCATCTAGTTTATGTTTAGTTGTGGTTTTGTGTTTTGTTTAGTGTTTGTGCCAAGTTGAACCTTTCGGAAGACTTGTGTGAAGTTTATGTGATCTTGTTGTGAAAAACAGAATCGTTAGCGCTTGCTAGAATGGTCATAAGATTTTACTCGAGCGTGCTATTCACTTGATACTTTTTACAGATGATTGAATGACAAATTCCTCACGTTTACCAATTTAGTTTGAATTTTTTGGAGTTACAGAAGTATGCGAAACCTGCAGATTACTACAGACTGTTCTATTTTTCACAGATTCTGTTTTTCGTGTGTTGTTTGCTTATTTCAATGCATCTATGAGTAATATTGGGAAGTATGAACCATAGAGAAGTTGGAATACAGTAAGTTTAACATCGACATAAACAAAGAATGAATTCATTGCAGTACCTTTGAGTAGTGGTTTGCTTTCTTATACTAACGGAGCTCATGAGATTTTTGTCTAAGTTTTGTGTTGTGAAGTTTTGAAGTTTTGAGTATTGCTTTGATGGACTATGGAACAAAAAGTAGAAAGGGCATAAGCTTGGGGATGCCCAAGGAACCCCAAGTAAAATTCAAGGACAATCAAAAGCCTAAGCTTGGGGATGCCCCGGGAAGGCGTCCCCTCTTTCTTCTTCATCCATCGGTAACTATTCTCGGAGCTATATTTTTATCCACCACATGATATGTGTTTTGCTTGGAGCGTCTTGTATAATTTGAGCCTTTGCTTGTTTGCTTGCCACAATTATCCTTGCTGGACACACCTATTTGAGAGAGTTAAATATGGCCTAGGAATTGATAGAACACTCTATGTGCTTCACTTATATCTTTGGAGTTGAATAGTTTTTGCTTTAGTGCTTCACTTATATCTTTTAGAGCACGGTGGTGATAATATTTTGAAGAAATTTTTGAACTCTCATGCTTCGCTTATATCCTTTTGAGAGTCTATTAAAATTTCATGGTAATGTGTTTAGGCTATAAAATTAGTCTCCACGTGATAGACATCCAATATCAATGTAGTAAAAAAATCACATTATGTGCATTGAATATGATGAGAAGTTGGATGCTTGATAAATGTTTTGAGGTATGAGGATAGTGATATTAGAGTCATGCTAGTGGAGTTATTATGAAATTGAGAAATGCTTGTGTTAAGGTTAGTGATTCCCGTAGCATGCATGTATGGTGAACCGCTATCTGAAGAAGTTAGAGCATGAGGTATTTGTAAAGTGTCAACCTTTGTGTGGAGGTCGGGGGCGCGCGATGGTTAACTCCTACCAACCTGCCCCTATGAGCATGCCTTGATTGCTTTGTTTTGATGACTTGTAGATTTTTGCAATAAGTATATGAGTTCTTATGACAAATGTTGAGTCCATGGATTATACGCACTCTCACCCTTCCACCATTGCTAGCCTCTCTTATACCGCGCAACTTTCGCCGGTACCATACAGCCACTATGTATCCTTCCTCAAAACAGCCACCATATATTTTCCTCAAAACAGCCACCATACCTACCTATCATGGCATTTCCATAAGCATTCCGAGATATATTGCCATGCAACTTTCCACCGTTCCATTCATATGACACGCTTCATATTTTCTTATTGCCATGCATGATCATGTAGTTGACATCGTATTTGTGGCAAGGCCACCATGCATAATTTTTCATACATGTCACTCCTGTTTCATTGCACATACCGGTACACCGCCGGAGGCATTCATATAGGTCATACTTTGTTGTAGTATCGAATTGTAATATCGTGTTGTAATGAAAGTGTGATGATCATCATTATTAGAGCATTGTCCCATGGGAGGAAAGGCTAAATCAATAAAGCCCCTCCACACAAAAAAAGAGGAAAAAATGAAGAAAGGCCAAAGAAAAAGAAAGGCCCAAAAAGAGAAGAAAAGAAAAAGGGACAATTGCTACTATCTTTTTTTCCACACTTGTGCTTTAAAGTAGCACCATGTTCTTCATGATAGAGAGTCTCGTGTTTAGTATCTTTCATATACTAGTGGGAATTTTCATTATAGAACTTGGCTTGTATATTCCAACGATGGGCTTCCTCAAATGCCCTAGGTTTTCGTGAGAAAGCAAGTTGGATGCACACCCACTAGTTTCTTTTGTTGAGCTTTCATATATCTTTAGCTCTAGTGCATCCGTTGGATGGCAATCCTTACTCACTCACATTGATATCTATGATGGGCATCTCCATAGCCCGTTGATACGCCTAGTTGATGTGAGACTATCTCGCAACTTTTTGTCTTCTCCCCAACCACCTCTCTATTCCACCCATAGTGCTATGTCTATGGCTCACGCTCATGTATTGCATGAAAATTGAAAGGTTTGAAAGAATAGAATATGAAAACAAGTGTTTGGCTAAAATTGGGGTTGTGCATGATATGAATATTTTGTGTGATGAAGAGGGAGGATAGGCAGACTATATGATTTTGTAGGGATAACATTCTTTAGCTGTAGTATTTTGATAAGACATAATAGCTTTGTTAGTATGCCTGAAGTATTATTATTTCCTATATCATTATATACTTTTGTCTTGAATCTTTCAGATCTGAACATTCATGCCACAATTAAGAGAATTACATTGAAAAACTATGTTGGTTAGCATTCCAAATCAAAAACTCTGTTTTTATCATTTACCTACTCGAGGACGAGCAGGAATTAAGCTTCGGGATGCTTGATACGTCTCCAATGTATCTATAATTTTTTTATTGTTCCATGCTATTATTTATGATGTTTTGGATGTTTAATGGGCTTTGTCATACACTTTTATATTATTTTTGGGACTAACCTACTAACCCAAGGGCCCAGTTCAGATTGCTGTTTTTTGCCTCTTTCAGGGTTTTGCAGAAAAGGAATATCAAACGGAGTCCAAACGGAATGAAACCTTTGGGAGAGATATGTTTGGATAAAATCACGCACGGGAGACTTGAGAACCACGGAGTAGGGGCCACGAGGTGCCCACGAGGTTGGGGGCGCGCCCCCCTGCCTAGGGCGAGCCCCCTGCCTCGTGGACCCCTCGTGAGGCCTCCGGTGTCCTCCTTCCTCCTATATAAGCCTACGTACCCTGAAACCATCACAGCAACAGAGAAAACCCTAGTTCCACCGCCGTAACCGTCTGTTCCTGTGAGATCCCATCTTGGGGCCTGTTCCGGAGCTCCGCCGGAGGGGGTATCTACCACGGAGTGCTTCTACATCATCATCGTCGCATCACCATGAGTTGTGAGTAGTTTACCACAGACCTTCGAGTCCATAGCTGGTATCTAGATGGCTTCTTCTCTCTCTTTGTATCTCAAGACAAAGTTCTCCTTTGTCTTCTAGGAGATCTATTCGATGTAATCTCTTTTTGCGGTGTGTTTGTCGAGATCCGATGAATTGTTGGTTTATGATCAAGATTATCTATGAGAAATATTTGGTTCTTTTCTGAACAATTTATGTATGATTATAATATCCTTGCAAGTCTCTTCGAATTACCGGTTTGGTTTGGCCTACTAGATCTATAGTTCTAGCAATGGGAGAAGCGCTTGGCTTTGGGTTCAATCTTGCGGTGTCCTTTCCCAGTGACAGTAGGGGCATGAAGGCACGTATTGTATTGTTGCCATCGAGGATAAAAAGATGGGGTTTATATCATATTGCTTGAGTTTATCCCTCTAGATCATGTCATCTTGCTTAAGGCGTTACTCTGCTCTTATGAACTCAATACACTAGATGCATGCTGGATAGCTGTCGATGTGTGGAGTAATAGTAGTAGATGCAGGCAGGAGTTTGTCTACTTGTCTCGGACGTGATGCCTATATATAATGATCATGCCTAGATAGTCACATAATTATTCGCTTTTCTATCAATTGCTCGACAGTAATTTGTTTACCAGCTGTAGAATATCGCTATCATGAGAGAAGCCACTAGAGAAAACTATGGCCCCTGCTCTATTCTCAACATATCAATCTACATCTACTTTACTTTTTTTGAATTTACTTTCTGTTCTTATAAACAAAAAAAATACAAAAAATATAAACTATCAGATCTCACTTTCGTAAGTGACCGTAAAGGGATTGACAACCCCTTATCGCATTGGCTGCGAAGTTCTTATTTGTTTGTGCAGGTGCGAGGGACTCGCGCATGGTCTCCTACTGGATTGATACCTTTGTTCTCAAACACTGAGGGAAATACTTACGCTACTATGCTGCATCTCCCTTTCCTCTTCGAGGGAATACAATGCAAGCTCGAGAAGTAGCAGCAGCCTGCCTGCCCTCCTCAGAAGCGGCCACGGCCTGGCTCAGGGCGTCTCGCACAGATGCGTTGGAGCCCAGCCATCCGAAGACCAGCTCCAGGCGCCCGGCCACCAGACAACGATTTGCTCCCTAAAGGTCATCCTGGAGCTGCTTCAGTGCTATGAAGGCCTCCTCCAAGGCGCCAGGCGACGCAGGAGGGCCACGAGCCGACGGCATGATCACATCAGTGGTTTGGGACGCGGCCAGGACCTCCTGAGCCATAGCGACACCAGCGGACGGAGCTAGGATTGTGACTCCGCCTGAGGCAGGACCTCTGGGCCTTGCGACGATGCCCCGAGACCTCTTCAGGACCATGGGGCCAAATGGTCCCGCGGCCTGTGCCGCGGGAACGCGGGCCCGAGAGACAGGCTGCACGGCAGCAGCGCCTGGCGATGACATAGAAGGAGCGCCTCCTTAGGTGATCAGCGCCGACCGGCTCTTCGTCGGGACCCCTGCCGATGCCTTCCGTGGGGGATTATGCTTGGACCTTATGACAGCTCAGGCCGGAGGCAGCACCTGCTCCACCGGGTGGCCGTCGTCATCATCATCGTCAAGCAAGGAGCAAAGGAGCTCAGCCATGCACGGAGGAGAAGACTCTCTCGTCCACACCATCGTCAGGCCAGGCACAAGCCCGCGCGCATCAAAGACATGCATGGATGCCACCACCGCTGCCCTGTCTTGGCGGCGACACAAGGGAACAAAGGAAGCAGGCAGATACCCCAGGTCAGCCCCAACGAGAAGACGGATGGTTGCCTCAAGTTGATCAGCAAACAGGGCGTAGCGGCACACTTGGAGGACGTCCGACTCGTTCCCAAGCATCCATAGGGGGCGCAAACGGGCCTGCAGCGGGGCCACGTGGCATGTCAAGAATTCCTTGAGGATCATAGCCCCCATCAGCTTCGCTGTCTCGGGATCGTCCGGCTTCTGATCCGCGGCATCTTCTCCAACACCTTCTCCGCCCGAGGATTGGTGAGCTTCGCGCTAAACCACGTATCACTTGACTCAGGCGCAGCCGCCGACAGCGCCAACCGAGGATGGATGCACTTGGCATCCATCAGGACCCACTTGTTCCTGAAATTCTCGGCCTTCTTCCCAGCCTTTGAAATCATGTAGGCCCCGGTGGCCGCAACGAAATTAGCACACCCTAAGCAATGGCCCTCCTTGATTCAGAGGTAAAAGAAGTGACGAAGCAGTGCCACAGACGGCATTACCCCCACGAATGCATCACAATAAATGCAAATATGGATAGAAGGAGGACGGAATTGGTGTGCAGATGAAGAGCTTGAAGCTTATAGTGGCTAAGGACGGAGAAAAAGAAGTCAGAGAAGGGAGGGACGAGCCCCGCAACGATACTGCTCGAAAAGAAGGGGTAGAAGGTACTCTTGGGATCCTCCGGCACTGCAGAAGCAGCCCGGACGGTGGTTTCCCCCTTCTCGTTGGTGCCCTTCGCCATCATCAGGAGCACGGCGGTGAGGTTCGCCTCCGAGAAGGTTGGCGCCTTCAAAGCCGACTGATACCAGGCAGGCGAAGCGGCGTCCTTCAACTTGCCGGAAGCCATCTGTGTGGATTTGGATGGAAGGCGGCAAGGATCTGGGACTCCGCGGAGAAGAGAACCAAGAAAGGGGATCTAGAGCAAGGCAAGAGCTAGCAATGAAGGCACAGTGGCACGCACTTGCCTTTTGTCAGCTGTGTAGTTGCTGAGGTGGCGTGGGTGCGCAAACGCCCACGTCCCATCAACCGCCACGCGTCGGACAAGGCCGCAAGCCTTGAGGGCCCGCGGTGCTCCGCACTTGGCCCTTGGCTTCTCCGCGAAGCCAAGGCCGAGCGCGCCTTGGGCCCGGGGGCTACTGTCGGTGTTCTGGGAACAGGGGTACCCAGACTTGCCTGCATGTGGCCCAGAGCGTGGCTCGCAAGGCGGCCTAGTGTGGCCCAACTTCTTCAACAACACTTAAGACCCTCGCGAGGGGCAAAGCCTCACGAGGCGGACGACGCAGGACATCCCTTGGGGTTGCCTCGCCAGGCCGGCTCGTGAGGATAGAAGATATCAAGGTGAGGGGCACCTCGCGAGGTCCTCATGACGTGAGCAGTGACGACTAAAGCTAGGCGGGCGCCAGCAGGCGTAGAGCGCCAGTTTCCTCTTCGGTGCTAAAGGAGCAGGTGCAGGCGTGGAGTCCCGAGGCGTCAGGCAAAGGGTTCCATATCAGTGCAACAAGACCAAGATCAGCAGGACGGCAGGGCGGAGGTCATCACGGAGCTCACGGCGGCGTCACCACCAGAGCCTTTGGCAGCGAAGACCACCTTCTGTCAGGATAGCTTGTACTAGATGTTCCCCTTCAAATTTGGCCGTTGTGGGATTCCTTCCCTCTCAATATTTGGGAAGAGAACCCTGGCCACTATAAATAGGACTAGCCACCACCATTGGGATGATCTCATCTCATGAGGGACAGAGTTCATCTCATCTCATCAGGGACAGAGTTGATCCCTTCTCGAGTTGATCAGATAGAAGGCCACACACCTCAAGCACACCCGAGCTCAAGAACATCTCTCCCTAGGAGGCAGTTCATCCATGTACTAGTTCTTCCTATGCCTACAAGGAAATCCACCACACACACTGGATTAGGGTGTTACACCACAAAGGTGGTCTGAACCAGTATTAATCATGTGCCTCTTGTTCATCGGATCTAACGAGCTAGGCCTAGAACTATCGAGTATAAGGGATAGGGCGGAAGAAGAGATCTTCGTGCACACCCCAGAGTTTGAACCTTAAGGGTTTTGACATAACCATAAATCTGACACTTTGCTTGGATCCTTACATTGATTTTGAGGTCCAGACAGCCCCTGTGCCCGAGGTGATTCGGGGCGCCCAAAACTACTGGGCGGAGGACCAGGTAGCTGACCTGATCATAGAGCTCGACGCAGGTGACCGCGAGGACTAGTCCAGAGCCGAGGGGCGCGAGGCTGGCAGTAGCGGTGACGAAGACTCCAGCAGCAGTGAAGATGGCGATGCATCTCCCTAGGTTGCTCTTTCCTGTTTGCCTGTTAAATTTTTTAACATGACCCCATGGGGGTGTGAAGGCATTTTTTGAAGAAAACTCCTCTAAGATGTACAAAGTAATGATAGGTCCCCCATTTTATTTTGGTGTTATGATGTCATGGGCTGAAGGACTTCTAACTAGTATAGACGACTTAACTTTGTGTATTCACGGCCATGGACGAGAATCGGGGCGTCCTAGAGGACCGCTCCTTCAGAGCCCCCGACCTCGGAGCCTTGGGAGGGACTCGCCAAGGTTTAGGGTCTCTGGAAGCGCCTCTGTCATGTGTCGGACTTCGCGGGCGTGTGAGGAGCACTTGACATAGGGTTCCCGACGACAAGCTGGCCCACGATCGCTTTCCTTTTTCGCTGTCTTTCCTCGTGGCCCATCTTGCGCCCACATCCCCCGAGCTAGAGCAGATTGCTCGCGAGGCCGGGGGTGTGCACTCTTGAGGCAAAGACTCGAGCGTTCTTGAGGCCAAAGGCAGAAAACTCCTAAGGCCAAGCCAGGAGTCGAGCACAACGCGCGCCTGCTGGCTCACTCGAGAGCGCTGCGCGAGGAGTCGGATGCCAAAGCTTTGGCTGGGTGTGCACACGAGCGGGCCCATGGCAGTTTTATCCTTAGCCCCAAGGGGGCATGCCGCTGGGGCTAGCTCAGACATGCACACCGTGCCCAACCCCCACCCATGGGGCGCTCGAGAGGAAATAGTAGGCAGATGCCGTACCTCCCAAAACACGGACAAGGAAAAAGAAAAACACCGTGAGGAGAACCAATTCCCACCCCTTTTTTCAAAATATAGATGCAAAACTTCAAACTTCATTCCATAAATGGAAAATCAGATTACATAAGAGAGCATAAAAGAATGCCACGTCCGGCGCCTACACTAGTCTTCTCACCAGCACATAGCTCAGTGCTACCACTGGGCGTGGGGATAGTCATTGGTGGAAAGTGTCGTCCGCCAGTGCGGAGCATGGGAGTTCCACTTGGGCATGGGCGGGAGCACCCGCGGGGCCGAGGGGCGGCTCACCGGGGACTCCTGGGTGTGTACAGCCCCACTCGTTATTATATGAGAGAGCTCGAGCTGCCGTCAGTGCTGCCGATGTCGCCCTACATCCCGGGCCGAGGCCATCCACGCCAAGATCGAGGATGCACAAGCCAAGATTTTCGAGGCCACCTTGGAATCCAGCAAGCAACCCACATCTGAAAAGGCAACGGTGGCCATGGAGCACCTGCTTCCTCATGAGATCACCAAGCGGGAGATGGACATGTCGGAGGCGGCGGAGAATGAGAAGCACCAGGAGGAGGAGTTACGCGTGGCTAAGGTCGAGGTAGAGAAGAGTTTTTCCGTCAAGGAATCGGCAGCGGAGTACCAACGTGAGCTCTGGCGCAACCACTACTATGAGTACTACAACCTTGAGGGCTGCGCCAAGGACAAGAATGAGGACGAGGACATAGTTGACTCAGCAGGGGGACGCGGAGTCCACCAACGGAGGCATGTCGCCTGGACAAGTCATCGAAGTTTCATCTCACATAGGCGATGCACAGGACGGCACGGTGGCAACTCTGTTAAAATTATGCGTGCTTAGGATTTGGTTTTAAAGCTGGTCTTTTGACAGAGCAATGCTTAGGTCAACTGGCACTGTTAAATTACTAAAATTGATCGATTTAGTAAGTGTGGTATGTGTGCTATACGCTCTTTTGTGTGCCCAAATTAGCGAGTGATGTTAAATTATGCAATGGCGTGGATGAGGACACTACCCAGGGAAATTTCCACCAAAATCTGAATTATCAAACTCATCCCATGCTCATAAAGCAGAAGAATCGTTTGGGATTCACACAATCATTCAAAGTGAATGGTGTTCAACGTCACCGTGCACAAAGTTTCCCTCCACATTTCGAAAATTTTGGCCTACCGCCAAAATATCTACCCCCGCCCCCTTCACCACCCCCTTTTCTCCCTGCCCACAAGTCATATTTCCCTTGTTTCCTCCTTCCTTCCTTCCTTCTGAACATATAGCTGCTTCCTCGCTTGCTTCCTCGCTCCCGCCTTCTGTAGATCTTCTTGCTCCCGAGCCAAGAACTCAATAACAAAACCAAGGCAGGAGTAGGGTTTTACGCATCCGTGCGGCCCGAACCTGGGTAAACTACTCGCGTGTGCGCCTCGATTCGCTCTTCGTGCTCCCTCCGCTCCCTTGCCGTACCGAAAAGGGGCTCCGGTCCCATAGGTGTTCGTGGGGTGATCAGTTCCCCGACATCTTTGGTGTCCAAATGCACTTTCCCAAGGAGCAAGCGACAAACAATACTGCAGAGTATGAAGGTTTACTTCCCAGCCTCAGAATTGCAGCAGAACTTGGGATCAAGAAGCTGATTGTGCGGGGAGATTCGCAGTTGGTTGTCCGACAAGTGAACAAGAGCTACCAAAGCCCATTGATGGAAGCTTACGTAGACGAAGTGAGAAAGCTTGAAGAACACTTTGAAGGCATACAAATCGAGCACGTTCCAAGAGCTCAAAATGACATCACAGACGGCCTGTCAAAGTGTGCTGCATTGAAGCTACCTGTGGAACCAGGAACCTTCATGCTCAAGCTAACTCAGCCATCCGTTACACCGTCAATTGGGCAGAGCAAGAAGAGAAAGTTGGTCTCCGGCGACTACTTGCCGGCGGATCTTCCTGAAGCCGCCGCCAAGGCCCCCAAGATCAACGACCAAGTTGCTGAGGAACAGTCTGCTCCTGCGGACCCTAGGGTTCGTCCAGTTGAAGCAGGTGTTCCCGACAAGTCTTGCCCCAGCGAGCTTGCCGGGGAACGTTCAGCTCCGGCAGAGCCGCAGGTTCTTGCCGTAGAAGCTGACGTTCCCGCAGCAGCACTGATGCCTTTAGTCCTTGTTGTTGAGCCTCAGGCTCCAACCTGGGCACAGCAAATTGTCCATTTTCTTCAAACTGGAGAACTTCCCGAAGAGCCAGAAGAGATAGAGAAAATTACCAGGCAGTCAGGTATGTACCAGTTCGTCGGCAATGAAATGTATAGAAGAAGACTCAATGGTGTCAGATTGAAGTGCATTTCCCGGGAAGATGGATAGAAGCTGTTGGCGGAAATACAGGGAGGCATATGTGGCCACCACATTGGCGCAAGAGCACTTGCCGGGAAGGCGTTCCGGCAAGGTTTCTTTTGGCCAGAAGCCCTCCAAGATGCAACTGCACAAGTAACCAAGTGTGAAGCGTGCCAGTTCCATGCCAAGCAAATACATCAGCCAGCTCAAGCTCTCCAGACGATCCCTTTGTCCTGGCCATTTTCGGTCTGGGGGCTCGATATCCTCGGCCCCTTCCCCCGCGCAGTCGGGGGCTTTGAGTACTTGTACGTCGCTATCGACAAGTTCACAAAGTGGCCGGAAGTGGAACCAGTGAGAAAGGTGACCGCACAGTCAGCAGTCAAGTTCTTCAGGTCAATTGTTTGCCGTTTCGGAATCCCTAACAGGATCATCACCGACAACGGCACACAGTTCACAAGTCGCACCTTCATGCAGTACGTCCAAGACCTTAGCGCCAAGGTCTGCTTCGCTTCTGTTGCTCACCCGAGGAGTAATGGTCAAGCGGAGAGGGCAAACGTTGAAGTGCTGCACGGGCTCAAGACAAGAACTTTCAACAGGATGCACAGGTGCGGAAGAAACTGGATTGAGGAGTTGCCGGCGGCTCTTTGGTCAATCAGGACGACACCAAATCGAGCCACCGGACAGACACCCTTTGCTCTTTTCTATGGAGCAGAGGCAGTTCTCCCCACGGAACTCGTATACGGGTCTCCTCGAGTGCTTGCTTACGACGAGCTCGAGCAAGAGCAGCTGCGGCAAGATGATGCACTGCTCCTCGAGGAGAACCGTCTTCAGGCTGCTGTACGAGCTGCTCGATACCAGCAAGCTTTGCGCCGCTACCATAGCCGCAAAGTTAGAGCCAGAAGTCTCGAGGAAGGCGACCTTGTTCTTCGGCGCGTTCAGTCTGCCAAGAATTCCAACAAGTTGACGCCGAAGTGGGAAGGCCCTTATTGGGTGAGACAAGTCACAAGGCCCGGCGCTATCCTCCTTGAGACCGAAGAAGGCTTACCGGTGAGCAACTCCTAGAACATCGAGCATCTTCGCAAGTTTCACCCATGAGGCGCGGTTGCCGTGATCCGCTCCGGCAACCACCTTTTGTACAAGTCTTGCCGCTGTCGCATGTAAACCTTTGTACAAAGCCGAGCGCGGACCCCGTGCATCAGTAAAACTTTTGTGCTGCACACGACTTGTCGTTTCATGCCTTGTCATTTTTCTTGCATGTATTATCTGACACTTTGTGCAACACACACCTCCGGTAAGCAATAACAAGCCGCAAGGCTCCATATCTGTGTTTCCTCCCTTTTTCCTTTTTCTCTCAAGGAGAAGAAGTGTTCCTCGCGCACAAGTTTGCCGGGGGGAAGGAGACAGTGGTATGGACCAAGTGCTGTTCAAGAAAGGAAAGCCTTGCCGGGAAGCAAACAACCTACGAAAGCTAAGTTGCCAAAGTTTGAGCATTCAAATTTTTTAAAAAATTCTTAGTTATCTTCCTTGAACGACCACACTTTGTATGGAAAACCTGTGCGCGGAGGAACCTACCCGTGGCTAGCCGCGCCCTTACTTTGTTTCGAGCACGCTCAACGGCTTAAGTGAGCTGCGACAAGTGTCGCGCCCTTACTTCGTTTTCGAGTTCACTCAAAAATCTAAGTGTGCTGCGACTAGCTACGGCAAGGTTTCCTTCCGGCAGGGGCATTGCCAGCAGGCTGCTGAAGTTCCGCACTCGGCGCTCGCGGCAAGGGTCCCTTTGACGGCAAGTTCCCTAAAAGCGTAGGGTGAGAAGCATACAAAGTAAAGGAGTTGAACAAGGAAATGACTCTGCATTAACTACCCAAAATAAAGTTATGTTAGAAGATGACTTGTTGCTGTTCTAACAAACTACTGTCCATGACTTAATTGGCAGCGACAAGGGAACCAGAAAGAAAAGAACCTAATCTACACGGTCGCCGTCAACCCTCCTGATCTTCCCCACCTTGGCCACGATGTGGGCAACTTGAGCCTTCAGCGCTTCCTGGTCAGCGTCTGGCGGCAAGGTCCGGAGGACGTTGTCAAGATTGATCCCGGGGTTGCGGTGGACGATCTTCGTCAACACTCGCTCCACAGTACCCATGCAAAGCCTGCGCGCCTCATTCGCCAGCTGTGTGGGGAGCCTTTCCCGTAGCTGCGCGAGGGCCGGCGCCACTCCTCTGAAGAACAGGTTCAGCTTGGCGCTGTGGGGGAGGTTCTCGTCGGGGGAGTACACGAGGTGCTCCGTCCCCAGCGCCACCATCTCCTTGTCGATGTTGGCGGCGGAGGTGACGAGCTCCTCGGTCCACTGCTCCACCATCTGCCTAAAGTTGTTCTGCGTGAGGGCGGCGCTCTCCAACAGTGCCCTCTCAGCCCGGAGATCTTCCGTCAGCTTCGTCTCCCTGTTCCGGGCCCCGTCAAGTGACTCAGTGAGGGTGGACAGTTTCAGCTCCAAGTCCGCGATGGAATCTTTGGCGGCGGTGAGTTCCTGGCCCTTGTCGGAGAGGCGGACTTGCAGCTCCGAGTGGGTATGGGCGTCTTTCTCCCGCGCCAACGTGAGTGCGGCAATCCTCTCCTCGCTCGTCTTCAAGCTCGTCTCCAACTGCGCCACCCTCGCCTCCAAGTCCCTCTTGGCGGTCTCTACGGCAGAAGTGGCGTCCCTCGCCTCCTGCAGAGCCCCGCCAATGGACTGCTCGCGCGCGGTAAGGTCGTCCTCGTGGCTATCGAGGTAGACCTTCCGCTGCCTGAGCTCTCCCTCCCGCCGAGACAGATCCTCGGCGGCTAGTCGTTGCTGCTCCTCAGCCTCGGCCTTCTCGAGGATGAACGCCTGGTGCGCCTCGGCGAGCTCCTCCCGCTCCTCCGCCAAGTTCCGGAGAGCCGCTTGGTTGGCGGCGCGGACCTCCTCGGCGCACTTCTCCAGATCGACGCCAGCCTTGGCAGCCAGAGCCTCTCGGGACTCCAGCTTGGCCTGCCTGGCACGATACAAGGCCAGGAGCCGGCGCAGAAGTTGTTCCTCCTCGGGCTCACTGCTGCTGCCGGGCGCGTCGACAAGCCTCAGCCCGACGGAGGCAAGGACTTCTCCATCGAAGTTCTCCCCCTCCACGGGCGCCCTTGATGAAGATGCCCACGGGACTTGGATGAGGACCCCATTGGCGGCCTCCAGATAGACACCCAACCCGGTCGCGGCAGCGGGAGGGTCGGCGGCCGGCGCAGCGTCCGGCGCTCCTGCGGCCTCAAGGCCGTCAATGCGGTCGTCCGTCCCTTCCCCAGCTGCCGCATCAGCGGCCGCGACGATCTCATCGGCGGCTGGCTCGTCGGCGCCGGCCATCCCCTCAGTGGTGGTGGCGTCGCCGCGCGCGTCCTCCTCGGCGATGGCCTCAGTCTCCATCGGCTCCGGGGCGGGCGGATCTGACAGAAGAAAAAGAAAAGAAGAATCGTCAAGCAAATATCCAAAAAGAAGAATTCAAAAGAAGAAAAGTACAAGGGATACCTGCGCGGGCCACTTCCTCTACGGGGTTCCTTGTCGGGGAGTTCTCCCTTGGCAGCGTGGTAGTAACCCCCGCCGGCGGAGGGCCGCTGGCGCCCTCCCTTGGCGGGGTGCCCACCCTTGGCGGGGTGCTCGCCCTTGGCAGGGTACTCGCCCTTGGCGGAGTACCCGCCCTTGGCGGAGCGCTCTCCCTCGCCGGGGAGCTCCTCCTTGGCGGGGAGGGTGGGACGAGCGGCTCGTCGGGAGCAGTCTCTTGACGCTCCTGAGGCTGCTGCTCCACTTCTGCACAAGTCAACAAGCAAACAAGACATTAGCAAGGATAAGAAGCTCAAGCGCGTCCAACAAGCGAAAAAGTAAACAAAGGACTTACGCTGGGGGCTGCACTGGGGGCTGGCCTGCGGGGCAGCTGGCTGGTCCGGCAAGCTCGTCGCCGGCACATCCCCTGCCGCTGCGACGGGATCGTCCTCGAGGTCGACCACCGGGATCTTGGCCCTCTTCGCCACCCTCTGCGCCAAGGTCCTGAAGGGCAAACATCAAGATCAGAGTCAGGAACAGAGAATTCAAGACAAGAGCAACAAAAAAATCAAATCAAAAGAAATAAGAGTTGCAAGTGCTTACTCTTCCTCCTCCTCGTCGGAACTAAGGACGGAGAAGTCGAAGTCCGCCTCGCGCGTCCCGGCGCGAGGAGCTGGAGGGGTAGGCTCCCTCGGGCGCTTGCCGGGCTCCGGAGTCGTGGGCTGAGAAGACCCCGCTCCGGTCGTCGCCGAAGACCGAGGGGCGGAAGGAACGCCAGAACCAGTTTGGGAAGATCCCCCTCCACCTGCCGCTGAGGCGCGGGGCGCCTCCTTGACAGCCTTGCTCGTCGTGGTGGCACGCGTCGAGCGACGCTGCGGCTGCTGTCGGGGCGCCGGCTGCCTCGCCGTGTCAGTGGTCTTGCGGAGGCGCTTCTTTGGCTGTGGCGGAGGACTTGGTGGTGGCGGGGAATTCTCCGAGGATGAGGAGGCGTCGTCGAGGCCCAAAGACCCGCCTGAGTCTTCTGAAGGGTCGCCCGAGTCGTCGCCCGATTCGGCGTCCTCCTCGACGGGCTCACTTGACCCTGTGCCCTGCCCGGCAGCCTCGCTCGTCCCAGCAGGCTGCCCGGCAGGCCTCAGCAGTTTGAGGATCTCCTCCTCCTCGGCCCGGCTCACCGCGTCCGCTGCGTCCGCCTCGTCCAAGGAGCACCCGAACTCGCCCGCGGCCTCAGCTGTGGCTGCCTCCTCCATCCTGGTGGCGATATACGCCAAATCCCGGTCGGTGGTGTCGCGGGTGAGACCCTTCTTCTCATCAAGATTGATCGGCAGCTCAACCAGGTTGTCGAAGAAAGTTTGTGCAGTCTCGTCAGAAGGCGCCAGCCAAGTGGGATCAACCCCGTGGGAGTCGCACAGCGGCATTGCCGCGCGGATGGCACTAAGAGAAGAGTTGTTACATAGTGGAACTACTCCCTACGACGGGGTAAACCACTCCGGGTGCTTAGGGTCATGCTTGAATAGCTCCCGGACCATCCCCTTGAGCTCCAGGACAGTAAAGTTGTAGTTGAGGCCAGGGCGTAGCCTCATGCAGTCTGCCGCGTTGCCGAACTCCCAAGCAGACCGCTTCCTCTCCTGCAAGGGAGCGATGCGCCGGCGAAGGAAATCTGTCCCGACCTCACCTACAGTAAGATTGGCTTGCCGGAGGCGGAGGATCCTAGTGAGGGCAACCTTCAGCTTCTCGTCCTCCGGGGCCAGGTCACTCCAATCCTTGCCGCGCACTATTGCAGCTCGGCGCGGGGAGGTAAATTGCTCAGGTTCATCTTCCATAACCCAGCACCAGTCGGCCCTCCACTCCTCCCACTTGCCGCGGAGCTCTCCAGTCAAGTACGCCTCTTTCTTGTTGAGCCTAAAGATCCAACAGATGCCACCAGACAGAGGAGACCCAGACTCTACTCTAGGTGTGAAGAAATGGTGGAAGAGAGCTACGTTGGGGGTGACTCCGACAAAGTTTTCGCACAGATGTGCGAAAACGGCCAAGGTTAAGACTGCGTTTGGGGTGAAATCTAGAAGGTGGAATCCATACGTGTTCATAACGTCGCAGAAGAACTCAGAGTACGGAGGGCAGAGGCCGCAATGGAAGAAGAAAGCAAAATAAGGGTAACCTCCCGGGAACATGTCGCAGGCTTCAACGGGGAGGACCCTGGTGCGCGGGTGACCCTTCGTCTCCCTCGACCAGAACAAGTAGTACTTGTCCTTCAACTCCCTCGCGCCAAGCCTCGGCGGGAAGACCACCATCTTCTTCCGCATTGCTGCTAGCTTCGCCGCCCGCTCGGACTTCGCGCTTTTCGCCTTGTCGCTCTTCGGGGCCATGGCGGGGACGGCGAGTGGGGTCAGCGGCGCTGGGGAGGCTGGCGGCGGCGGAAGAGGGGTGGAGCTCGGCTCTCTTTCGACATTTGGGAGGAGAGGAGCGGCGGGGGTTTCTGGAGGTTGAAGATTCAATGAAGCAATGGGGGAAACTGCCCCTGTTTCCTCTGCTTTTATGGGGGAGCGGGGGACGTTCCGCATTTTCCCATTAAAGAAACAGGCCACGATCTCTCCCACGACGCCGCAATCGACGTGTGCCGTTAGGGAGGGATGCGGCGGATACGGAGTGGGATACGGCGCGCCGTGGGCCGCATGTGTTCGTGCACTGTTCTGGGCCTGGCCCAACAGTGCTCGGCACCGAGTATGGCCCAGGCCTGGGGGCTCCTGTCGGTGTACTAAAGTAGGGGTACCTTAGTATGCCGACTTGTGCACGGGCAGTAGCAGCGTCCCGTGGCAGGGCTCACCACGCGCTCGCCAAGGCCCACTCTAGTTCCTTTTGAGCCATTCAAGAACAAAGTATTCAAGTTAAGAAACAAGACCCCGGCAAGAGGAGTTTGCCGGGAAGGCCGCTCCAGGCTCAAGACCACCCCTCTAGCACAAGACCCTGGCAAGTGGAGCTTGCCAGGAAGGCCAAAGAACAGCATTTTAGAAGACATGCCGTGGCGCATCGCGCGCCCCGGCAAGGTTCGCGGAACGACAAGCTTCCGGGCCCGGCAAGGTAACGACCGCGGCTAGGTGCTTGCCGCGGCAAGCTTGCACTGTGTGCCTACGCTCCAGCTCATCTGGCCACGCGTCGCCCTGGGGCCCTTCCAGGGGCACGTGGCAGATGGCTGTGCAGCCTGGGGTACACGGTGGCAAGCCACGATGACAAGGCCACCGTCGTGGCGAACGGAGACGCCCGGGCGGACGCTTTTTGCACTGTTTGGGGGCGACGGCGACGGGCATTCAATGCCCTTGTCCCCCACCGTCTAGGTTAGGTACAGAGCACTGTACATCCACTGTTACAACTACCACCACTTTTACGCTTTTACCCTCAACTATGTTGCCACCTGTCGGTGACCCCTTTGACCTATAAAAGGAGGCCCATGCACAACGTAGAGGGGGTTCCGAACTCTCGATCACTCCTACGCTCGGTGTAGCCAGTACTATAGATCTTCTTGCTCCCGAGCCAAGAACTCAATAACAAAATCAAGGCAGGAGTAGGGTTTTACGCATCCGTGCGGCCCGAACCTGGGTAAACTGCTCGCGTGTGCGCCTCGATTCGCTCTTCGTGCTCCCTCCGCTCCCTTGCCGTACCGAAAAGGGGCTCCGGTCCCATAGGTGTTCGTGGGGCGATCAGTTCCCCGACACATGCTCACTTTTATTTTGAGCAATAACTCGCTAATTTGCTATTTTTCTATATAATATAATGTCCAGCTCTGGTTTAATTTTTGATAGTAATTGCTTTGTCTAACGTAACGTTATATTTACTACAAGCCCAACAAATTTGTGTGTTTCAAGAAATTGCAAATGGGATATGATTTCTTAGAACAAGTAAAATGGGCCAAACTGACGCTACGCTATAAGTTCACCCAGCCCAGCAAATTAACTGTAAATTCTAGAAAACATGCGATAAATATGTGCCACATTTTTGTAGGGTGACATGTGGGCCAATAGGTCGAAGCCTACAGCAGGCGTTGTCAACTTAGTTAACAAATCATTCTGACATCCACAACCATTGTATATATATCCAACGACCGACAAGCATCTTCAATCTCGTCTTCTTCCTCCAGCGTCGTCGGCACCGCCTGCTCTGGCCTTCGGTGTCTAGCGGCTCTCGTTAGCACGCATCGCTGTGAAGCCCTACCGCACCGCCAGCCTGGCTATCCCTCCACCACTCCACACTAGTTATTCTCCACCGATTGCATCC
This sequence comes from Secale cereale, assembly GCA_902687465.1. Lineage (NCBI taxonomy): Eukaryota > Viridiplantae > Streptophyta > Magnoliopsida > Poales > Poaceae > Secale > Secale cereale. Next base: position 289,121,746 of record LR738710.1, on the reverse strand, counting down.
CGACGCCGCACTGGAACCAGTTAATCCTCGTACTCCTCTCCGTCTGCGACTGCTCTGCCATGTCTTCCTATATTCGGCTCCTTCCAGCCGGGGGTCTCGCCGTCGTCCACCGTCTTGGTGCGTTCGGTGCTGCTTGGTCAATGTGGTGGAGAAACGAGTCATCAGAAGAGAAAAATACATGCAGAGTCTGCCAATGGGGACGCACCAGTTCATGGACGCACGCATGCAACTGGCTCCTTATTACGCGAAAAAATGCTTCATCTACATGTTCGCATGAAAGGAAGTGCCTCCTTATTAAGGGCAAAAAACAACTATTCCTCCCCCTGATAGCTAGGACCCACCAGCAAGGAGCCTGAGGTGTGTGCCATTAGGCCGCCTACAGAATGTGTTGTCAAATTAGTCAACAAAAAATGATTCTGACATCTATAGTTGTTGGATGTACACCCAACGGCCAGCATGCATCTTCACTCTCTTGTCTTCTTCCTATAGCGCTGGCGGGACTTCTTGCTCCTGCCTCCGGCGGCTAGTAGCGCTGCTCTGCATTCCTCGCCACGAAGCGCTACTCCACCGCCGGCCAGGTCACCCCTCCACCCCTCCTGTTATTCTATGCCAACTATAGCCCCAGGCCACAACAAACCAGTCAACCCTGGTACGTTGTACTCCCCTCCGGCTACGAATCCACTACCGCATCTCGCCCATCTCTTTGTCATTCCCATCCGGGGCCTCACTGTCGTCCAATGCCTTGCTGCGCTCGGTGCGGCATATTCGACAAATGAGATCATCGAAAGTGGACTATGGAGGGGTATTTTCACTGTTCTGACCCTGGTGGCGAAGTTGAGCAGGATTTGACCCGTGTTTGAAAACAAATTTGTATCGGACCCAAACCGAGAAGCCAACATCCGCGGCGTCTGGCTTGCACTGGAAACGCCACGAACCCCGGTGTTTGGGCCTGGCCCACCTCCGCGGTCAGACAACTTGACCGTCCGACGTGGCAACTGGTGACCCCGACCCTAAACACCACGACCCCTGGCGTTTACCCCTGGCAAGTAGTAAACCGGCCCGAGCCGGCTCGGGTGCAGCCCAACCCACCCCAACAGACGCAGTGCGTCTTCCTCCTCGCGCGGCGGCGGCTACAGAGACTCTGCCTCGCCCCTCCCCTCACCCAAATCCCCTCCCCCAAATCGCCTATTTTCTTCATCAAAAGTGCAGATCTGAGGCCCCCCCATCTTCCTTGAGGTATTCTCCACCGGTTCCTCCAATTATTTTTGGTTGGAAACTTGTATTTTTGCAGAAATAATTCATACTTGTTGGAACCCTAGGATTATTTTGTTTGCATATTTTTGAGAAAGGGGAGCCCATGGCTTGGTCATGTGAGTATGATGTGTATATTAGAAGAGAAGGCATGTATTTATATGGTTGGATTGAGAAGACAAGGCATTTGTGGTAGGGTTTGACATCTATATGAATTTAGATAGATTATTGCTTGAAAGAGAATCTAATTAATTTGTGTATTTTGTATGCTTGATTCTCATCGAGATACGGTCATATAATTAGGATGTTATATTGAGATTTTGTTATGTTGTGTTGCCATTGAGATTGTGTCATATATAGAGAATTGGTCTTGTTATCTTGACATTGAGATATGCATTTATGTTGATGTTGTTATGCCTCATATATGATATGTAGGATGTTATATAGTGTTATGTAAGTTTTATTTGTTCATGCTTGATTTGTAGGATGGCGGGTGAACATTGGTACGAAGGTCTTCATAAAGGGTATGACAAAGAGCATCGTGCGCGGGACATTGAGAATCAGCGGGTAAGACTGAATCTATTTGAAAACTTGGTTATTAATTTTCATTTTTGGTAGTCACTAACCATAATGCAATGCTATTTTGCAGGAACTAAAACCTATGCGCATGAGGGGTCATACTGCCCACGACTGGCCGTGCGATGAGCGGTATGAGCCATACTTCGAGAGATTGGGCCTTCTCCCGTTTGTGCTTTAGGTCAAGCGACTCGCTTCGTCGATCAACCACGGGGCAATGATCACACTTATTAACTGTTGGAGGCCAGAGACACACTCATTCCATTTGTCATGTGGAGAGATGATCGTGACCTTGGAGGACATGGCGATGATCAGTGGCCTTCCAATCAATGGAGAAGCTTTGACCGGCACCACCGTAACTGCTAATTGGCGAGATCATGTTGGCCAATTGACAGGTGTTTTCCCCGTACCTCCTGAAGAAGGCGAGCGTGACAGTGAGAAAGTGTTGCATCATTGGCTGCGAGAGGAGAGAGGTGTAGTATGCCCTCCAGACGCAAATGAGGTTGTTCTGCAGCAGTATGCCCGAGCTTATCTGTGGTATCTGTTAACGAGGGTAGTGTTCCCAAATTCTACCGGTAATAAAGCCCAATGGATATTCTTGCACCTACTAAGTGACTGGGACCGCAAGTACTGCTGGGGTTCAGGAGCACTAGCATACTTATATCGTCAGGTAATTAGTAACCAAATTGTCAATTTATTTGCATTTGCAATTTCTCCTACCTTATGAACAATTTCTTCATTTGCAGCTGGACGAGGCATGTCGTAGGAAGAAGGCCACATCTTGTATGGGTGGTTTGTTTGGTGCCTTTAGGTTTGGATGTGGGAGCGGATGCCCGTTGGATGTCCCGAGATAACCAAGAGACCTCCTGAAGGATGGCTCCCACATGACAGGAGGCATGGAGTTGATCCTTGGCGGTTTCGGACCATTGCCTACTGTTGGGAGATGGCGAATGTGTACACAGGCAGCTCGGTTGCGCGATACAAATTCTACATAAACGAGCTGGATACGTTGACTCATAAGCAGGTAATGATAACTTACGTAAGAGCACATCAATTGTGATGGAACTGTGTACTTAACTAGTATCATCTCATGTTGTAGGTTGATTGGATGCCATATGATGCCGATATGGATTTTGGGCTGAACAAGATGTGCACGCCTGGCACTACCCAGACCGTGTCGCAAGACAATTTGGGAGAAGGCAAGCGACACCAAGGGATGAGAGTTACGAGACAAACCAATTTCTGCATCGGTGAGTAGTTGTACCTCTGGATATATAGTAGTGCATTATGAAAGACATTTCTTGCTAATTCTTTCATCTTGTACATAATTAGCAGAATTAGTCGAAAGAATAACCCGGAAACTTCAACTTGGGCCGTTAAGCACTCCGAGTGGATAGATTTGTGGAATCAAAGAGCGGCCCTCGTGGAGAAGGAAAGAAGATAACATAGTGATTCAATGTACAAAGAGCATCTGAAGTGGCTTGCTGGACGTTACCGGTTGAAGCTAAAGCCCGGTTGAAGCCGTTCGCAATTGGAAGAGTTGGAACATGAGTGCGGGTATATGAACTTCAATGTAGAAACGAGAGACAATGAAGGGACACAACTTGACTACGCACAATTACATGACCGAGTGGTATGCTCCACACAATTATAACATACTTGTGCATTTAAATGTACTTCAAAGATAATTTTCGTGATCTTCATTTTGCAGGGTATGGAGTTATTGCATTGTGTTAACGAGGCTGGTGTAGCACTTGGTGAAGATGAGGGAAGTGGATTATCTGATAAATCTCTTAGGAAAACAATGAAGGTATACGTTATCTCTATTCAAAAACCTCCATCTTTGCACACTATTACTTAGTCTAGTATTTCATCTTTGTTATGTTGCAGAGTTTCGTGAGTCGGTTCCACAAAATGGCAGCTATGCTCTCTTGCCACGGAAGTAAAGCCGTCCTCACGGCTGGAGCTTCTACTAGCCGGGACAATAGATGGCGTCGTTGTCTTGTCTTGCAACAAGAAGAGCAAGAGGAGCAGCTGCAAGAGGAGCATGAGCAAGAGGAAGAGGATCAAGAGCAAGAGGAAGAGGAGCAAGAGCAAGAGGAAGATGAGTACAATCAAGACGAAGAGGAGGTTCTTGGGATGTCCCAAATGGATGATGCGCCGCAGCCATCACAGCCCACACAACGCACACCGCGTGGCAAAAGAGGAAGGAAGAAGTGAATAAGTTTATGTTAGTTTGTCGCAAACTTTCTTATGTTTGATTCATGAACTTTAGAAGTGGCGTGAACTTTGGTACCTGAGACATGTGTTTAAATTGCACTTATGACTATTGTTACTATTGCTTAGTCATGATGTTGTTTGCTATGATGGCTGTCTAGCGTTGATAACTTTGCTCATTCTTAATCATCCTGGAACCGTTGAATGGCAGTCGTTGAAGTCGCAGGTTCTGTAGGGGGTAGACGCCAAGGTTCCTGGCGTTTTGGCCGGGAGAAAGGCCAAGACGCCATGGCCTCTGGCGTTTCCCTGTGCAGTGCCACAGGCTCAAAGCAATTCCATAGCAGGTATATGAACAAAGCAATGACAAATTAGAAGAAACTTTTTGGAAACTCATAAATAGACGGTCTCAAATTCATGAAACACAACATAACTTGGATCCACGACATAAGCATTACATAGTTCAACTGACATATGCAGTACAAAGTTCAACTGACAAACAACATCACTTAGTTCAAATGACATACAACATCACATAGTTCAACCCCTCGAGTTTTTCTTGCGTGAATTCTCTTTCTTATTTTGCTTGCATGAATCTTTTTTTTATTGCTTGCATTGTCCCCATCTAGCACCGATGAGCTTGGGTCGGTATGTAGCACCGAGGAGCTTGGTAGCCATGACAAGTCTGTCTTGTAATCTAGCGGGATAGGTTCCAATTGGATGTCTTTGTTTGGTCCAGGGTTGCAACAGATGACACCCGGTATTTTGAGAACCCAATCCCAACGAGCACGCTGAGTCGGTAATGGGGACGTACCTTCATTGATTGCCCAATCAATGATCTATTCAGGCCTATTCAAGTACATCTGACGATATTCTTGCATAGTTTCATAAAATGTGATTTGCCTACCTAGATCACTTCTACATTCAAATTCAGCCATTTTCATTTCGGTAACATTCTTCTCCCTTTCAGCGATGACACTATCAGATTAATCTTCAGAAAAATATAACCGTGCAGACTTCCTCACAGCTTCATTCCTTGCATCGCAACTGTTGACCCACAGATTCATCTTTTCTTTAATGAGTTCGCGGTTCTTTTCATCCACCGCTTCCATATAATTCTCAATGAAAATCGTCTTTGCGTCATTATTATGTGCCATTCCTACATGAGTGACCTAACATTATTAAGTGCAACATTATAAAGAAGTAGGTTAACTATATCACTAATCACAAGCATAACAACTAGGATAATCCTAATCCAAACCCTAATCACAAGCATAACAGTAGTAGCATCCATCCATAGTACACCAACTAAATTCATTAGGCTAAAGCTAACAACACCATATAAAACACTAAAAGATACCATTTTTTGGCAAAGAGTTTCCTAAAAAAAGTGAAAACTAGGGTTTGTAATAATGCACGAACTATGATGGATTGAACCAAACAAATCATGGGGGTGTACTAGATTTACCTCAATGGTTGTAAATGACTCCGATCCACCGGTCAAATGGGACAGATTTGTGAGAGATTTGAGGGGAGTTTGGTTGGGGGAGAGAGAGTGGGAGGGGCAGAAGCTTGGGGTGTGAGTGAGGTTGAAGAATGACTTATGGATTGGGCCCACAAGGACTTATAATCTGGATACTACCAAAACGCCAGCAACCATGGCGTCTACATATGCAAAGGGAGGCCAGATGCCGTGACTCATGGCGTCTTGGGTTTACAGAAGGTTTACCCCCCGGAGCCGGAACAGAGGGCCAGACGCCTTGACTCATGGCGTCTTGGGTTTACAGAAGGTTTACCGCGCTGGATAAGAGGGCCAAATGCCATGACTCCTGGCGTCTCGAATGCACAGAAGGTTTACCTTCGCTAGACTGGAGCAGACGTCTAGACGTCGCGGTTCCTGGCGTCTGGCTGGAGGCCTAGACGCCGCGTTTCCTGGCGTCTCTGGTTCATCATGGCCAACAGAAGTTATACCTCTCTGGATATGACATTTTTTTTGCACAATTCACAACATAATACAACTGTAGATAGACTGTCTCAAATTCATGTCCAATAGCATAGCTTAGGTTCATTACATAGTTCCCATCACAAATTCATGTCCAAATCCTCGAATAGCACAAAGGGTCCATTCGTGATACAAGCCTCAAGCGTGCAAGTCTCTATTGGGTCACACGCGGCCATTTCCCCTTCGTGTCGCGTGCCTCATCCTCCTCTTGTGCATGGCGAGCCCTTGCAAGCTTTCTTGCCCTCTCCTTTTCACGAGCTGCCTTCTCTTTGCGCGCCCTCTCCTCCTCACGCTTCTTCCGCTCCTTCCTCTCCCTCTCACGACGTTCTTCATCATCGGCTCTCTGAAGGGATTCTTCAAACAACTGCTGTCTCCTAAGACAATCTTTAAGTTGGTCATCTTCTGGCACTTCATGATCTATCCATGTGAAGTACTTGCAAATAGGAGGAGGTGACTACATACAAAACAAGTTTTTATTAGTAATATGAGGTGAATCACAATGGAGAATAGCCTACTTTTCTAACATACCGGTGGGTTGTCATAGACGTTAGTTGGACGCGCGCGATCATGCGCATAGTTGGGACACGCAAAATATCTTCTTCCTGCCGTCCATGACTTCTTCCGGTCAATGGAGACCTTCACCTTGCACTCATCTCCACACCCACATGATGGGATTTTCACTTCTTTCTCCTTCGTCTTGTCCAACCTTGCCTCCTCCTACTTGTTCGGCATGTCCTCTTGGTCAGCGCACCGCGGCCTCATCGTGGAACCGGATGAAGCCATGCCTATGAGAAGAAGAATTGTTACGAAATTACATGAACAAACTAAATTAGATGAAAAAAATTGAATGAACAAACTAAATACAATAAAAACAAGAAAGGAATGAACAAATATTTACCATTCATAATTTGTCAACCATTTGGATTATGCAAGTAACCAAACGCCGACCCGTTATCAGTCCTCCGTCCTCTTCTACCACCACCGGAACCTCCTCTACGACCACCATTACTACCCCCTCTAGGGCCTCCATTAGCGCCACCTCTACCACGTTGTCCACTCCTAGCACCTCCTCTAGGGCCTCTATCAGCACGGGAACCACCTCTGCGACCACCGGAACCTCTATGACCACCGGAACCCCCTTTGCCACCACCTGCCTGACTCGTGCTAGGATTGCCCTCCTCTGATGTTTTTCTATTCTTGGAGCATCTTCTCACATTGTGTCCCGAATTATCACATTGACCATAGTTGGTAGTGTCCGGAGGCTCCATAAAGTGCCCGCTACCAAATTGGTTCATGCCAGTGTATCCAGCTAGGCTGTCCATATCGCCTCTCAATCGATTGTGTCTGATTCTACCCCTGGGCTCAACCTTGAGCAAAGGATCGTGCCTAAGTTCCGGGCCATTATAGTCAGGCCACTGTGATGGGTCCAGGAATGGTTGGAATCGAGGGGCCCAGGTCAACCTAGTAGCTTCAAGATCAAACTCATGCATCCTCACGATTGTCCCATCCGACACATGCATATTTCTTGACGACGCCGCCGTCAAAAGATGAGAGGACGGCCAATGATACTTACTAGGCCTCTCACACTGACACCACCGTCTCTTAAAAGGCCTCTCACACTGACACCACCATCTCTTAAGCTGCACCTCGAATGCACGACCACCATATGACATACCATCTCTTGTTGTCCCACCAGGCTCATCGATTTGGTAGGTCATATCATAGGTGTTGAATAGCCTTACTTTCTGTGCCGAGGACTTGCTTTGCTGTAACATCATCCACTCTTCAACATTTGGTGGATATTCCATTTTTTCACCTATCCACTTCACGGTTTCCTCTGAATGCATCAGAAAATACTCATTAAGCTTGAAGAAAGTATATTCCACAATTGCAGTCACCGGCAATGGGCGGGCACCTCTGAGCACATTGTTAAAACATTCGACCATGTTACTGGTCATGTCGCCATATCTCCAACCTCCTTCGTCATGAGTGTGTGCCCACTTGTGTTTCTCCGGAAAATTTCGTGTTAAGAAATCTTTCCCTCCTTCGTTTGCAGCTTCGCATAGCTTGTCATAGCGAATGGTGAACGCACGGGTGCTGAAGGCCACGCAAACATGGGTTAGATCCTTGCTCAACTCCTTGCTCTTACATGCCCTGTAAAAGTTTGCCACAAAATGCCTCATGCACCATCGATGGTGAAGCTTTGGAAGTCCTGGAATAACAATGTCCATGGCTTTCAGTATGCCCTGGTGCCGGTCTGATATAATGCACACTTCTCTATCACCAATGACATTTTCCCTAACATGACGCATAAACTACTCCCAGTTGTCTTGGTGCTCGAAGGGCACCAAACCAAATGCCACCGGCAACACATTGTCATTGGAGGAGTGCGCCATTGCTACCATGATCGTGCCCTTGTATCGGCCGGTCAAGAATGTGCCATCAATAGACAAAACCGGACGGCAATGCTTAAAGGCCATGATGCATTGTCCGAAACTCCAGAAGGCATGGTGAAACACCCCACGACCATCATCCTCGACCACATGATACATTCGGGGTTCCTATGGGCAATCGCTCCCAACAACCGCGCGAGGCGATTGTATGCTTCTTCCCAACTACCATACAACATCCTTAAAGCATTTGCCTTGGCCTTCCATGTCTTCCCATACTTGACTTTGTATCCAAACATTTTTTTCACCGTCGTCATGAGGAGCTTCACCTTCACAGTTGGATCACATGATACTTATTTCATTAATTTAAACCCGAGAAACTCAGACGTGAGTTGACGGTGTGTCTTAGGATTCTTTTTTGATGGTGGCCTGCACGAGTGACTACACACACAACTTGTTAACAGCCATTGCCTGGTTTTAATTCTTCTTCCATGGACTGCCCATGGGCATCCTTCTTTGTCACAATGGATGGAGTAACGCACTTTTAGGTCCGAGTGCCCAACAAGATATGGTCTATGGTTCCTAATAGCATACTCACTTAGCCATACTTTGAAGGCCTGCAAACTCACAAACTTTAACCCTTTCTTCAAGTAAACATTCTCATCTTCAGCCTCGTCCCTTGGTTCGCCCGGTTCCGGGCAAGGTCTCGGATGTATCGCCCTACTCATGCCACCATCAACTACCGCCTTGTGGGCCAGCCTGAGATCACGAAACAATGGAGTTCTTATTTCCAAACCGGTCACCTCTGTGTGTATACGATTCTCTCTCTCCGTGAATCCATCCAGGTCCAGTTCTTCATCCGGACCTTCATCATCCGAGTCATACGCATATGCACAACCATAGGGGATCTCACGGTCCATGTCTTGTTGCCGAACAAATGCTTCCAAGTCACCGATGTCAATGCCATGAATCTCATCCTCTTGCTCATCATCAGCACTGCATCCATCCTCTAGTGCAAGGCGAGCCCTTTCAAGTTTCCTAACTCTCTCCTCCTCTTGAGCCATCTTCATGTTTTTGCATGCCATGTCCGCCTCACACTTCTGTCGTTCCCTCTTCTCCTTCTCATGACGCTCATTTCCATGAGTCTCATCCTCGTGCCTGTCATCATCATCATCATCACCATGACCATCAACATATTGTTCATTAACTTTTTCAAAAGCCTGCCCAACAACTTCATTTTCTTGGCTAGGTGGCAGTTGGCTAGAAGTATTGGAGAGATAGACCTCGGCACTATCCACAACAAGAGTCACACTTCTACTAGGGCTAATAGCATGACACGGGGAGGACAGTTTGCGGTTCAAGTCAATATCAGGCCGCGGACCTTGCCCCTTCATAGCAAACAATTCAAATGACATGTCTTCCGAAGCCGCAACTTTACCCTTGTATATCCCCCAATGCAACTCGGAGATGATAGGCATATTCTTGAGTCGAGATTTTGTTCCCACCCCAACATCATACCTTCCTATTAATTAAACTTTATCATTGGGGTCCATCCAATTCAACTTATCTCTTACTTTAACAACAACCTCATCATAACTAAGACTTGTGTCGAATACCACCACTTCCTCGTAGTCACTTGCAGTTTTGGTCACAAATGACTCTTTGTCCAAATAATGAACATTAACAAGTCTATCATCCATCTAAAAAGGACAACAAACAAGATGAATAAATGACAATCATAATGCATAGTTGCACAAAATATGCAACTCAAATGAAGCAATGAGAACTATATATTCCTAATGAGTTGTATCAATAACAAATTAAAACTTATGTACTAAATATATCGTGTCATTTGCTTAACACATAACCTAACCTTAACCATCATTTTTATCAAATCCATCATTTGTACCCACAACATGCATATCCCATTACTACTACCACATCAACATGTTAATTAAAAGCCATCCAATACCAAAGGATTGCAATTAATCTAGAAACTAAGGTGCCACCTAGGGTTACATAATGGCACTAAAATAACAAGAAATTACCAACAAAATTTAGGGATCCAGGGGAGATTACCTCAAACAACAAGGGAGGGAAAGATCCACGGAGGAAACTCAAATTTGGAGCCGGATTTGAGTGAGCCTTGAGGTGGGAGAGAGGTGGACCTCTTCTTTGTTCTTCTTTATCGGGATGGAAGACTTGGATTGGGGAGAGTGTGTGGGGTGGGCCCCACACACCTTCCCCATGAACCACTTATCTCTCAGGGGGGTTAACGCCAAGGATCGTGGCGTTTAGGGTCGGGGTCGCCAGTTGCCACGTCGGACGGTCAAGCTGTCTGACCACGGAGGTGGGCCAGGCCCAGACGCCGGACGCCGCGGATGTTGGCGTCTCGGTTTGGGTCAGATACGAATTTTTTTCAAACACGGGTCAGATCGTGCTCATCTTTGCCACCAGGGTCAGAACAGTGAAAATACCCCTGTGGAGAGGCTGACAGCTACGACCCATGAGGTCCATGGCCGCATGCAAGGATAATTCCTCCTTATTAAGCGGAAGAAAAATGTCCCTCCCCTTGACAGTTGGGACCCACCAACTATATCATCGAACACAAGGAAGAGCCTCCATATTACGCGAAAAAATTTGATTCCTCCCAATGACATCTATGACCCACCAACTATATCTTGGCACGCAAGGATGTGTGTCCGTATCCCGCTGACAACTGGAACCTACCAGGTCGAAGCGTATGTACGGTTATCTGTCTGGTCTCAAACGTGCACATACATACTGGTTGATCGGTCTCTCTGCAAGGATGGACCATGGCCGAGTACGTAGCGGCACGTCTCGTAGTAGAGCCCCCAACGTAGTTGTTCAGGTCGTCCCGTGTAAATTGTGTATGCGTTCCTACAGCCACACGACAAAAAATATGGCCACGTACGTACATACTAGCATGGTCTTCAACACGTATAGCGACAACGATACATACTTCAGCCACGTGTACGTACATACAAGCGGGGTCGCAACAGAGAAACAATGCCTTGTTCAACGGGAACCAACCGACTTGGACAGAACAGCCGAAACAGCGTTTGGCATAAACGACCTTCTATTCGACTAACTACGGTCGAAACAGGGTCTTGTTCATCAGCTCGGGGTCTGGCGTACGACAAAACGTACGAAACGGAGTTATCTTCGAACTCCTACGGTGGAAACAGGGTCCTCTTGATCGGGAGGGTGTGGCGTACCGCAAACAGAGGAAAGAGACTTCTGTTGGAGCGCCTACGGTCGAAACAGGGTCCTGT
>LR738710.1:289032717-289109927 GCA_902687465.1 Secale cereale | reverse complement strand
TCCGCATAACGGGACTCCGCGGCTACTGTTCATCACTGTCTACTGCCTCACACCAGCCTCCACGTGCTACTATTCATCCATCGTCGACCTCCTCCAGCCTCCACCGGCTACTGTTCATCCAGCCACCACGAGGTCCCATTCATCAACTCCCAACCGGTTGGGCTGACGGCCTCCATGGGGTCCTGTTCATCCAGCGGCAACCACGGGGTTGTTCATCCAACCCCTACTAAGAATTGTTCATCGATCGATGCATCTCGACTCGTGTCTACGTGTATCTCGCACGCGAGGTAGCAACAGACGCTGTTCATGGAGAGGCAACCCCCGACTATGTCTCGCACGTACACGTTGGCCTTCGGCTCCTATAAGAACCATGAAGGGTCGATCGGGTTCAGTTAGGCAGCGAAGGAATTGCTGAGGCTCACCGAAGGATCGATCGCATGGGTTCAGTAAGCGAACGCCTCATTCGATCGGGTTCAGTTATAAAGACATGGCACGCACCACTCGCGCATACGAGGAAACACGCAAACCTCGGCCCCGACCACACACTGTAACTAGGGACTCCCAAAACTTTCCTAGCCCTCACTTCTACCACTTTTTTTATGTCACGGACGACCCAAGGAATGTCATGCAGGTGCGTCCCCGGCCCGCCCAGGACCAAAAGCCCACTTTCAGTCATGATTTTTTGTCATAGAAGTAGGATCACACCATATCTATGATGATACCGAGTTTTGTCACAATTATCTTCATAGAAGTGTCATAAGCATGACAGAAAAAATTTCTTTGGGCCAAAATGTCACGGATGTGTCTTTTTTTGTAGTGACGTATGCATGCACGCACACACCACATGACCAACAAACATGCTCTTGCTCAAGTGCTCAAACTACACGTGCATGCATACACATGAGGCCCTAACAGACACATACACAACCAGGCGGTTCCCACGCAAGGGTTGCAGTCTTGTCGTGCCTGCGTAAATTTTTGTTTATCTTACTTTTTTCCTCTGTGAACTGATAGGTGGGACACATAAGGAATGTCGTCAATTTAACCTGTCAACATAGTGCCACGGAGACTATTTTGTCGGTCAACAGAGTGCAATCCAATGCTAAAGAGCAAGCGACCGTATAATCGCCACAAAACATACATTGTGATTGTAATGAGCGTATTCTGAAGTCCGGTGACCGTATTACACTTTTTGCTTGAAATACACTCACCGCCTGTGTATTTATCTCTTCTCTCGCTCTCTTTGTGGAGCCAAGTAGGCCAGCATGCCAGTGCCTAAATTGGCGCACGACACCCCACTATTACTGCAATGATTTCACATCTACCGTACAAACTCTAGATATGAGTTACAAGTGCTATGAAGACGAATACAAATATTTGAATTAATTTTATGCCCAATTTTTCTCTGTAGGCCCCCTAAAAATACATATCTACATGTTCTCGCATGTTACATCTAAAAACTATGCAAAACAACACTACTACACTCTAACATAATAAATCATATGTGTTTTTAGTTTTAATAGATCTCAGATTGTTACTTAATTATTCAGTTTGCAAACATTAAAATTGCCTTTGAAATGTATGGCTAGTATCATCTTGTGATATGAAAAGTCAGACTACACACACACATACACACACACAAGGGCCCATTACACATTCAATCATTCCACATCTTTCTCTCGCTCACTGTGTCAAACCGACTATGCCAAACTACCCTGCCTACCATAGGGAAAAATCCCGCCCTCGCCTGTTTAATAGGGTTTGTATGCAAAACAACAAAACTATAGTAGTACTAGTACTACAGTACAATTAATAGTTCACTTGGTCGTCGTGTCGTGTACTCCTCCATCATAAGAGTGAAGCGCTCGCTTTCATAATTGTTCTAGTCCCTTTCGCCGACACGTGGGACATTAAGGAACCGAGTCCACGTGTCATACAAAAATAACAGAGTAGAGCAGCAGGGGGGTGCACCCCAGTCTTGGCTATTGGGTTCAGGGTTCCGCAAACCCTAGATAGACTCAAAATTTAGGGTGCATGTGAGGAACTCAACTTCCCCTGTCTACCTACTCGTCGATCTAATGTACTAGATCGATGAACTGGAAGGAAATGGGACAAGGCAATTTACCCAGGTTCGGGCCACCTTGCGCTGTAATACCCTACTTCTACTTTGTGGTGGATTAGCCTCGAGGTGGGCTGAGGATGAACTAGTATAGTAGAGGAACAACCTCAGAAGGTGTGGTCGTGCTTGTGTGGGGGAGAATGGTCTGAATGATCTGTCCCCCCTATGGTGGCCGCTAGGCTATGTTTATAGTGGCCTTGTTCCTCTTCCCCCAAAATGAAGGCGGGAAGGGATCCCACAACGGCCAAATTCGAAGGGGGACAACTAGTACATCTTTTCCTCACGAGAGGTGGTCTTCGCCTGCAAAGCTTCTGGTCGTGACACCATGGTCGGCTCGGTGATGACCTTCGTCCTGGCGTCCTGGCGATCTTGGTCTTGTTCCATGGAAATGGAAACCTTTGGCTAATTTCTCGGGGCTCCGCGTCTGCGCTTGCCTCTTTAGCACCAAAGAGGAAACCTGATGCAGTACACTCGCTGGTGCCCGCCTGGCCTTGGTCATCATGGCTTGCATTATTTGAACCTCACGGGGTGGTGATTTGCATAGAAATCTCTGCTCCTCGGGGGCCAGCCTAGAGAGGCTGCTCCCTTCGCAGGTCTTGGCATCATTCGCCTTGCAAGGCTTGTGATGGAGCCATGCTGGGGGCCGCAGGCACTGATGGAGCAACGCCGTGGGTCGCAGGCAGACAAGTCTAGGTACACTGGTTCCGAGAACGCCTACAGTAGCCCTGGGCCCAAGGCACGCTCGGACTTAGCTTCTAGGCGAAGTCAGAGGGCAAGGGAAAAGCGCCGCGGGCCGCAACCGCCTGCGGACCTGGTCAACGCGTGGCGCCTGATGACATGTGGCCGTCTCCACTTCCCCACGCTGCCTCGACAACCGTCCTACTTGATAAGAGCCCGCGGCATGCTAAAGGATCATTACTAACGGAGTTCATAGGGAGCGGCGGTTGGCCTCCCTCTTGGCAAGGGGTGGAGCTCCCTACTCATCTCCATCTTCTCGCTGCTTCCTCCTTCTCCCTCCTTCTTGTCCCACCATCTAGCCGAAGCGGCCATGGCGCCGATGAGGAGGTTACCCGCCGCAAAAAAGGGAAGGCCCCAAGGAGGGGGCGGGCTCGCCGCTGCCGAAGAGAGGCCGCAGATGCCCCCGCAAGCATGCCGCGACCCCAGCAGTGACCCCCAGGGGCGCGGTCACACCTCTTTGAGGGCAGGCGTTGCCTCAGGGAGCCATGGTGGTGCTTCTTCGAGCGGTGGGAGCCACCGAGGGCGGGGCGACTCCCGTGATAGGGAGAGGTGCGCTATGGTCGCCCGGCCTTCCCGGCTGTGCTCCCGCTTAGAGAATGCATTCCCAGAGTTCATCGTGTGGTGAGAGAGGCCCGCCGACACCACACTCCCATTCCCGCTCTCCTTCGCGAGTGCACCGCCGGCAACAAGGCTTGATGGCCTCTAGCTGCAGGCTGGCGGCTGCTGTAGCAAGGCCTCATGGGTGGGGGTCGAGGTCACTGTCGTGGGTACCGTGTCCTTGACCCGCGGTTGGTAGCCATTCGCCCAAGCGCGGAGCCTGAGCGAGAGGTGTACCCTCCATTTCAAGTACGACAGCCTCGTGTCCCTGAATGTGAGGGTGTTCGGCAAAGACGACCGGCGTGCGGGGTGCTTCCCGGAGGACGACAGCGGTGATGATGAGCTTTCCCTTGGCGACGGCCGCGTCTTCACCAGAAGTGACAACTCCTCCTCTGGTTGCACCAGTGGTGGCAGTTATGACGAACCACCACACCGCCGGGCTAGAATCGAGGAGGGCGACGAGCCGCCTCACCTCCGTGCCACGGTCAAACGGGAGGAGGACTCAAACTGAGCTCGGGTGCCACCGGAGCCGGGCCTCGGGAGTCGATGCAGCTATTCGGTCTGCCTTTTCCTTTTCCTTCATTATAAAAAAATTAGAGGGCCCCAATGGGGTATGTGATGAAACATGGCAATCGCATCGCTATGTTATGCTAGTAATTTTCCTATCATGCCATGGTACCCATGTTTCTACTAGGTGTGGTTAGGGTAGCTTAGCTTGATGTGCTTGTGGTAGACTCCCATGTCGCAAGGGCATGCCTTCCCGGAGGCATCTTCCAGAGGCTTCCTTCTTGACGACTCGGGGGCCGTTGAGCCTCAGTAGACGTTGTGTCGCTGCATAGTTAGGAAACCTCATGAGGCATCTCGTCCTACCTCGCACAAACTCTCGAGCGTGGGTTGGCTATGGCTGATACACCAGTTAGCGATGCCCGGAGGCATGGACTTAAGAAGGTACGCATGCCCATGAGCTCGTTTGAGTGTGTCTCACGAGGACTAAGGACGCCGAAGCTTTGGGTCGACCAGGCTTTGGCGAGGTGCGGTCACAGGCGAGCTCAGGCACACACACCAACCTAGCACCCGCACGTAGGATGCGTGAGGAGAAGCGACGGGCAACTGCCGCTCTTCGTTCGACAAGGTTGGGAAGGTGTCGGTACAAAAAAACCCTAGGCCTGTTGCCCTGACTGTGCACAGGCACGGGGGCAAGATTGAAGCACCAACCCAAGTTAGAGTACAAGGAATCAAGAAGTTCGAGGAACCACTGAGCAGATCAGAGAGACCAAGGACAAGTCAGAGAAGCAAGATACCACCAAGAGAAAGGCCACCCTTGCCGGGCAGGTGAGCCTAGCACGGGGCGATGCCACACCTAGAATAGGGAAATCAAGGCGCCCCGGCATAGCCTACCGGGACTTGCGGAGGCTAAACCACCTCACGGACCGCTCCTCCACGACTCACGTCATCGATTAGTGCGGTGTCAAGCCGCAAAGTGATTAAGTGACAGCCATTAGCCACATGGAGGCCTCTCCTTACAGGAAGAACCAACAGATGACACATGTCCTCGGACGTGTCAAGCAAGCAAGAGCGGAGCTGGCAAGATAGCCCAGCAAGCCTTCCCGGGCAACCAGTGATGTGACACTAAGCGGTGCATTTAATGTGCCCTCTCAGCCCACAGAGTTAGGTATGATAGCACTTTTGCTATCATATCAGTGCAAAATGACTACTTTGCCACTGTGGTGATGCCTTAAATCTATAAAAGGAGGCCAATGACAACCCTAGATAGGGTTAGAAGATTGGAGAACTCAAACACCCATACGCGCGTAGACGCTGCTGCCCTGAGGCAACCCTTGCCGAGCAAGTGTACTACGCTCCACCACCTCATTTTCCACCATCAATGACCAAAGTAGGAGTAGGGTCTTACGCCACCATGGCGGCCTGAACCATGGTAAAAATGCATGTGTGATCTCTGTCGTGGTGTCCCACGCTCGTCTGCTCTTTATGCAATGCGACGTCCCCCCACCGAACCAGCAAGGGGCCTCCTAGTCCCATAGGTGGCCGTGGTTTACCCCGACATCTTTGGCGCGCCAGGTAGGGGGCTTGCTTGCGCGAACCTCAAGGCGTGTGCAGTGCGTCATCATCATCACCATCTTCATATACAACAACGCCATCAACCATGGTGCCGAAGAAGAAACCAGCTTCTTCAGCGCGTCCGTCTACCTCAAAGGATCCGCAGCCCGCGACCTCTAATGCTATGGGAGGTGCAGAGGACCACGATGACACAGACGCTGCGGGGGATGTGGTCGGAGCAGCGGCCCCATCACAACTTCCCCCGCGGCCGACGCGAGAACATGAAGCACCAGAGGAGAGCAGCATCAGCAACACCTCGACGTCATGATCCCCAAGGCCTGGGCGAATGGATTACCCCATCTGCGCCCTTTCTGCCCACTGATGAGCACAGACGCAGCAATGGCGGCCGGACCGCGGCGAATCGCCGTCCTCCGACCGTTCTCATCACAGGTGCGGTCGTAGCACGCGCGCCTCCCTTGGGACGGGTCAACCAAGTTGTTGCGGTCGATGGAGCCAATGGCCCTCGTGCTCCTTGGGCGCACCACCCTGCGATCCAGGTGGTCGCCCTGCAGCAGCGGGGGCGTAGTAGTGCCACCGCTGGCACCGTAAGGAGCCGGGCGACTATACGTTCGACTTCTTCAGCACCTATGCCAAGTACAACCTCGGTGGCCATGGCGCGAGTTTAGCCGCTGCTCAGGTTTTTGCCAGCGGCCGAGCAGATGGAAGAATGGCATGGAATCATCCAAAGTTTGATTGGTTTCGTTGAAGCTGGGGGTTCATAGCGAGCTGACCCGCCACAGACTCCCCAAGCGAGAGCGATGGCTCGTGCTGCTGGCCGTACGGAGGGAGCTATCCCCATGGTGCAGTCCCTGTCATGACAGCCAGCATGAGCGCGGCAGAATCAAAGACCATTACAACATCTCAATGGCTTCTTTTGACCCTCGAGCACGTCCAGGCCAGCATCGAGCCCCGGAGGATAGGCGGAGATGATACACATGCGTCATTGTTGAGCAATGCCGCGGCAACCTCCGCTAGACCGATGGGTACGATGGCCCCGATGTCGATGAGCCCACACTCAGTATCGGCGGGTGCTGACCTTTCGAGGTTGGCTGCCCTGCGTTTACTCGTGAGCTACGGCTAGTCCATTGGTCGTCCGTTCGCACGTTCAAGCCAGAGATACCTGAGAAGTATGATGGGAGGCTGAACCTGGCAGAGTTCCTAAGCATCTACACCATCATTGTTCAGGCTACCGGAGGAAGTGATGAGAAGGTGTTGGCCAACTACTTTCCTTTGGCCATTAAGTCCAATGTGAGGTCTTGGCTGATGCACCTGCCAGAGAACTCCATGTCGTCGTGGGCTGACCAATGCCACGAATTCATCGGTGCCTTCACCAGTGGCCACCAAGAACTAGGCAGGCCCACCGACCTGCAGCTTCTCCAACAGAAGGAAGGAGAAACTCTCCTCCAATGTGCTCAGTCGTCGGATTCATTCTAAGATGAACGTGCGGTTCCCCAAGACTGTGAAGGGTCTCTAAACCCTGGTGGATAAGTGTGCTCGGATGGAGGAGGAAGGAAGTTTCTCAGAGAGGAAGATTGCATCAATGTTGATTCATAGGATGATGATGAATAAACTAGTCAGAAGAAGAGCAAGAAGCACAATAAGAAGCGGAGAGATAAGGCAGTGTTGACTGTTGAAGGGTCGGATACATCTAGTACCGGCAAGAAGGCCAAGGCTGAGGCCCCCGATAAGGAAGAAGTTGTGTGGACTGACTGGCGCAAAGTCGTTGCTTCCGGTAATGCCGGGAAAGGTGATGGGCCATATTGCAAGATTCACCGGACCGAGTGAGCAGATTATGAGGAACGTGATAAGGAAAAGGGTCAGAATGTTGCTGGTGGGAAGAGCCGAGGTGGTGAATTAAATCGCCCTGGAAAACCCCTTCGGAACCAATTAAAGCCCGTTAGAGGTAGAAAAAAGGAGTATGTGATGATGAGAGAGATGGAGGGGACGAAGAGAAATTAGTGAGAAAGATTTTTAGAAAGCCACCGACGCCTTGTGCATTGATGGAGGTGCATCTTTTCACGCCTCTCACTGTCAGCTCAAGCGGTGGGCACGAGAAGTCAATGCCATGGAACCAGCGCCAGAGGCTCGGAAACCGCTCAAATTATCCCGTACGCCCTTCATCTTTAAGGAGGAGGATCATCCTAGCCGTACCACTGCAGTAGGATGCTTGCTATTGTTGGTCTCCCCAACAATCTGCAACCTCAAGGTCACAAAGATGTTGGTGGACGGCGGGGCCGGGTTGAATCTGATTTCCCGAGGAGTTATTAACAAGATTCAGATAAAAGAGGAAGAGATATAGGTTACCGATACGTTTCAAGGAGTTAATCCCGGTAAGAGTCATCCTAAGGGAAAGATCACATTGCCGGTAACATTTGGGGGAGAATTAAACTACTGGACTAAGAGGATTGTGTTTGATGTGGTCGATCTTCACCTGCCGTACAATGGGATTCTTGGAGCCCGACACTGGATAAATTCATGGCGGCATCCCACTATGCCTACAACACCTTGAAGATGCCTGGGCCACTGGGAGTTATTACTATCCCATCAGATGAGAAAGATGCAATCATTTGTGTGGACAAGATGTACCGGGATGCAGTCGTAGCAGAGGCAGCGACATCAGCTATCCCCGCCAAGGATAGTAAAGGAAAGAAGAGGGATTGTAGGACCTCCAGCAAAGAGTCCGGGAAGCGTGCCCCCACCGAGTGCACGGCACCCATTGACGACGTGCTAGAGTGTTCCTGCAGCAAGAGATCCAGGGTCGCTGCACCCCAAGTTAAGAAGGTCCCGGCAGGGCTGGCTGGCGTTGATGGTACCTTTACTATCAGCGCCACCCTTGATGACAAATAGGAAAGCGCGCTCGTTGCCTTCCCGCGGGTGAATATCGATGTGTTTGCCTGGCAACCATCTGATATCCCTGGTGTTCCCAGGGAGGTAATCGAGCAACACCTTGCGGTCTGCCCACATGCCCGACCTGTCAAGCAGAAAGTCTGGAAGCAGGCCTTGGAGAGGCAGTAGTTCATTGTAGAGGAGATCAAGAAACTTGAGGCAACTGGGTTGGTCAGAGGAGTGCTACATCCAAGATGGTTGGCAAATCCAGTGGTAGTACGGAAGGCTAACATGAAGTGGAGGCTTTGCATAGATTTCACATATCTCAACAAGGCTTGCCCGAAGGACCCATTTCCCTTGCCACGCATTGATTAGATTGTGGATTCCACTTCAGGTTGTGATTTGCTCTCCTTCCTGGATGCATACTATGGATATCATCAGATCTTCATGTCCAAGGAAGATGAAGAGAAGATGTCGTTCATCACTCCATGTGGTATGCACTACTTTGTTTACATGCCATTCAGATTAAAGAGTGTCGGGTCAAATTTTGCAAGGCAGTGCAGATTTGTTTTGAGCCACAGCTGCACAGAAATATAGAAGCCTATATGGATGATATTGTGGTCAAGAACAAGGACAAGGCCACCCTTATTCAGGATTTGGAGGAGACATTTGCTAAGCTACGCAAGACTAATTTGAAGCTCAACCCAGAGAAGTGTGTATTTGGTGTTCCCTCCGGCAAGCTACCTGGGTTCTTTGTATCCCACCGTGGGATTGAAGCCAACCCCGACAAGATCATGGATATCGAGCATATCCAAGTGCCGAGGATAGTTAAGGATGTGAGGTTTCTAATAAGGTGTGTTGCCGCACTAAGTAGATTTATCTCCAAGTCTATCGAGCATGCCATGCCGTTCTTAATGATTTTGAAGAAGGCAGGACCTATGAAGTGGACCCCGGAAGCAGCTGCAGCTTTGCAAGAATTGAAGGCCTATTTGTCCTCTGTGCCTACATTGGTCGCTCCCAATCCCCAAGAGTCGTTGTTGCCATACTTAGCGGTAACCAACTAAGTGGTCAGTGAAGCCTTGGTGGCACAGAAAGAAGTAGATGAGGCAAAAAGCGAGTAGATGCCGATATGGCCAGAAAAGGATCAAGATGGCAGTGAGCACGGCAGCGAGAACAACCCCAAGGACGCGGCAAGGAAGAAAGTGTTGCACCACCCAGTGTACTTCGTTAGCTCTTTGTTACAAGGGGCTAGATCGAGGTACTCTGGAATGCAAAAGTTGACTTTGGTCTCATCATGGCCTCAAGGAAACTGCGCCACTACTTTCAAGCCCCTGAGATTACGGTTGTCACTCGCTTCCTGTTGCAAAGGATACTCCAAAACCCTGAGGCTACCGGCAGAATAGTGGAGTGGCTTTGGAGTTATCCTGCTTTGGTTTGAAATTTGAGAGCACATCAACTATTCAGAGCAGGGCATTGACAGAGTTTATTGCAGAATGGATGCCAACCACTAACGAGGAGACAACAGAGACATCTATCCCCGGCAAGGAATCACCCCAAGAATGGATTATGTATTTTGATGGAGATTTTTCCCTACAAGGTGCAGGAGCTGGCAAGCTTCTCGTATCCCCCTCCGGGGAGCACTTTAAGTACGTCGTCAAATGCATTTTTCCTGGGAAGAAGCAACCAACAATACGGATGAGTATGAAGGGCTCCTTGCCGGGCTGTGGATTGCAATGTAGTTGGGAATTAAGAAACTGATCATTCAAGGAGATTCATAGCTTGTGGTGAGACAAGTCAACAACGATTATGAAATCCCATTGATGGAGGTATACACCAAGGAAGTGTGGATATTGGAGGAGCACTTTGACGAATTGCAAACAGAGCACGTACCCTGTGCGGAAAACAACATAGCTGATCATCTATCAAACTGTGCTACACAGAAGCTTCCTATGGAACCAGGGACTTTAATTCTCCATCTCACACAGCCCTCCGTATCCCCAGGAATAATGGCCCGAAAGAGGAGAAAGTTGGAGACCGATAAGCCTCTCCCGGTAGAGCCGCCCGGTCCTGGCAGAGACCGTGCCGGAAACAACTCCTCACAGCCTACCGGACCACCCCCTCCAGCTAGGTCCACGGACCCCGCGAACGAGGCTTGTGCTCCCGCATCAGAGGAGGTGCCGCTAGTCCTCGTTACCGATCCCCAGGCTCCAACTTGGGCAAGGCACATTGTCCACTTCATCTAAACTGGAGAGCTTCTCGGCAACCAAGATAAAGCTTACAAAATAGCCCGGAGGGCCAGTATGTACTAGTTTGTCGATGGCACTCTGTATAGAAGGAGGCCCAACAGTGTGAAATTGAAGTGTATCTGTCGGGAAGTAGGAAAGGAACTACAGGTTAAAATACACAGAGGCATGTGCGGCTCCCATATTTGATTAAGGGCATTAGTTGGGAAAGCATTCCGGCAAGGATTCTATTGGCCCACAGCCCCCCAAGATGCAATCAAGCTCATCATGAAATGTTTAGCCTGCCATTTCCATTCCAAGAAAACCCACCTGCCTGCCCAAGCTCTTTAGACAATCCCTCTCTCATGTCTGTTTTCGTTCTAGGTGCTCGATATCCTCGGCCCTTTCCCCCGAGCTACCGGGGGCTTTGAATTCTTGTTCGTTGCAATTGACAAGTTTACAACGTGGCCAGAAGTAGCTGCCGTGAGAAAGGTGACTGCTCAGTCAACTATCAAGTTATTGAAAGATCTGGTGTGTCCTTCTGGAGTTCCGGCAAGGATATTTACCGACAACAGCACCCAGTTCACATGCCACGCCTTCATGCAATATGTTCATGCCCTCGGATGCAAGATCTCATTCACCTCTATGGCACACCCCCGGAGCAATGGACAAGCAGAGAGGGCAAACACTGAAGTGTTGCGTGGCCTCAAGAGAAGAACCTTTGATATGCTGCAAAAGCATGGCAAGCGGTGCATCGAGGACCTGCTGGTAGTTCTCTGGTCCCTGAGAACGACACCAAGCCGAGCTACCGGGCACACTCCCTTCTCCCTAGTCTATGGGGCAAAAGCAGTTATCCCCATGGAACTCATTTACGGGTCGCCTCGAGTGCTCGCCTACAATGAAGTAGCGCAAGTTGAGCAGCGGCTTGTCCACGCTGTGCTACTCGAGAGAACTGTCTCTGGGTTGCTACACGTGCTGCACCCTATCAGCAAGCCCTGCGTCGCTATCATAGCCACAGGGTTCATGCCCGGTGTTTTGAGGAAGGTGACCTTGTCCTTAGGTGCGTTCAGGCCGCCAAGGGTACACACAAGTTATCACCAAAGTGGAAGGCCCTTACCGGGTAGTATGAGTCACCAGACCTGGCGCAGTCCATTTGGAGACGGGAGATGGCTTTAAATTGCAAAACTCATGGAATATTGAGCATCTCCGTAAGTTCTACCCATAAGGCGTGGCTGTCTGGCCCTGCCTCAGTTGCATGTAACCCCTTGTACAAGCCGGGGCGATGACCCCGTGCAAGAGAAAAATAAAAGCTACAGGGTGGCCCCCAACCAAGATTGGATGCATGCATGAGCATTCCAAGATCACTGCATAAGCATTTCACGAGCATCTGCATATGCGTATAGATAGAATTGCTGTCACATCCCTAGTTAGTGCTTTCATTAGGACTAGCTAGAGTGTGCATCATGTTTACTTTCTACAGAAAAGTTGAAATGAGAATGACAGAAACCCCAGCACCCCTCTTCTAACAACTAGGGATTAATAAAATCTTTCCCAATGTACTCAAAATGCCCTTCAAAAATGTTCATCATCTTTGCCTTGGTCTTAAACCAGTGCCAAAAATGGTGCAAAATTTTCTAGGACATCCAAAGGTCTCTAGATTAATTCATATTGTAATTGCATTTGGGCATTTAAATGCTATAAAATAATTTAGGTGCCCAAATAATCATAAACTAAAATGTTCCATGCTGTTCATATTATATACAGTGGGCATGACTAGTTTCATGATTTATAAAAATGTTCTAGCATTATTATTAATTCAACAAAGTTGCAAAAGAAAACAAACAGAAATAAAATATAAAAGAGAGGAGAGAGAAGGACTTACCTGGCACCACCTAGCAAGCCACCTGCCGGCCCAGCCCAGCCACCGCTCCAGCGAGCTGCTTGGCTCGGCCAGGCAGGCAGGCAGGCAGGTGCTCGACGCCGGCACCAGCGCGCGCCACGCAGCTGCCCGCCGCCCTGCCTCCTCCCCTCGCCGTTCTGCTGGCCTGGATCGGTCACCCACTTCTCTCCCGAGCTCGTAGACACGCCTCCTCCTCCCCAGCTCCTCACCCTCGCTTTCCCCGCACCATGGCCCATGCTGCCACGCCCGCGCCGTCGTGATAACCGCATCCGCCTTCGTCCCCGTGCCGCGTCATCGTGTCCGTTCGCTCCGCCGTCGTCGACTACGTCGAGCAGGCCGAGCCCCGAGCGCTCGCCCGCTCTGGAGTCGCCCCCGACCCCGTCTTCGCCAACTCCGGCCGCTGAGATCGCCATCATTGCCCCACTCAGCTCCGTCCTTCCCCGAGCCCGCTTCGACGCTTGCTGCAACCGCCGTGAGCCCAGCTACTTCGCCATCCTCTCTGTTTCCCCCCTCGAGCCCTATACCAACTGCATGAAGCTCACCTGCACGCGCCGCCGCGGAGCTCGTCGACGACGTGCCTCCGGCCACCTAACGGCCCGGCCATCGTGCCCACTAGCTTCACCGTCTCGCATAGATGCTGTAGGACCAATCCACGCGGCTCCAAGAGCACCGCACCGACGAGTTCGTCCTCGCTCGAACTCCGGCAGCCGCTGGACTCGTCGCCGGCGTCGATTCCGGCGACCCCGAGGTCAACCACCACCACCACTCGCTGCGGCACCTCACCAGCAGCACGTAGAGGTGCTCCGCCGTTGATTTGGTCGCCGGAGCATGATTTCCGCACCTCACCGCCGCGTCTGGCCTCGTCGGCGGCTAAACGCCGGCGGGTCAACCCAGTTTGACCAGGGGTTTGACTCCCCTGGGTCACTGACATGTGGGCCCTGCCAGTTAGTCAAACCTAGGTTAGTGCCTAAACTAATCCTGACACTGACCAGTGGGTCCCACTGGTCAGGTTTGACCTGGACCAGGTCTGTTGACCTGCTGACATTAGCATGATGTCATGCTGACGCAGCAAATGCTTTTCTGGGATTAATTGATTTAAAACAACTCAGGAAATTCCATAAAATGCTTTAAACTTCAAAAAATCATATAAAATCAACAGTAGCTCAGATGGAAAAGATTTATATATGAAAATTGATCATAAAAATCCAATCTTTCCAATGGTACTTGTTTCATGCATGTTTGATCAAGTTAACCTTGCTGTTCACATTGAAACATGATAGTGCACTTTAATAAATAATTGTTTGGGTTTAAATTTGAATCTTTGATTCAAATGAGCTCAAACCTTTCTGTTTATAGTTGCATTAGCCCAAAACAAATTCATCTTGCCATGTCATGAGCATGCATCATATTGTTGCATTTGTTTGTATATTGATTGTATCATCGATGTTCTCCGTGGTAGGTCTTGCTCTCGAGGATACTTCTGCGTATCCAACTGAAGAGCAGTGCCCGACAACCAATCTATCAGGCAAGCAACCCATTGATCATTCCGATACAAACCCATATTCTTGCTCCTGCTCTCTTTTACTGCATTAAGGCAACATCGTGTGAACTGCAACTTGCTGCAGTAGTGGAACCCTATTCCTTTGCATGACCTGTCATTGCCACAGTAAATAGTTGAAACCCACTAGCATGTGTAGGAGTTGTTTGAGCCATGTGATGTGTGTTCCACCATGCTATTTGTTTATATTGCCTGCTATGCTTAGAGTTGTGTCAGGTCTGGTTCATCTGGGTGATGGATCAGAGTGAAATGATCATACTCGATAAAGAGAGGGAAGTGTGGAACATGTTCGGTAAAGGTATCGATGAAAGGCCATGTAGGAGTACATGGTGGGTTGTTTCATTGGACCCATCCATAGGACCTGAGATCTGTATGTTTGGTTCAAGTTTCAGCTACTACCACACATTGGGATCCTTAATTGACCCTCTCGACATATTAACTGCCTTGTCCTTTGTCCAGGAGTTGCAACTAGTTTCTGGTGTTTGTAGTTTACTGGTGGTCGTGCACAGCGCTGACCCTCGGGGTGGGCTGTGATGCGGCAGGTACGTGGCACGGTGTACCGGTCGCCCGTTTGGTGACTCGGGAACCCTATACACATCGTTTGGGGCCGTGAGCGACTCCTCGGTCGGATCTCCCCACGGATGGAACCCAAATAGGCGATAAACTTGGACTAGGGACTTGTGTAGTTAGTTAGGTGGTGGCCGACACCCTTGCTGGGCTTCCGCTTGAAGGTTGCCGAGTACATGTCGAGTAAACGGTGATAAGTGGTGGAAGCATGTGTGAAGAAGCCCCTGCAGGGTTACCAATCTATTAGAATAGCCGTTGTTCACGGTACGGACCACTTGGTTACTTATACAGTTCATAAACAAGTTGATGGATACTACTAAAAGTCACAAGACAAGTGTGAGTGTCGTGGATGGCCCTTCCATAGGATGACGGAAGAGGATCCACGGTGGTGCATTGTTGTGGTGAGTAGAGGACTCGTGTACGTAGTCTTATCTTGCAATCTGCTGATAGTTGTAGTATAGGTTAGCCAAGAGTCAAAGCTGGCTTGCTGCTATGAACTCCACTACCCTTGTTGATAATGATGCATGTATGATAGGTTCTGTTGTAAGACTTGCTGAGTACCTTTGTACTCATGTTTTCTTAATAACTGTTGCAGAGGAGTACCCTGCCCCTTCTGACGGGTTTTACATAGACGTTGACGTCGACGAGTAGCTTGCTACCCAGACGGAGATCCTGAGCTTGTGAAGGGCCTTTTAGATAGTCAGGCTACACCAAGCCTGTTTTATTTCCATGTTGTCTGTACTCAGACATGTTAGCTTCCGCTTGTGCTTTTATGATTGTATGACTTGAGTGTTGGGTCATGTGACCCCTAACTATATGGATATGTTATGTATGGCTCTTCGGAGCCTCTTAAATAAAGTACTTTGAGTCATAGAGTTCTGTTGTGATGCAATGTTGTATTTGCACATATTGAGCATATTGAGTGTATGATTGAAATGCTTGGTATGTGTGGGATCCGACACCTAGTTGTTTACCATTGGTAGCCTATCTTATAGGGAAATGCCTCCTAGTGCTTCCACTGAGCCTTGGTAGCTTGCTACTGCTCGGAACACGTAGGCTGGCCGGAAGTGTCCTTCTTCGTTCCTGTGTCTGTCCCTTAGGGGAAATGTCACGCGTTGTTCCTTTGAGGCCATGTAGATTTCTACGACTTGGGTTAATACGTTGATGACCGACACATTCGTTGCTGGGTCATGGATGCCTGTCTTTGTAATTTAGTGCCACTTTTGGTTTAAAACTAGCCATGTCGGCCCGGGTTCTCTGTCATATGGATGCTAGCGACACTGTTATATACGTGTGCCAAAATGCGCAAACGGTCCCGAGCTAGATAAGGTGGTACCCGTGGGGATACTGTGCGTGAGGCCGCAAAGTGATATGACGTGTTACAAGCTAGATCGGTGTGACTTAGGATCGGGGTCCTGACAGCGTTGGCATCAGAATCATACTGCCTGTAAGTTTCTCAAGCAAAACTGGTCGATGTTGAGTCTAGAAAATTCTTAGTTATATGTAGGGGAATTGATTGTGGAAGGGAACGTAAGGCTCTTTTACTTCTTTACCTTATGCCCTTCCGATATGAGTCAGCCTATTATTTCTTCGGGGGTTTAGGACTAGGCCTCTCATCCTTACTTGGTTCACGTGTTACTAATCCGTAGACTCTTAGGATTGTTGGTTTTAAGCCTTAGTTCAGTTCTACCCTTCTAGTATGATGATTAGTTGGACCCGGAACCTTGATATGATGTTGTTGAGTGGCTATGCTATCATTTGTATGATGTCTCAAAATATTTTTTGAGCATTTACAGTTGTTATGCTGCCCAATTTCTTCCAGAAATTCTAATGCCTTTGCATTATCTCGTGTTTCAGATGTCTCATCAAGCACCTCACCAGGTGGTCCATTTGACTTGGTGCATTAATGTGCCAGGTCGCACAGCCATGCTAGTCCGTGTGTTGACTAGACCGGCTACCGTTGGTATCCTGAGTACATTATGGAGGAACAGTACCGGGATTTCAACCAGAGTCATTATTTCTGCACCGTCCGGATATACCCCTCATATCCCGGAGCTACCGACCCCATCCATTGGTCTTATGGACTCGGGGTTACCATCGAGATGGCAGTGCAGGATGCCGCTTACTCGATGATGACCAGCATCCGGGCTAGGAATGCCCTGCTGCTGAACATTGAATTATGTTACATGCCAGCCTCACTTCCTGGAGAGGAAGGCTACCACACTGGTTTGTATACTGATGCCATTCATGAGGAGCCACTACTTCAGACTACTACTCAGATGCTGGAGGATAGGGACCGTGAGGTCCATGCCCTCCGGATGGAGCGGTATAACACTCGAGCCACCCACTGGACTACCTTGACACGGCTTGCACCTACCGTGCATGCCGGATATCTGGATATGTGGGATTTGTACCTCGTGCGGACTCGTCTGCCTGATCGTATGGATTGGCGTGACGTTGGGGGTATTGCACCTCCACGTGGGCGTCGGTTACCACCAGCATCGGGACCGAGACCGCATCCATGTCCCTATGGTCCACAGCCTTCGAGTGCTCGAGAGTTTCAAGATCCACCTGTTCCACTTCCAGGCTACGGTGGTAATCTTTAAGAAGATTACTATGGGAGTGTCTGATATAGACCGTGGCAGTAGTAGTATCGTAGTAGTTGTATTTCCACAGTCCTGCGCATCTTGTGGAATACGACGTAGTGTGTACTGAGTCCCAGAGGCGTAGTTAAACAATGTATAGGAGCTTCAAATGCCTCTGATGAGATGTATCGTCTTTCACTGCAGTTGTACTTTAGCCTTGGCTTGTACTAAACTATGTTTGGCGTGTATGACCACTGGTGTATATATGGTAGTTTCTATATTACCATGTCGTACGGATGAACATCTCTACATTCCGTGTCATCCATTACATTATGCACTCCTATGTCAAAGTTTTTCCATCCTTGTCTAAACCGTTGTTTTGTTTTCCTAGGATGGTGAACACTCGCAACACTCCTGATGCTCAGGAGCAGGGTGAGGCCAGTGGGGCTAGAGATGAGAATATGCCCCAACCACCCTCCTTGGCGGAAGTTATGCTCGAGGCAAAAAGGAACAAGAGAGAGACCAACCGTCTGCTGGAACGCATAGAGCAAAACACTGGGTTCCGCCAGAGGAATGACGTGGTGTCAATCAATGACTTTATCAAGATGTGCCCACCGAAGTTCCATCATTCCGCTGAACCTCTGGATGCGGATGACTGACTTCGCAGTATCACCCACAAGCTACACTCTGCCCGTGTGGCCGAAGCTGACAAGGTTACCTATGCTGCCTACCGTCTTGAGGGCCATGCTAGCCTCTGGTGGTAAAACTTTGAGGCTATGCTTCCTGCTGGCCAAATCACTACTTGGGCTGAGTTCAGTGAGGCATTCCATGAACATCACATTCCGGAAGGTCTCATGGATCGCAAGCGGGAGGAATTCTGCAATTTCACCCAGGGCCGGCTAACCGTGGATGGCTATAGTCGCGAGTTTGGCAACTTGGCACGCTATGCACCCGAGGAAGTGTCCATCGATGTCAAGAAGCAGGCGAGGTTCCGCAAGGGACTCAGCCCTGAACTTCGCCAAGATCTACGCCTGCACGAGTGCACCTCCTTCCAGAAGTTGGTGAACAAAGCCATCAGTGTTGAGACGGGCCAGACTAATTTCGAACCCACACACAAGCATCCTCGTGACTTTGGTTCCTCATCCGGCTCTGGCTCTCACAAGCGCCGTGTGTGGGTTCCTAACACCGCTCTGCCACCCAGGTTCACTCCGAGGCCATCCTATGAGGCGCCTCGGCCAACCCAATAGTATGCACCTGTCAAGAGTTATGGAGGACGACCTGCACACTTTGCTCCACGCACTGGCACTATGACATGTTTCAAGTGTGGAGAATCAAGGCACTACATGCGTGAGTGTCCTCAGAACCAGCCAGGAAGGTCCATTGGTAGTGGTAAGCCAACAGGCAAGGTGAACTATGTCAAACCAGTCCCCACTGCACGTGGTCATGTCAACTATGTCTCTGCTGAGGAAGCTTATGAGGATCCTAACGTCGTCCTTGGTATGCTTCTCGTTAACTGCCATCCGGCATCTGTTCTTTTCGATACTGGAGCATCTCATTTGTTCATATCTGAGAGCTATACTCGAATGCACAACATGACTTTTTGTGACATGCCCACTTCCATGGTTATCCAAACTCCTGGCTCTAGATGGCAAACTTCTAGAGTAAGCCATGGGAATGAAATTCTTGTCGATAGACTTGTTTTCCTTGCATCACTAATCGCTCTCAAGTCCTCAGACATAAACATCATCTTGGGTATGGACTGGATGACAGCTCATTATGCCAAGATTGATTGCTACACTAGGACTATTCAACTTACACACCCATCTGGCAAGACAGTTAATGTTTTGGACCGAATGGCTGAGCGTCAGCTCTACACTCTTAATGCCAGTCCTCTACCAAAACTCTAAGATATCCCGGTAGTCCGTGACTTTCCGGATGTCTTTCCAGAAGAACTGCCAGGTGTTCCACCTGACAGAGATGTCGACTTCGTGATAGATCTTGTTCCAGGAACTGTCCCAATCTCTAGGAGACCCTATAAGATGGCACCCCTAGAATTAGCTGAGCTTAAGAAACAACTCGATGAGTCCTTGAAAAAGGGTTTCATCCGTCCTAGTTCTTTCCCTTGGGCTTGTCCCATTCTCTTCATCAAGAATAAGGATGGAACGGAATGGACGGTTGTAGATTATCGACCTGTCAATCTGGTCACCATAAAGAACAAGTATCCGCTCCCCAGGATCAACGACCTGTATAATCAGCTCGTTGGATCCTGAGTCTTTTCCAAAATGGATTTGAGGTTGGGTTACCATCAAATCAAAATCAAGAACGGGGACATTCCCAAGACGGCCTTTGTTACTCGTTATGGCAAATATGAGTACACCGTCATGTCCTTCGGGTTAACCAATGCCCCAGCCACTTTCTCCCGGTTAATGAATTCTATATTCATGGAGTACTTGGATAAATTCGTCGTGGTATACCTCGATGATATACTCATTTACACCAAGAACAAGGAAGATCATGCCGAGCATCTAAGGCTGGTATTGACGAAACTTTTAGCACCGCCTTTATGCCAAATTCTCCAAGTGTGAGTTCTGGTTGCCAGAAGTGACCTATCTAGGCCATGTGATCTCTGGTAAGAGTATTGCCGTCAATCCCGAGCGAGTTCAGGCCGTCCTTGATTGGACTCCCTCTGAATCGGTCAAGCAAGTTAGGAGTTTCCTTGGCTTAGCTAGATATTGCCGACACTTCGTCGAGAATTTCTCCAAGGTTGCTAAACCTCTAACTGAACTTCTCAAGAAAGATAAAAAGTTCGAGTGGACCCCACAGTGCGAGTCCAGCTTTCAGGAACTGAAAAGACGCCTGACATCTGCACCCGTACTGGTACCACCTGACTTTTCCAAGGACTTTATTATCTATTGTGACGCCTCGCGACAAGGACTAGGTTGCATACTCATGCAAGATCGTCGAGTGCTCGCATACGCATCTCGATAGTTGCGTCCACATGAGGATAACTATCCTACACATGATCTAGAGCTTGCAGCTATAGTCCACGCACTCAAAACATGGCGACATTACCTTCTTGGTAATCGCAGTGAAATCTTCACCGATCACCAAAGTCTGAGATACATCTTCACCCAACCGGATTTGAATCTCAGGCAAAGACGTTGCGTTGAGTTGCTCACAGATTACGACTTAGGAATCACTTACACCCCTGGGAAGGCCAATGTCATGGCTGATGCACTAAGTCGTAAGTCTTATTGTAACAACCTGATGTTACAACAAGGGCAACTACTTCTTCATGAGGAATTTTGTAAGCTTAACCTTCACATTGTTCCTCGAGGATTCCTTTCCACCTTGGTGGCGAAACCTACCCTCATGGATCAAATCATAGCTGCCCAGCGGTATGATAGAGGTATATCTCGGATCAAGGAGAACATTGCTAGCGGTGTTGCTAAAAGTTTCTCTATGGATGATCGAGGTGTTGTGTACTTCGAGAACCGCTTGGTGGTTCCCAAGAAACAACAACTACGACAGTTGATCCTTAAGGAGGCTCACGAATCTCCTCTCACGATTCATCCCGGTAGTACCAAAATGTATCAGGACCTACGCCAGAGGTTCTGGTGGACTAGGATGAAGAGAGAAATCGCTCAGTTCATTGCTAACTGCGACGTTTGTCGTCGAATTAAAGCAGAGCATCAACGGCCTGCTGGCACCCTTCAACCTTTAGCTATTCGTGAATGGAAATGGGACAAGATCGGTATGGACTTCATTACCGGGTTTCCCAGGACCAGGAAAGGGAATAATCTATCTTCGTCATTATCGACCGCCTCTCCTAAGTAGCCCATTTCCTGCCTGTTCGAGAGAGTATAACCGCTAGCCAGCTAGCAGACTTGTATATCTCTTGGATAGTATCACTTCATGGTGTGCCGTTGGAGATTAACTCAGACCGTGGAAGTCTTTTCACTTCATGATTTTGGGAAAGTTTCCAAAATGCTATGGGGACTCGTCTTTCTTTTAGCACCGCCTTTCATCCTCAGTCAAGTGGTCAAGTAGAACGAGTCAATCAAATTCTGGAAGATATGCTTCGAGCCTCTGTCATCTCTTTCGGTATGGATTGGGAGAAGTGTCTTCCATTCGCCGAATTCGCTTATAACAATAGTTATCAAGCCAGCTTGGGCAAGGCTCCCTTCGAAGTTTTATATGGACGAAGGTGTCAAACGCCTCTTAACTGGTCAAAAACCGTAGAAAGACAATTCTTTGGTCCGGATATGATCCAGGAAGCAGAAGAGCAAGTTCGCATCATTCGTGAGAAATTGAAAACAGCCCAGTCTCGCCAGAAGAGCCAATATGATAGTCATCATAAGGTTATGACTTTTGAAGTCGGCGATAAGGTTTACGTTCGAGTTACTCCTCTTAAGGGAACCCATCATTTCGGTATCAAAGGCAAATCGGCTCCTCGTTACATCGGTCCTTTTCGCATTTTTGCCAAACGAGGAGAAGTTGCCTACCAATTGGAACTACCTCCACACCTTTCTAGAGTTCATGATGTCTTCCACATTTCTCAACTCAGGCGTTGCTTCTCGGATCCTATCCGCGGAGTGGACCACGAAACGCTTGATCTCCAGGACAATCTCACATATCGAGAATACCCCGTTCGTATTCTCAATCAAACCGATCGTACCACTCGACGTCATAATATCATGTTTCGAGAGTGAAGCTACTTGGGAAAGGGAGGATCGTCTTCGACTTGAGTACCCCACCCTTTTTTCGGAGGAACCCAAATCTCGGGACGAGATTCTTTTGAGTGGGGGTGAATTGTCACATCCCTAGTCAGTGTTTGCATTAGGACTATCTAGAGTGTGCATCATGTTTACTTTCTACAGAAAAGTTGAAATGGGAATGACAGAAAACCAAGCACCCCTCTTCTAACAACTAGGGTTTAATAAAATCTTTTCAAATGTACCCAAAATGCCCTTAAAAAATCTTCATCATCTTTGCCTTGGTCTTAAACCTCTGCCAAAAATGGTGCACAATTTTCTAGGACATCCAAAGGTCTCTGGATTAATTCATATTGTAATTGCATTTGGGCATTTAAATGCTATAAAATAATTTATGTGCCCAAATAATCATAAACTAAAATGTTCCATGCTGTTCATATTATATACAGTGGGCATGACTAGTTTCATGATTTATAAAAATGTTCTAGCATTTTTATTAATTCAACAAAGTTGCAAAAGAAAACAAACAGAAATAAAATAGAAAAGAGAGGAGAGAGAAGGACTTACCTGGCACCACCTAGCAGGCCCACCTGCCGGCCCAGCCCAGCCACCGCTCCAGCGAGCTGCTTGGCTCGACCAGGCAGGCAGGCAGGTACTCGACGCCGGCACCAGCGCGCACCACGCAGCTGCCCGCCGCCCTGCCTCCTCCCCTCGCCGTTCTGCTGGCCTGGATCGGTCACCCACTTCTCTCCCGAGCCCGCACACACGCCTCCTCCTCCCCAGCTCCTCTCCTCGCTCCCCCCGCACCGTGGCCGACGCTGCCGCGCCCGCGCCATCGTGATAACCGCGTCCGCCGTCGTCCCCGTGTCGCATCACCGTGTCCGTTTGCTTTGCCGTCGTCGACTACGTCGAGCAGGCCGAGCCCCGAGCGCTCGCTCGCTCTGGAGTCGCCCCCGACCCCGTCTTCCCCAACTCCGGCAGTTGAGATCGCCATCATCGCCCCGCTCAGCTCCGTCCTTCCCCGAGCCCGCTTCGACGCTTGCTACAACCGCCGTGAGCCCAGCTAACTCACCATCCTCTCTGTTTCCCCCCTCGAGCCCTGTACCGACTACACGAAGCTCACCTGCACGCGCCGCCGCGGAGCTCGTCGCCGACGTGCCTCCGGCCACCTAACGGCCCGGCCATCGTGCCCACTAGCTTCACCGCCTCGCGTAGATGATGTAGGACCAATCCACGCGCTTCCAAGAGCACCGCACCGACGAGTTCATCCTCGCCCGAACTCCGGCAGCCGCTGGACTCGTCGCCGGCGTCGATTCCGGCGACCTCGAGGCCAACCACCACCACCACTCGTTGCGGCACCTCATCAGCAGCACGTAGAAGTGCTCCGCCGTCGATT
Organism: Secale cereale; assembly: GCA_902687465.1. Taxonomy (NCBI): domain Eukaryota; kingdom Viridiplantae; phylum Streptophyta; class Magnoliopsida; order Poales; family Poaceae; genus Secale; species Secale cereale. The sequence goes on along the minus strand of LR738710.1, from coordinate 289,086,586 downwards.
TGGTCGTCGGAGCACGATTTCTGCACCTCACTGGCGCGTCTGGCCTCGCCGGCTGCTAAACGCCCGCGGGTCAACCTAGTTTGACAAGGGGTTTGACTCCCCTGGGTCACTGACATGTGGGCCCTGCCTGTTAGTTAAACCTAGGTTAGTGCCTAAACTAATCCTAATTAGTTAGTTAACTAACTGTGACAGTGACCAGTGCGTCCCACTGGTCAGGTTTGACCTGGACCAGGTCTGTTGACCTGATGATGTCAGCATGATGTCATGCTGACGCAATAAATGCTTTTCTGGGATTAATTGATTTAAAACAACTTAGGAAATTCCAGCAAATGCTTTAAACTTCAAAAAATCATATAAAATCAACAGTAGCTCAGATGGAAAAGATTTATATGTGAAAATTGATCAGAAAAATCCAATCTTTCCAATGGTACTGGTTTGATGCATGTTTGAGCAAGCTAACCTTGCTGTTCACATTAAAACATGATAATGCACTTTAATAAATAGTAGTTTGGGTTTAAATTTGAATCTTTGATTCAAATGAGCTCAAACCTTTCTGTTTATAGTTGCATTAGCCCAAAACAAATTCGTCTTGCCATGTCATGAGCATGCATCATATTGTTGCATTTGTTTGTATATTGATTGTATCGTCGATGTTCTCCGTGGTAGGTCCTGCTCCCGAGGATACTTATGCGTATCCAACTGAAGAGCAGTGCCCGACAACCAATCTATCAGGCAAGCAACCCATTGATCATTCCGATACAAATCCATCTTCTTGCTCCTACTCTCTTTTACTTCATTAAGGCAACAGCGTGTGAACTGCAACTTGCTGCGGTAGTGGAACCCTATTCCTTTGCATGACCTGTCATTGCCACAGTAAATAGTTGAAACCCACTAGCATGTGTAGGAGTTGTTTGAGCCATGTGATGTGTGTTCCACCATGCTACTTGATTATGTTGGCTGCTATGCTTAGAGTTGTGTCAGGTCTGGTTCATCTGGGTGATGGATCAGAGTGAAATGATCATACTCGATAAAGAGAGGGAAGTGTGGAACATGTTCGTTAAAGGTATCGATGAAAGGCCATGTAGGAGTACATGGTGGGTTGTTTCATTGGACCCGTCCATAGGACCTGAGATCTGTATGTGTGGTTCAAGTTTCAGCTACTACCACACGTTGGGATCCTTAATTGACCCTCTCGAATTATTAACTGCCTTGTCCTTTGTCCAGGAGTTGCAAGTAGTTTCTGGTGTTTGTAGTTTACTGGTGGTCGTGCACAGCGCTCACCCTTTGGTTGGGCTGTGATGCGGCAGGTACGTGGCACGGTGTACCGGTCGCCCGTTTGGTGACTCGGGAACCCTGTACGCATCGTTTGGGGCCGTGAGCGACACCCCGGCCGGATCTCACCACGGATGGAACCCAAATAGGTGACAAACCTGGACTAGGGACTTGTGTAGTTAGTCAGGTCGTAGCTGACACCCTCGCTGGGCTTCCGCTTGAAGGTTGTCGAGGACATGTCGAGTAAACGGCGATAAGTGGTGGAAGCATGTGTGAAGAAGTACACCCCTGCAGGGTTACCAATATATTCGAATAGCCGTTGTTCACGGTACGGACCACTTGGTTACTTATACAGTTCATAGACAAGTTGATGGATACTACTAAAAGCCACAAGACAAGTGTGAGTGCCGTGGATGGCCCTTCCGTAGGATGACAGAAGAGGATCCACGGTGGTGTATTGTTGTGGTGAGTAGAGGACTCGTGTACGTAGTCTTATCTTGCAATCTTATGATAGTTGTAGTATAGGTTAGCCAAGAGTCAAAGCTGGCTTGCTGCTATGAACTCCACTACCCTTGTTGATAATGATGCATGTATGATAGGTTCTGTTGTAAGACTTGCTGAGTACCTTTGTACTCATGTTTTCTTAATAACTGTTGCAGAGGAGAACCCTGCCCCTTCTGACGGGTTTTACATAGACGTTGACGTCGACGACTAGCTTGCTACCCAGACGGAGATCATGAGCTTGTGAAGGGCCTCGTAGATAGTCAGGCTACACCAAGCCTGTTTTATTTCCAAGTTGTCTGTACTCAGACATGTTAGCTTCCGCTTGTGCTCTTATGATTGTATGACTTGAGTGTTGGGTCATGTGACCCCTACCTGTATGGATATGTTATGTATGGCTCTTCGGAGCCTCTTAAATAAAGTACTTTGAGTCATAGAGTTCTGTTGTGATGCAATGTTTTATTTGCACGTATTGAGCATATTGTGTGTATGATTGAAATGCTTGGTATGTGTGGGATCCGACACCTAGTTGTTTACCTTTGGTAGCCTATCTTACAGGGAAATGCCTCCTAGTGCTTCCACTGAGCCTTGGTAGCTTGCTACTGCTCGGAACACGTAGGCTGGCCGGCATGTGTCCTTCTTCATTCCTGTGTCTGTCCCTTAGGGGAAATGTCATGCGTTGTTCCTTTAAGTCCATGTAGCTTGCTACGACTTGGGTTCAAACGTTGATGACTGACACGTTCGTTGCTGGGTCATGGATGCCTGTCTCTGTAATTTAGTGCCACTTTTGGTTTATAACTAGCCATGTCGGCCCGGGTTCTCTATCATATGGATGCTTGCGACACTGTTATATACGTGTGCCAAAATGCGCAAATGGTCCCGGGCCAGGTAAGGTGGCACCCGTGGGGATACCGTGCGTGAGGCCGCAAAGTGATATGACGTGTTACAAGCTAGATCGGTGTGACATAGGACCAGGGTCCTGACAATTGCATCCTCCATTCATTCTCATCTACATGAAGCTGTAGGTTTCTGCCGTGAACTTGGCTTCGACAAGGAGTTGAGCAGATTGCCTCGGCACGACAATCCCCCGCAAGCCAAACTGATAAGTTCTACCTCTTGTCCATTAGTGTTCCTAAGCTATAACTTGTGCATAAGAAAACCTTGCCACTCTCTTGAAGCTTGGGTGCTCCCTTCACAAACTCAAACGCTGCTTTGGTTAGGATGGTTGTAGTAGCCCTTGTTGACAATAAGTTTGCAGGGGGCTGGCCCATTTTTCTGTTCCCTGGCAGATAGGATTCTCCAGCAGACAAAAAGGGTGCCGACAAGATAGCTTGCCAGGAAAACTCATTTATTTGCATTAAAGAGGCATGTCACCTCTACATGGACTTACACATGCATGGGTCCACGACATGTTTCACCTTTTTCATTAACATGCTGATACAAGTACAAGCATTACGAAACACAAACATGGACTCGAGGATTACATTATTTGAATTAAAAATTTCCTACAAAATTTATGATTGAAAAATGATAAGTGCCCCATGATGCCTTTGCTCCTGTCCATCTCCTACAGGACGAGGTCGAAGAGGCTGGAGGCGGGCACAGCTGGGATTCAACGCCTCCCCATGATCAGAATGGCGCCACTCCCTAGCTAGGAAGATGGAACTGGAGGGCGGGGGCGGATGGTGTCGCCCCCATTCTTGACGCGTTGTGGGTTGCCGCCGCCTTCAGCGCCACCAACACCGGAAGCCCCTTTTGCGGCAAGGGGCTCAGGTACCATGCTCTCCAAGAAATTCTGCAGAGAGCATGGTCGTCCCCAGAAGTCTTGGCATTAGGAGACACTGCACATCCCGAGGACGCGTATGGATCAAGAAGCCCACCAGCGCGGCAAGAAGACGACGTGTGGGAGGAGTCAGGTTCATCTCTGACGAATCTTTTCAATAACCCCTCTCCAGTGCCAAAAAGGGAAGGAAAATAGGGAACGTCCGACTACCACGCGCATGGCTCACCTTGAGCCTCGACGTGGTGTCGTTCATGTCCCCTCCCACTGAAGCCAGAACCACGGGCAACCCGACGGAAGGCAAGCCAGAGTCGCCACCCCCGGCATTGTCACCACATAGGCAGAGTCCCCATTTCGAATCTAGGAGAAACTTCAAGATAGAGCCCGGGGCATGGCCCAAGGATCTCTTTACTAACATAACCAACAACAGCAGAAGATAGAAGAGGGGGAATGCGAGGATGGGTGACTCTGTCCTCCTCCACCCATCTTTTTATATGCAGGCCAAGGATGGGAGCCGCTCCGTCAATGGGCGACCATCGTCCTCCTCCGCCAATTCAAGACGATCGGGCCCTCGCCTTAATGCTCTACCATGCCACGCGCCTCCGTTACCTACCCCGCGTGATGCATGCAACATACGAGGCTAAGGATAAGGGTGTGGTGGGCGAAGTGAATTGGCAGTTTCTACGCCGTGCGTTAAAGTCATTCACGGGCCATAACTGGAGCGGCTCCACCACTATTGGCTCTACATGACGTGCGGATAAACTTTAAACTGCCCCGGATTCAAAACTCATGAAGCAGCAAAGAAGACCTCAAGAAACTAGACCCATAAGCAATCCTGCCTATGCTCTTATTAGGCCCTACCCCGATGACGCTCGGCAGCGTGTTCGGGGAAGGCCCGGGGGCTTCTGTCGGTACAAAAAACCCATTGTTTGTTGCCCTGACTGTGCACAGGCATGAGAGCAAGATTGAAGCACCAACCCAAGTCAGAGTACAAGGAGCCAAGAGGTTCAAGGAACCAGTGAGCAGATCATAGAGACCAAGGCCAAGCCAGAGAAGCAAGATATCACCAAGAGAAAGGCCTCCCTTGCCGGGCAGTCGAGCCCGGCACGGGGCGAGGCCACCCCCAGAAGAGGACAATCTAGGCGCACCGGCAAATCTTGCCGGGACTCGCGGAGGCTAAACCACCTCACCGGGCGCTCCTCCACGACTCACGTCGTGAATCAGTGCGGTGTCAAGCCGCAAAGTGATTAAGTGGCAACCTCTCCTTACAGAAGAACCCACGGATGACACCCGTCTTGCGATAGGTCAAGCAAGCAGGCGTGAAGCTGGCAAGGTAGCCCGACAAGCCTTGCCGGGAAACCAATGATGTGACTCTAAGCAGTGCATTTAATGGGCCCTAGTAGCCCGTCGAGATAGGTATGACAGCACTATTTCTATCATATTAGTGCATAATGGCTACTTTTCCACTGTGGTTACCCCTTAAATCTATAAAAGGAGGCTAATGGCAACAATAGACAGGGTTAGAAGATTGGAGAACTCACACACCCAAACTTGCGTAGTCGCTGCTACCCAGAGGCAACCCTTTCCAGGCAAGTGTACTACCCTCCACCACCTCATTTTCCACCATCAATCCACCAAAGCAGGAGTACGGTCTTACACCACAATGGCGTCCCGAACCTGGGTAAAAATGCCAGCGTGATCTGCTCTTTGTGCAATGCGATGCCCCCCAGCCGAACTAGCAAGGGACCTCCTGGTCCCATAGGTGGTCATGCTTTATCCCGACAGAAGGCGAATAAAAAGAGAGAAAATTCTAAATCTTGCGAACAAAAGGCATGAAAGCTCCAAATTTCATTCAAGAAATTACAAACCAGCTATCGAACGCAAGCAAAAGAACGGCTGCATCCGGCACCTAGAAGAGTCTTCGTCTTCCCACCAGTGCGGAGCATGGGGCCTCCACAGGACGTGGGTAGGAGCTACCTTAAGGCCCACGGGCGATACTCAGGAGACTCCGGGGCGTGTACAACCCCAACTCATCATTACGTGAGAGTGTCACGAGCGGAGACCTTCACAGGTGCGGGGCCTTGCTTCATGGGTAGAATATTCGGAGGTGTTGGATGTTCCAGGCGTTGTAGATGCGAATCACGTCCTGTGTCTCCATGCGAGCGGCGCCAGGCCTGGAAACACGGGCGATCCTGAACAAGCCCTACCACATAGGCAAGAGCTTATGCAGCCCCTCCCTGGAGAGCACCCGCCCCAGGACGAGATCACCCGCCTCGAGCGTCTTGGGATGGACGCTACGTTAGTGGTACCGGCGCAGCGCTTGCTGGTACCTCGCTGCTCGGAGCGTGGCTTGGCAAGGGCTTTCCTCCCCCAGCACGAAGTCCATCCCCTGCGAGGCGTCTTGGCATGCCTCGTCAAATGCCAAGACCCACGTGGAGTGATGCCTGACCTTGTGAGGGAGTACCGCTTTAGCTCCGTAGATGAGGAAGAATGGAGTCACGCCCGCCGGTTTGGTCGCGGTGGTGCGGATGGACCACAACACGGACTAGAGCTCATCGATCCAACCCCTACCGTTGGCCTCGAGCTTATTCTTTAAGGTCCTTTCTTTGAGGCCTCTCAGCACCTCTGCGTTGACGCGCTCGGCCTCTCCATTGCTCCGTAGGAGTGCCACCGAAGTGTAGCATATCTTTGTTCCAAGGTTAGCACAATATGTTTTGAAAAGGTTGCTGGTGAACTGCGAGCCATTGTCGGCGATGATGTGATTATGAACTTCGAATCGGCTCACAAGGCCCTTTATGAACATGATGGCTGAGCCGGCCGGGATGGTACAGACAGCCTCCACCTCTGCCAACTTCGTGAATTTGTCTATGGCGACTTAGAGGTAATGGTAGCCCCCGGGCGCTCAGGGGAACAAGCCCAGGATGTCCACCCCCCAGACTGCAAACGACCAGGATAGCGGGATGGTCTGGAGGCCCTAGGCAGGCTGTTGGATCTGCTTGGCATGGAATTGACAGACTTCACATGATCTTACAAGTTTGGTGGCATCATTGGGCGCTGTGGGCCAGTAGAATCCGTTGCGTAACGCCTTGCCCACGAGGGTGCGCGATGAGGAGTGATGCCGGGAGTCCCCGCCATGTTTGCCGGCCAACAACTCACATCCCTGCTCCCTGGAGATGCATCCAAGAGAGACATCGTTTGGCTGTTATCGGTAGAGCTCACCGTCTCGGATGTAGTACGTGGTGGCCTATCGGGCCGCACGTTCTACGGCTTCCTCCTTCTCCGACAAGGTGCCTTGGAGCAGGTATGCGTTGAACTCCTCGGTCCAGCACCCCATTTGAGGTTCAAGTGTGAGGAGCAGGCTGGCTCCTAAGGTCGGGCAGCAAGCTGGGGCGCCTGTGGTGGGTGCTGGGGGAAGCTCCTCCTGAAGCGATGCTGGTCCGGCAGTGGGGGGGAGCTGTTGATGGCTTGAAAAGCCATTCCTCAAAGACACTAGGCTCCTGAGGTCGACGCCAAGACGCCCTTTTGGCCATGTCGTCCACCCCCTTGTTCGTGCCGCACGACATGTGCTGCAATTCCAAGCCCAAGAATCGTTTCTTGATTTTGCGTACCTCCTCAAGGTATGCCTCCATGTGTTCGCCCTTCGCCTTGTAAGCCTTGTTTGAGAAGTTGACGAGTTGCTGGGAGTCGCCCTTGATGGTAAGGCGCCTCACTCCCGGATCTGACGCGGCCTTGAGGCCATCAGTTAGGCCTTCGTATTCTGCAATGTTGTTGGAGACCTTCTTGTCATGCTGGCAGCAGATCTGCATGGCGTAGTAGAGCTTGTCCTTGGTGGGTGAGATGAGCACGGCTCCATCTCACGCGCCTTAAGGCGCGAAGGCACCGTCGAAGTACATGACCCAACCATCTGGTTCTTTATCTCCAGGTGCGAGAGTACGGTCCCCTCTCACTTCTTGGTCGGAGCCGTCCGTCCATTCTGCCATGAAATCGGCGAGGGCCTCTTCCTTGATGATCCTGGTTGTGCTGAATTCCAATAGGAACGCATGCAGCTCAATGTTCCATTAGACGACCCTTCCCGCAGCATTAGGGCTCCGGAGTACCCTTTCCAAGGGGAAGCTAAGACGACCTTGATTGGGTGGCCTTGGAATTAGTGGTGCACCTTCCGGGAGGCGATGAGGAGCGCCAGCACGAGCTTTTGTGGCATGGGGTAGCATGCCCGTGTGTCTCGTAGCACTGTGCTGATGAAGTACACCGGGTGCTCGACAAGGATGGAGGCATTGGTAGAGTCCTACACCCCCTAGGGCTGAGTGTCCCCAGGTGCCTCGTCCTCCGTCAAGGCAGCTGTGTCCTCAGGAGCAACGTGCTCAGGAGCCTCGCTGTCTGGAGGATTGGCCAAGGCCTCAAGAGCGCCATTCGCTAGTGGGACGGCCAAGGCCTCTGTCAGCGTCTTGGGAACCAGGGTACCCAGACTTGCCTGTCTGCGGGCCGCGACGCGCTCCTACAGCGGCTTGGTACGGCCCAGCTGATCAACCAGCTGCCCAAGACCCTCTCGAGGGAGCTAAGCCTCGCGAGGATAACAACGTCAAGATCCCCTCACGAGCGGCCTCAGCAAGGTGCTTTGGAGGGGCGGAGAATCCAAGGCCAAGCCTTCCTCAGGAGGAGACAGTGATGTCAGCAGTGACGCACCGCGCCAGCGGGTGCCAGCACCCACCAGCGGCGCAGTTGGCATTTTTGTGCAAGGGGGACAACGCAGCCGCGGGTTCCCGAGGAGTGGGGCAAAGGTTTCCCCATTGGTGCAAAAAGACCGAAGACCGCAAGGACGACAAGGAGGATGTCACCGTCGAGCCCACCACCGCGTCACCGCCTGATCCTTTTGTAGGCGAACACTGCTTTTGTCAGAGTAGGAACGTCCTTGTGTTCCCGCTCAAAAATGGCCGTTGAGGGATCCCTTCCCGCCTAAACATTTCGAGGGAAGAGGACCCTGACCGCCTATATAAGTAGCTAGGACCCCCATTATGAGGGAGATCCATAAACTCTGCCTCCACGCAAAGGAGCAAGAACACTTGCCTCCTGACCCTCCTGAGCTCACATCCTGAGCTCGGGAACCATTGTACTAGTTCATATTCAGGCCCTCGCGAGGCCAATCCACCAAAGCAGGAAGTAGGGTTTTACACCACGCGGTGGCCTGAACCTGGGTAAACTCTTGCGTGCTTCACTTGTTGTTTGCTTGAATCTCTTCACCGACGAGGGCGAGACACTAGGTAGACGCGAGTGGGAGAGATCTTCGTTCACGCCCCTGTTTTCGAACTTCTTGGGTTTTGTGGAGCCCCGAATCCAACTGCCTCAGGAGCACCGCCCTGAGTCCGTGGTGCCCCGGCCTGGTGCGAGGTGCTTCCTTTCCGCGAGCCCTTGGTCGGGCACTCCTCGCGGAATGCCACAAGTGCTGCGCTGGTAGAGTGAGGCGTGGCGGCCAGGTAGAGCACCAAAGGTTAACGGGGGCGCGGCGCTACCATCACTGATGGGCTGGTAACGTACCTCTTGAGGTCTTCGGAGGCTGCGTCAGCCTCTAGGGTCCTCTCAAACGGGCCCTTCGTTTTCATCATCTTGAAGAAGGGGAGAGCGTGCTCCCCTAGCATGGAGATGAGACGCCCGAGCGACGTTACGCAACCCGCTAGCTTCTGCATTTACTTGAGAGTTAGTGGCGGACTCATTCTTTCTATGGCCTTAACCTTCTCCTGGTTGCCCTCGATCCTTTTGTGCAACACTAGGAAACCTAGTAGTTTGCCGGATGGAACGCCGAACACACATTTTTGTGCGACACTAGGAAACCTAGTAGTTTGCCGTAGGTTCACTTAGCGCAGGCTGGCGAACGTCTCCTCTAGATCTTCAATGGGAGTTCTCGCTTCCTGATATTTCACCACTATGTCGTTGACGTATGTCTCTGCGTTCCTCCCAATCTGATCTTCCAGGGCCATGTGCATCAACCTTTGGAAGTTTTCTCGCGTATTGTGCAGCCCGAAAGGCATATAGGTGTAGCAGTACACCCCACACAGCATTAGGAAGGTTGCCTTCTCAACATCTTGTACCACCATTTTGATTTGATGATATCCCGAGAAGGCGTCCAGAAGCACAGTAGATCGCACTTGGTGGTAGAGTCAACGATCTGGTCGATGTGCGGGAGAGGGAAAGGATCCTGAGGGCAGGCCTTGTTGAGTTTGGTGAAGTCGACGCACATGCGCTCTTTCCCGCCCTTCTTGGGGACAATGACCGAGTTCGCGACCGAGTCCGGGTGCCGTACTTCACGAATGATGCCTGCTTCCAGCAGCTTGCGAGTCTCGTGGGTGATGAACAACTGCTTCTCCGGACCTTACCGCCGTGCCTTTTGCTTCACATGCCTCGCGTTGGGGCCCACCATCAAGTGATGCTCGATTACTTCTCGCGGAACTCCGACCAGGTCCGTTGCTTCCCACGCGAATACCTGCTTTTTTGCATGTAGGAAGCCGACCAGCGCCTCTTCTTGGTCTCGGGGGAGGTATGCGCCTATGTTGAAGGTGGAGCCCTATCCTCTGTCTTTGTCGACCAGCACCTGCTTCATTTATGCCCGATCTTGAGAGAATAATTGCTTCTTCAATGCTGGTGCAGCCCCCGGGGCCTGATACGTCCATTTTGCATCATGTTTTCTTGCTGTTATTTATGTTGTTATGATTCATAATAATGCTTTTTGGAGTAATTCCAATGCCTTTCCTCTCATAATTTGCAAGGAATTCACCGAGGGGGAGAATTCCGGCACCTGGAAATCTGGTCCTGAAAAAGCTACGTCAGGACACTAATACGTCTCCAACGTATCTATAATTTTTGATTGTTCCATGCTATTATTCGTGAAGTCTTGGATGTTTAATGGGATTTATCATACACTTTTATATCATTTTCGGGACTAACCTACAAACCCAAAGGCCTAGTCCAGATTGCTGTTTTTTTGCATGTTTCAGGGTTTTGCAGAAAAATAATATCAAACGAAGTCCAAACGGAATGAAACCTTCGCGAGAGATATTTTTGGAGAAAATCACGCATAGGGAACTTGAGAACCACATCAGGGGAGCATCGAGGCGCCCACGAGAGTGGGGGCACGCCTCCCTACCCAGGGCGTGCCCCCTGCCTCGTGGGCCCCTCGAGCACCCCCCGGTGTCCTCCTTCCTCCTATATAAGTCTACGTACCCTGAAACCTTCGACAACAAAGAGAAAACCCTAATTCCACCGCCCTAACCTTTTGGTCCCGTGAGATCTCACCCTGGAGCCTGTTCCGGACCTCCACCAGAGGAGGATCCATCACGGAGTTCTTCATCATCATCATCATCGCCCTCACCATGAGTTGTGAGTAGTTTACCACAGACCTTCGGGTCCATAGCTAGTATCTAGATGGATTCTTCTCTCTCTCTGGATCTCAATACAATGTTCTCCTCGGTCTTCGAGGAGATCTATTCGATGTAATCTCTTTTTGCTGTGTGTTTGTCGAGATCCGATGAATTGTGAGTTTATGATCAAGATTACCTATGACAAATATTTGGTTCTTCTCTGAACTTTTTATGTGTGCTCATAATATCCTTGCAAGTCTCTTCGAATTATTTGTTTGGTTTGGCCTACAAGATCTATAGTTCTTGCAATGGGAGAAGTGCTTGGCTTTGGTTTCAATCTTGCGGTGTCCTTTCCCAGTGACAGTAGGGGCAGCAAGGCACGTATTGTATTATTGGCATCGAGGATAAAAAGATGGAGTTTATATCATATTTCTTGAGTTTATCCCTGTACATCATGTCATCTTGCTTAAGGCGTTACTCTATTCTTCTGAACTCAATACACTAGATGCATGCTGGATAGCGGTCAATGTGTGGAGTAATAGTATTAATTTGTTTACCCGCCGTAGAATATCACTATCATGAGAGAAGCCACTAGGGAACACTATGGCCCCTGGGTCTATTCTCAACATATCAATCTACATCTACTTTACTTTTGTTGCTTTTATTTGCTATTCTTATAAAACAAAAATACCAAAAATATAAAGTATCATCTCTATCAGATCTCACTTTCGTAAGTGACCGTAAAGGGATTGACAACCCCTTATCGCGTTGGCTGCGAAGTTCTTATTTGTTTGTGCAGGTGCGAGGGACACGCGCGTGGTCTCCTACTGGATTGATACCTTGGTTCTCAAAAACTGAGGGAAATACTTATGCTACTATGCTGCGTCTCCCTTTCCTCCTCGAGGGAATACAACGCAAGCTCGAGAAGTAGCAAGAAGAATTTCTGGCGCTGTTGCTGGGGAGGCTTCCGCAAAAGTCATATACCAAGTACCTATCACAAACCCTTATCCTTCGCATTACAATTTTTAACTCTCGTTTTCCTCTCCCCCACTTCACCCTTGCCGTTTTATTTGCCCTTCTTCCACCGTGTGTTTATTGTTCGCTTGCTTCTTGTTTGCTTGTATGTGTTGGATTGCTTGCTTGTCACTATGGCTCAAAACAATACCAAATTGTGTGACTTCTCCAATACCAACAATAATGATTTTATTAGCACTCCGATTGCTCCTATTACCAATGTTGAATCTTGTGAGATCAATGTTGCTTTGTTGAATCTTGTCATGAAAGATCAATTCTCCGGCCTTCCTAGTGAAGATGCCGCTACCCATCTAAACAACTTTGTTGATTTGTGTGATATGTAAAAGAAAAGGGATACGGATAACGATATTGTTAAATTGAAGTTATTTCCGTTCTCACTTAGAGATCGTGCTAAAACTTGGTTTTTCGCTTTGCCTAGAAATAGTATTGATTCGTGGAATAAGTGCAAAGATGCTTTTATCTCTAAGTATCTCCCTCCTTCTAAGATCATCTCTCTTAGGAACGATATTATGAATTTTAAGCAACTAGATCATGAGCATGTTGCACAAGCTTGGGAGAGAATGAAATTAATGATATGTAATTGCCCTACACATGGTTGGAATCTATGGATGATTATTCAGAACTTTTATGCTGGCTTGAATTTTGCTTCTAGAAATCTTTTAGATGCGGCCGCGGGATGCACTTTTATGGAAACAACCTTAGGAGAAGCTACCAAACTCCTAGATAATATTATGGTTAATTATTCTCAATGGCACACCGAAAGATCTACTAGTAAAAAAGTACATGCTATTGAAGAAATTAGTGTTTTGAGTGGAAAGATGGATGAACTTATGATTTTTTTTGCTGCTAAGAGTGCTTCTTCTGATCCTAATGATATGCCTTTGTCCACTTTGATTGAAAATAGCAATGAATCCTTGGATGTGAATTTTGTTGGTAGGAATAATTTTGGTAACAATGTTTATAGAGGTAATTTTAATCCTAGGCCTTTTCCTAGTAATTCCTCTAATAATTATGGTAATTCCTACAACAACTCTTATGGAAAGATGTCTTCTGAATTTGAAACTAGTGTTAAGGAGTTTATGATCTCGCAAAAGAATTTCAATGTTATGCTTGAAGAGAAATTGCTTAAGGTTGATGAATTGGCTAGAAGTGTGGATATAATTACTCTTGATGTCGATTCTTTGAAACTTAGATCTATCCCACCTAAGCATGATATCAATGAGTCTCTCAGAGGCATGAGAATTTCCATTGACGAATGCAAAGAAAGAACCGCTAGGATGCGTGCTAAAAGAGAGGATTATATTAAAGCGTGTTCTTCTAGTTATCATGAAAATAAAGATGAAGATCTGAAAGTTATTGATCTGTCTCCTATTAGATCCTTGTTTTCTAGTATTAATCTTGATGAAGATAGGATTGGAGATGATTCTTCTTTAAGGTGTCCCAATGATTCGGAGTTTTTAGATCTTGATGCTAAAATTGTTAAAAGTGGGAGGGAAGAGATTAAAACTTTACATAGTGATGAACCCACTACTTGGGATTTCAAGGGATTCAATTATGATAATTGCTCTATGATTGATTGTATTTCCCTGTTGCAATCCGTGCTAAATTCTCCGCATGCTTATAGTCAAAATAAAGCTTTCACCAAACACATAGTTGATGCTTTGATGCAACCCTATGAAGAAAAACTCGAGTTAGAAGTTTCTATCCCTAGAAAGCTTTATGATGAGTGGGAACCTACTATCAAAATAAAAATAAAGGATCATGAATGCTATGCTTTGTGTGATTTGGGTGCTAGTGTCTCCACTATCCCAAAAACTTTTTGTGATTTGCTAGGGTTCCATGAACTTGATGATTTTCTTTAAACTTGCATCTTGCAGATTCCACTATTAAGAAACCTATGGGGAGAATTAATGATGTTCTTATTGTTGCCAATAGGAATTATGTGCCCGTAGATTTCATTGTTCTTGATATAGATTGCAATTCTTCATGTCCTATTATTCTTGGTAGACCTTTCATTAGAACGATTGGTGCAATTATTGATATGAAGGAAGGAAATATGAGATTCCAATTTCCGTTAAGGAAAGGCATGGAACACTTTGCTATAAACAAAATCAAATTACCATATGAATCTATCATGAGAGCCACTTATGGATTGCCTTCCAAAGATGGCAATACCAAGATTTATCTTGTATCATGCCTAGCTAGGGGCGTAAAACGATAGCGCTTGTTGGAAGGCAACCCAATTATAATTTTTTGTTTTTGTTTCTGTTAGGGAATAAATATTGCATATAGCCTCTGATTAGATGTGGTTTCAAGTTTTGTTTAGTGTTTGTGCCAAGTATAACCTTTGGGAAGACTTGTGTGAAGTTTATGTGATCTTGCTGTGAAAAACAGAATCGTTAGCGCTAGCTAAAGTGGTCGTCAGATTTTACTGGAGCGTGATATTTAGTTTATTCTTTTTTAAAATGATTAATAGATAAATTCCTCAAATTTACCAATTTAGTTTGAATTTTTTGGAGTTCCAGAAGTAGGCGAAACCTGTAGATTACTACAGACTGTTCTGTTTTTGACAGATTCTGTTTTTCGTGTGTTGTTTGCTTATTTCAAGGCATCTATGAGTAGTATTGGCAAGTATGAACCATAGAGAAGTTGGAATACAGTAGGTTTAACACCTATATAAACAAAGAATGAATTCATTGCAGTACCTTTGAGTAGTGGTTTGCTTTCTTATACTAACGGAGCTCACGAGAATTTTTGTCTAAGTTTTGTGTTGTGAAGTTTTCAAGTTTTGAGTATTGCTTTGATGGACTATGGAACAAAGAGTAGCATAGGCCTAAGCTTGGGGATGCCCATGGAACCCCAAGTAAATTCAAGATAATCAAAAGCCTAAGCTTGGGGATGCCCCGGGAAGGCATCCCCTCTTTCGTCTTTATCCATCGGTAACTATACTTGGAGCAATATTTTTATTCACCACATGATATGTGTTTTGCTTGGAGCGTCTTGTATAATTTAAGTCTTTGATTGTTAGTTTGTCACAATCATCCTTTCTGGACACACCTATTTGAGAGAGTTAAATATGGCCTAGGAATTGCTAGAACACTCTATGTGCTTCACTTATATCTTTTGAGTTGAATAGTTTTGCTCTAGTGCTTCACTTATATCTTTTAGAGCACGGTGGTGGTTATATTTTGTAGAAATTGTTGAACTCTCATGCTTCACTTATATCTATTTGAGAGTCTATTAAAACAGCATGGTAATGTGTTTAGGCTAAAGAAACTAGTCTTCACATGATAGACATCAGATGTCAATGTAGTAAAAAAATCACACTAAGTGCATTGAATAGAATGAGATGTTGGATGCTTGATAATTGTTTTGAGATATGAGGATAGTAATATTAGAGTCATGCTAGTGGAGTTATTATGAAATTGAGAAATACTTGTGTTAAGGTTAGTGATTCCTGTAGCATGCACGTATGGTGAACCGCTATGTGACGTAGTTGGAGCATGAGGTATTTGTAAAATGTCAACCTTTGTGTGGAGGTCAGGGGCGCGCGATGGTTAACTCCTACCAACCTCCCCCTAGGAGCATGCGTTGATTGCTTTGTTTTGATGACTCGTAGATTTTTGCAATAAGTATATTAGTTCTTATGACTATTGTTGAGTCCATGGATTATACGCACTCTCACCCTTCCACCATTGCTAGCGTCTCTTGTACCGCACAACTTTCGCCGGCATCATAAACCCACAATATATCCTTTCTCCAAACAGCCACCATATTATTCCTCAAAACATCCACCATACCTATCTATAATGGCATTTCCATAGCCATTCTGAGATATATTGCCATGCAACTTTCCACCGTTCCGTTCATATGACACGCATCATATTGTCATATTGCCATGCATGATCATGTAGTTAACATCATATTTGTGGCAAAGCCACCATGCAAAACTTTTCATACATGTCACTCTTGTTTCATTGCACATACCGGTACACCGCCGGAGGCATTCATATAGAGTCATAGTTGTTGTAGTATCGAGTTATAATATCGAGTTGTAATAAAAGTGTGATGATCATCATTATTAGAGCATTGTCCCATGGGAGGAAAGGCTAAATCTATCAAACCCCTCCGCAAAAAAAAGAAAAAGAAAAAAAAGAAAGGCCAAAGAAAAAAGAAAGGCCCAAAAAAAGGGACAATTGCTACTATCTTTTTTCCCACACTTGTGCTTCAAAGTGGCACCATGTTCTTTGTTGTAGAGAGTCTCATGTTTAGTCACTTTCGTATACTAGTGGGAATTTTTCATTATTGAACTTGGCTTGTATATTCCAACGATGGGCTTCCTCAAATGCCCTAGGTCTTCGTGAGCAAGCAAGTTGGATGCACGCCCACTACTTTCTTTTGTTGTGCTTTCATTCATATTTAGCTCTAGTGCATCCGTTGAATGGAAATCCCTACACACTCACATTGATATCTATTGATGGGAATCTCCATAGCCCGTTGATATTCCTAGTCGATGTGAGACTATCTCCCTCCTTTTTGTCTTCTCCACAACCACCTCTATTCCACCCATAAGTGTTGTGTCCATGGCTCACGCTCATGTATTGCGTGAAAGTTGAAATGTTTGAAAAGATAGAGTATGAAAACAAGTGCTTGGCTGAAATCGGGGTTGTGCATGATATGAATATTTTGTGTGATGAAGAGGGAGCATAGCCAGACTATATGATTTTGCAGGGATAACTTTCTTTAGCCATAGTATTTTGAGAAGACACAATTACTTTGTTAGTATGCTTGAAGTATTATTATTTCTTATGTCAATATAGACTATTATCTTGAATCATTCTTATCTGAACATTCATGCCCCAATTAAGAGAATTACATTGAAAAACTATATTGGTTAGCATTCCACGTCAAAAAATCTTTCTTTATCATTTACCTACTCGAGGGCGAGCAGGAATTAAGCTTGGGGATGCTTGATACGTCTCCAACTTATCTATATTTTTTGACTGTTCCATGCTATTATTCATGAAGTCTTGGATGTTTAATGGGCTTTATCATACACTTTTATATCATTTTTGGGACTAACCTACTAAACCAAAGGCCCAGTCCAGATTGCTGTTTTTTGCCTGTTTCAGGGTTTTGAAGAAAAAGAATATCAAACGTCGTCCAAACGGAATGAAACCTTCGCGAGAGATATTTTTGGAGAAAATCACGCACAGGGAACTTGAGAACCACTTCAGGGGAGCATCAAGGCGCCCACGAGGGTGGGGGGCGCGCCCCCCTCCCTTGGGTGTGCCCCCTACCTCGTGGGCCCCTCGAGCACCCCCCGGTGTCCTGCTTCCTCCTATATAAGTCTACGTATGCCGAAACCTTTAACAATAGAGAGAAAACCCTAATTTCACCGCCTTAACCTTCTGTTCCCGTGAGATCCCATTTTGGAGCCTGTTCGGGAGCTCCACTGGAGGGGGATCCATCACGGAGTTCTTCATCATCATCATCATCACCCTCACCATGAGTTGTGAGTAGTTTACCACAGACCTTCGGGTCCATAGCTAGTCTCTAAATGGCTTCTTCTCTCTCTGGATCTCAATACAAAGTTCTCCTCGGTCTTCGAGGAGATCTATTCGACGTAATCTCTTTTTACGGTGTGTTTGTCGAGATCCGATGAATTGTGAGTTTGTGATCAAGATCATCTATGAGAAATATTAGGTTCTTCTCTGAACTTTTTATGTGTGCTCATAATATCCTTGCAAGTCTTTTCGAATTATTTGTTTGGTTTGGCTTACTAGATCTATAGTTCTTGCAATGGGAGAAGTGCTTGGCTTTGGGTTCAATCTTGCGGTGTCCTTTCCTAGTGACAGTAGGGGCAGCAAGGCATGTATTGTATTGTATTGTTGCCATCGAGCATAAAAAGATGGAGTTTATATCATATTGCTTGAGTTTATCGCTCTACATCATGTCATCTTGCTTAAGGCGTTACTCAGTTCTTATGAACTCAATACACTAGATGCATGCTGGATAGCGGTCGATATGTGGAGTAATAGTAGTAGATGCAGAATCGTTTCGGTTTACTTGTCTCGGACGTGATGCCTATATACAATAATCATGCCTAGATAATCTCATAATTATTCGCTTTCTATCAATTGCTCGAGTGTAATTTGTTTACCCGCCGTAGAATATCGCTATCATGAGAGAAGCCACTAAAGAACACTATGGCCCCCGGGTCTATTCTCAACATATCAATCTACATCTACTTTACTTTTGTTGCTTTTATTTTCTGTTCTTATAAACCAAAAATACCAAAAATATAAACTATCATCTCTATCAGATCTCACTTTCGTAAGTGACCATAAAGGGATTGACAACCCCTTATCGCGTTGGCTGCGAAGTTGTTATTTGTTTGTGCGAGTGCGAGGGACTCGCGCGTCGTCTCCTTCTGGATCAATACCTTGGTTCTCAAAAACTGAGGGAAATACTTACGCTACTGTGCTGCATCTCCGTTTCATCTTCGAGGGAATACAACGCAAGCTCGAGAAGTACAGCCACCTATTCTTCACAACTCCAAACAAGCTGAAACTTCACAGAGATTTTTTATGGAAAATATGGAAAATACTAGAGTTGATAAGCACCAGAGGGGGCTCACCAGGTGGGCACAACCCATCTGGGCACGCCAGGCCCCCCAGGCGCTCCCTGGTGGGTTGTTCTCACCCAAGCCAATCCCCGATTCCCATCTTCTGGTATATAATCCCTTCTGACCTAGAAAAAATAAGGAGGAGACTTTCGGGACGGAGCGCCCACGTCTCTAGGCGGAACTTGGGTAGGAGAACTTTTGCCCTCCGGCGGAGCGATTCCGTCGGGGGAAATTCCCTCCTGGAGGGGAAATCATCGTCATCATCATCACCAACAAATCTCCCTTCTTGGGAAGGGCTATCTTCATCAACATCTTCAACATCACCATCCCATCTCAAACCCTAGTTCGTCTCTTGTGTTCAATCTTGTTACCGGAACTATAGATTGGTGCTTGTGGGTGACTAGTAGTGTTGATTACATCTTGTAGTTGATCACTATATGGCTTATTTGGTGGAAGATTATATGTTCAGATCCATTATGCTATTTAATACCCCTCTGATCTTGAGCATGTTCATCATTTGTGAGTTGTTACCTTTGTTCTTGAGGTCACGGGAGAAATCATGTTGCAAGTAATTATGAGAAATTGATATGTGTTCGATATTTTGATAGTATGTATGTCGTGATTCCCTTAGTGGTGTCATGTGAACGTCGACTACATGACACTTCACCATATATGGGCCTAAGGGAATGCATTGTGGAGTAGTAATTAGATGGTGGGTTGCGAGAGTGACAGAAGCTTAAAACCTAGTTTATGCGCTATTCCGTAAGGGACCGATTGGATGCAAAAATTTAATGCTATGGTTAGAATTTATTTTTAATAGTTTTCTCGTAGTTGCGGATGCTTGGCGGAGGGTTAATCATAAGTAGGAGGCTTGTTCAAGTAAGAACAGAACCTAAGCACCGATCCACCCACATATCAAATTATCAAAGTAGCGAACACAAATTGAACCAACATGATGAAAGTGACTAGATGAAATTCCCGTGTACCCTCAAGAACGCTTTGCTTATTATAAGAGACCCTCTTGGACTATCAATAGCCTCAAAAGGATTGGGCTATCTTGCTGCACGTTTGCTACTAATATCGTTACTTGCTCGTTACGAAATTATCTTGCTATCAAACTACTCTACTACTTACAATTTCAGCACTTGCAGACATTACCTTACTGAAGAACACTTGTCCTTTCCTTGTGCTCCTCGTTAAGTTCGACAATCTTACTTGTCGAAAAGAGCTACAATTGATCCCCTATACTTATGGGTCATCAAGGAATTTTTTTGGCGCTGTTGCCGGGGAGTGAAGCGCTTCTAGTAATTAGAAATTGGTAAGGAAACATTCATATAGTGTGCTGAAATTTATTGTCACTTGTTACTATGGAGAACAATCCTTTGAGGAGTTTGTTCTGGGTATCTTCACCTCGACCTGAACCACAATTAGCTACTCCTCAACCCACTGCACCTACTGAAAATATTGAATATGAAATCTCTTCAGGTATGATAGAACAACTGCTAGCTAAACCTAATGCAGGAGATGAAACCGAACATCCTGATATGCACTTGATATATGTGGAACAAATTTGTGGATTGCTTAAGCTTGCAGGTTTACCTGGGCATCAAGTTATGAAGATGGTTTTTCCTTTATCTTCAAAGGGAAAAGCATTAGCATGGTATAGGCTATGCGATGATATTAGGTCTTGGAACTGGAACTGATTAAAAATGGAGTTTCACCAAAAAAAAATCCTATGCATCTAGTTCATCGTGATCGAAATTACATATATAATTTTTGGCCTCATGAAGGAGAAAGTATAGCTCAAGCCTAGGGAAGGCTTAAGCCAATGTTATACTCATGCCCCAATCATGAGCTCTTAAGAGAAATTATTATTCAGAATTTCTATGCTCGACTTTCTCGTAATGATCAATCCATGCTTGATACTTCTTATGTTGGTTCTTTTATGAAGAAAACTATTGAATTCAGGTGGGATCTATTGGAAAGAGTTAAACGCAACTCTAAAGATTGGGAACTCGACGAAGGTAAAGAGTCAGGTATTAAGCTTAAGAATGATTGTGTTAAATCTTTTATGAATACCGATGTTTTTTCAAAGTTTAGCACTAAATATGGACTTGACTCTGAGATAGTAGCCTCCTTTTGTTAATCTTTTGCTACTCATGTAGTCTTGATCGGGATAGAGCTGCAGCAATTACCCTTCCTGCGAGGACACGAAGGAACGCTCCAAGGAAGCCCACACATTAGCCTAAAGGTGTATATGAAGTAACCAAGATTGATTAAAGTCCTGGGCTCCAACTAAACCAGATAAAGAACACATGAGGTTCAGGACTGTGTGTGGATTTGTTGGTAGGGCAGGGCTCAACATTAATCTACCGGGGTTTCGGAAGGCTGACACAAAAACACGGCGAAGGATAGTCCGGGAGATCATGGATCACTTCAACGTTCCAGAGCAGTGGAGAATGCAGGTGGAACACACTGCACTGAAGAAGGCTAGGGATGCTTGGAGAAGCTGGAAGCATGTGTTGTACAAGAAGTACTTGAGTGAAGGCAAGGTCCCAATCCCTGCATACCCCCAAATTACAAAGGCAGTCTGGACATAATTCAAAAGGGTCAGGGCAACTCCAGAGTTTGCTGCGAAGAGTTTCAAGCAATTGGAATTTCAGAAGAAGAACATACACCCCCACCGTGTGGGTGTGGCAGGATAGTACGGCATGAAACTGATATGGGAACAAGAGGACAAAGAAGCAGTAGCGGCTGGTGGGAATCCGGCCTTTAGTGAAATCAAGGGCGAACGCAGCAGAATACTTTGAAAACGCACGTGATGCCAAACTATATGTAGTGATGGTAGAGGCTTCCAAGAGCCCTATAAACAAGAGAAGTCAGGGCCATGTGATATTCTGTCCATTGCTCTGGACACAAAAGAGCCCCCTGGCCGTGCAAGGGGTATAGGTGTTAATGTCCCGCACAAGAGGGCTTTCACACTCAGTGAAGAAGAGAGGCTCAGCATGAAAAAAGCGAGGAGTGAATTGAATCAGAATGCATTGTTTGAAAAGTTGAAGGAGATTTATGCAGCTATTAGAAAGGATGTTGAGGATTCAATGATGATGCAGAAGACTCTAACACTGACATATAGCCAGCAGATGGGAGGGGAGACGGGCATGGATGATGCTGCTTATTGCGCGACAACACTGCACAAGAGTAGATGTGCATCAGCTGACCCCAGCGACACTCAGACTACAGCTGCTCGTGATGATGCTATATCTGATCTATCTGGAATGAAAGACAGACTGAAGGGCGTGCTTACACATTATGAAGGTACATTAAAATGTGCAACAGCCTGGGTTTGCCCACCCTTCTTGGAAGATGGCCTCTTCTTGGACAATGTGCCATTGAAGCCGGGTTGTGTGAAGTGCTACGTGACTGAAGTAAAGCCTAGATTCAATGAATTTGCCCCGAAGAATGTCCTAGGAGACTTTGATGAGCAAAGGACCTTGGGAGAAAGACTGTTACATCACATCCAGTGGCCACGAAAGTAAATAGAGTTCATCAATGTGGGGACCCCGACTTAGAAGTCGAGATCACCGAAT
The DNA here is from genome assembly GCA_902687465.1 of Secale cereale. Classification (NCBI taxonomy): domain Eukaryota; kingdom Viridiplantae; phylum Streptophyta; class Magnoliopsida; order Poales; family Poaceae; genus Secale; species Secale cereale. Next base: position 289,064,434 of record LR738710.1, on the reverse strand, counting down.
GCACGTGTACAGTGATCCTAGAGATCAATGCTCACTGAACACACATAAGCTGAAATAACAAGAGTCTTACATCCATACAAATAGTCTTACACGAATTAAGGCCATTATGGCCAAGTCTTACATAGATAGAGCCTCACGGGCTGAATAGCAAATAACTCAAGTAGCGGAAGTCTTCGATAAACGGGTAGAACCCATGCCATCTGCCTTAACCCTACAGGCATTCTGACTGGGATAGCGTCCTAGTTCGCATGATCGTCTCCAAAGAACTCTTCCTCGTAATCCTGCTCTTCCATGCCTGGCCAATTAAATAACTAGTGGCAAGCCAATGAGTACTTTGAATGTACTCGCAAGCAACCCATGATGTGGTACAAGGTAACAGTGCAATTGAATAATAATGATCAATCTAGCAAGGCTAGGACAATACTCTACCATCAAGTTTATGCATCAATAACCTCGCGTAACCTTGAAGACAGGTTACCGATATCAATATGAGTGATTCAACTCATCGAGTCAAGTCACCATCCTTGACTTATCACACACATTCCAACACCGATGAAGTAAAATTCTGGACATAGTTTAAGTAGCACCACCCAACTGTCCATGACCGTGGACACGGCTATTCGAATAGTTTTACACTCTGCAGAGGTTGCGCACTTTACCCACAAGATCCGGGGAACTTCCGTGTCATCCACGACCCGCGGTACCTCAAGTACCCGGGGTAAGCACCCGGTCATTACCTTTCCTTAGACGACACTAACATAGAGTCCACTCGTTGGCACACGGCCCTCGGGTACAAACAATAGATCACGGGACTTGCCCTAATTTCAATGTTCACGTGTACCCAAGGGGACCAACGGTGTGTCCGGTGCCCTGTGAAAACAGTCATGGTCGTCCATCCAAGCACGACCCCGTCCCGGGAAAGACCTCAAGTCTCCCCGTCACTAGTAATGCAGGCACCATGCTAGTATCGACCTAAGTAATCAATAAAGCCCCGTCCCATAAGGGGTAGTGTGGTTGCACATGTTTGGTTGGGACGGTAGTCACTCATAAATCTAATCCATCATTCCACCATGCACATGATATTACCGGCACATCACTTCTTTCTCAAGTGATGACCTAACACTTCATCACCCTCGGGCATTAGGGGCATCCGATGGGTTCATGCAAAGATTTCAACTACGAGGGTTCATATCACACATGCATCATATAAGCATCATGACCATCTATTGCATGTCAAGTAGCATATAGAAAGATCAACAATAAAGCATGCATCATGTGGTGGTTCATCTAGGTTACCATCGTAACCCTATCATCATGCATCGGAAACAAATGGGTTCCGAGAACAAGTGTATCATGGTCAAAGGGTTGCTTGCCTGGATTGGCTTGGTCTTCAAAGTCTTCAAGTCCTTCTCCTTCTTCTTCCACAGCAACTTCGTCAAATACGGGATCTATACGTCGCATAATAACCACGGGAAAATAAGGATACAAATAAAACAGAAAAATCAAAGTGCTCAGAAAAATGTCAACTCATTTTTCTAAAATACTAGAGGGATTTCTAAGATGGGAAAAAAATCTTAGTTGGAGTTTTGGAGTTACAGAATAGGATATATATTTATTTTTGAACAGGAGTTATACTGCTCAAATTTGAATTTAAATTTGAACAGTACAGCAAAGTTTCATGGATTCGAATGAAAGTAGTACCATTAAATAGGTTGGAATATTACAAGATTTTAGGAGTTGGAAATATTTAATTTGGATCAATATTCTTTTATGTATAAATGTTTAAATCATTTACAGAAAAGAAAAAGAAAAAGGGGTCCTGTGCACTGGGCCAGAGAAGGCCACAGTGCACGGCCCAGACGGACTGGCCCAGCCGAACGGAGCCAGCGCGCGCGCACGTCAGGTTTTCAAACCTGACGGGCGGGGGCCGTGGGTCAGCGGCACAGAGAAGGGGGAGAGAGGTGGGGGGATGACAGGCGGGGCCCGCCTGTCATCTCTAACCCCACGACCACGGCGGCGGCGAGCTCACCGGCGAGGACTCCGGCCACGGCGACGGCAACGGAGGGCAGGGTTGAGCTCAGCGTCGAGTTGCAGTTGTAGTGGTGGTAGTGCGGCACGGCGGGGGGTCCTGGTTCACCGGCGACGAGGTGGGACGGCGGAGGCTCGTCGGAGGGTAGTGGCTGCGGCTGTTTCCGGCTGCCACAGAGAGGAGAAACAGGGGGGAATGATCAGTGAGGTGCGGCGGTTCCGAAACGAGGGGAAGGAGAGGCAGGGGAGGCCTGTACCTCGAGATCGCCGGCGGCCCGACGCGGCGGAGCTCCGGTCGATCCCGAGCACTGGGGCATCCTGGGGTCGAACTGAGGGTGTTGGGGGTCTCACTGGAGAGGTGTGAGGCTGGTGAGGGTGTTGGAGAAGCTCGGGAGGGCCTTATATAGCCGCGCCCGTGGTTCACCGTGGACCCGTGCGCCGGCGAGGTTGCAGGCAAGGCTGTGGAGGGTTCTGGAGCCTGGGAACACGCCGGGGAGGTCCATGGACTAGCTCCATGTCCAGCTGAGGTGAGAAGAGGAGCGGGGGAGAGTCAGAGGAGGGCGTGCGTGTGAGGCAGAGGAATGGCCGAAGCGGGCGGCCGGTGCGCGTGCGACGTCGTTCACTAGAGGGCGCAGGAGGAGGGAGGACAGCGCCGGGGAGGTTGCGGACGTCGAGGCGCCTCGACTGGCGCGAGGGGGAGGCTCGAGGTCATCGGGGGAGGCTGATTGGCCCGAGCCAGCGTGCGAGGTGCACTGTTCGCGCGCTCCAGAGCATGCGTTTGACTGGCATCGACGCGCTCTCGCCGGTTTGGTCCGTTCCAGCGTGCCCAACAGTGTCTAGCACGTTGTAGGAGAAGTAAAGAAATGCCTTGAGGCCTTGGATGCCCTGGGGATGCAGAGAGAGAGAGAGTGTGTTGGTGAAATGGTAGAAACCTACTGTACAGCAAGGTAAAACAGAGGTTTCACCCCTCAATCATGGAGCTGAGGTGCTGGGGGAGTTACTGGAGGTAGCTGGTAACCCAATGAGCCTGTGGTAAGAAGTTGAGGCCATGGAGAAAAGTGAAAGTGGTCAAAATGGAGGTTTTAGAATTTCCGCAGAAGGTGTTTGATCAGTGTTTGATCAAGTAAATGAAGTCCACTTGACATGGCACTTGACAGGGTTGAAGGACATGAGAAAATAGGGTGCTTCACCAAATTTGGGCTCATTTGGAGAAACTAGCTAATGCAACTTTGGTGAACCCTAGAAATCAACAGAAACAGTTTCATCTTGATTGAGTCAAGCTAATCATCTCCCCTTGATGCACCACTTGGTGTAGCATCATCATTTGGGGTATTGATCATGCCCACAAAGTTTGAAGCTCCAGATAAAAAGTTGGTAATGTAAAGTTGTTCAAATTTGCATTTGAACAGAAAGGGTTTTGAGGTGATCTGATCAAGTTGCTCTATTCAAATTCTTGTGCCATTTGGTCTAGGTGCCTTATTAGGCCATTCTAGCATGTGCACCAAGTTTGAGAGCATTTGGACAAGTTTGGCAATGTAAAGTTGCTCAAACTTCAAATATGGACTGAATGGTTATGAAGGGGTTTGAGGAGGTTTTCTTGCTTCCCAAGGCATGGGACTTGGAAAGATCTTCAAATATGTCATAAATGACATGATAGAATTTCCCTGGAATTTTTGGAGAAAGTTTCCTTTGTAAATATTTCAAAAGCTTGAAATATCCAGAAAGGGTTTTAGAGGGTTTAGCCCATTATTTTGAACATGACCAAGTGTTGAAACTCTTATATATGGACAATATATGTCCTATGAGTCTCTCTGAATTTTGGCAAATATTTTTGAAACAGTTAATTAATTTTTCCCTATTAAAGACCATTTCTGGCCTTAAGAAAAGGCTTTTAAATAAAATAGGAAAAGAACTTTTAAAATTATACCTTTGTGGTTTCTGGGAGTCCTATGACTACTAGGTCTCAAATAAACCTTTTGAAATAATTTTCACACCCTTAATCAAGTACTTGCAGTGCAAATCTCAATTCAGGGGTTTTTGGAAGACTAAATTTATAAAATGCTTTTTGGCCAAAATAATTTTGTAAGAAAATACTATACTGTTATATGACACTTGGCATGATCATTGGGCAGAAGCTTAGAGTATGGAGATGAGATCTACAAGAGATCATAGTTGACTTTAATGAGCACATGAAAAAGCAAATGAAGAAAACTCAATTCCAATAAAAGCCAAATGATGCTAAAAATTTTGCTGGTCCAAATTTTCATGCCTCAAAGTTACAAATAACATGATACAAAATGCAGGGTGTGACAGACCTACCCCCCTTACAAGAATCTCGTCCCCGAGATTCCTAAACTAGGGCTTAAAAGAGATCGGGAAACTCGGATCTAAGATAGTCTTCTCGTTCCCAGGTTGCTTCTGCTTCGGTGTGGTTGCTCCACTAGACCTTGAAGTACTTGATGGTACGGCTCCGCGTACGTCGTTCTGCTTCGTCCAGAATACGAATGGGCTTCTCGCGGTAGGTCAAATCATGCTGCAGATCAATGGCTTGGTGATCCACATCCTTGTAGAGACTGGGCTTGTCTGGAACTTGGAGGCATTTCCGGAGTTGTGACACATGGAACACATTGTGCACATCGGATAGCTCAGGTGGTAGTTCCAACTGATAAGCCACTTCTCCTCGTCGTGCAGTGATCTCAAAGGGTCCAATGAACCTTTGTGCGAGCTTCCCCTTGACATGGAAACGCTTGGTTCCCTTTAGAGGAGTTACCCGTAGGTACACATGGTCCCCAACATGAAAAATCATGTCTCGGCGTCAAGTGTCAGCATAACTCTTCTGCCTTGACTTGGCTGCCTTTAATTGCTCTCTGACTAGCTGGACTTGCTCTTCTACTGCGCGGAGATTATCCGGTCCAAAAACTAGTCCTTCTCCAGTCTCTGACCAGTTGAGGGGTGTGCGACATCTGCGTCCGTACAACACCTCAAATGGTGCCATCTGAAGGCTTGACTGGTAACTGTTGTTATAGGAGAACTCGGCAAAAGGGAGACAGTCTTCCCACTTGGCTCCATATGCCAGGACACAGGCTCGGAGCATGTCTTCGAGAATCTGATTGACTCGCTCTGTTTGACCTCCGGTGTGTGGGTGGAAAGCTGTGCTGAAAGACAACTTGGTTCCCAAGGCTTCTTGGAACTTCTTCCAGAACCTTGAGGTGAACTGGGTTCCTCGATCTGACACAATCTCCTTGGTAACACCGTGAAGACTTACGATTCGGTCGATGTAGAGAGCTGCCAGCCGGTTGCCATCATAAGTGGTCTTGACAGGAATGAAATGGGCCACCTTGGTCAAATGATCGACTATGACCCAGATGGAGTCATGTCCTCTATTCGACCTTGGTAATCCAGTGATGAAGTCCATTCCGACTTTATCCCACTTCCACTCAGGAACCTTGAGTGGTTGAAGCAATCCAGCAGGTCGCTGATACTCAGCCTTGACCCTTTGGCACACATCACACTTTGCAACATAGGTTGCAATCTCTCTTTTCATACCGTGCCACCAGAATCGTGCCTTCAAGTCTTGGTACATCTTGGTTCCTCCGGGGTGGATGGAATACGGGGTGTCGTGGGCTTCTTGCAGAATCAGCGTCTTCAGCTCGGTGTTGTTTGGTATGCAGAGGCGACCTTTGTACCAAACAATCCCGTGCTCGTCTTCGAAGAATCCTGGGGCCTTGCCCAGCTTCATCTTCTTCTTGATACCTTCGATGCTTGCGTGTCCATCTTGAGCCTTCTTGACGTCGTCCATCAGGGTCGGTCTGACTTCCAAATGATCCAGAAATCCGGGGGTGACCAATTCCAAACTGAATTGTTCGATCTCCTTAAACAAGGCTGGCTGTCTTTCTTGAATAACGGCATTCAAAGAGCAAGCCTTCCTGCTTAAGGCATCGGCCACCACGTTAGCCTTCCCAGGGTGATATTGAACACTGAGGTCATAATCCTTGATGAGTTCCAACCATCTCCGTTGCCTCATGTTCAACTCTTTTTGGGTGAAAATATACTTCAGACTTTTGTGGTCTATGTAAATCTCACACCGTTTCCCTAGGAGGTAATGCCGCCATGTCTTCAAGGCATGAACTACTGCCGCTAGCTCAAGATCGTGAGTAGCGTAGTTCTCCTCATGGGGTCGTAGCTGCCTGGAGAGGTATGCTATGACGCGGCCTTCTTGCATCAGAACGCTTCCCAATCCGGTTCGAGAGGCATCACAAGATATCACGAACTCCTTGTGAATATCAGGTGTTGCCAGAACTGGGGCGGTGGTCAATCTCTTCTTGAGCTCTTGGAAGCTCTCTTCGCACTTTGGCGTCCACTTGAACTTCTTGTCCTTTTTGAGGAGCTGAGTCATTGGTCGTGCAATGCTAGAGAATCCTTCCACGAACTTGCGGTAATAGCCCGCTAATCCGAGGAAGCTTCTGACTTCCTTGACGGTCGTTGGAGATTGCCATTGGGTCACAGCTTCGATTTTTGCAGGATCAACAGATAACCCTTCCTCGGTCAAGACATGACCTAAGAATCCAACTTTATGCAGCCAGAACTCACATTTGCTGAATTTGGCGTACAGTTGGTGCTCACGAAGCTTGTCTAGGACCATCCTCAGATGCTGCTCATGCTCTTCCTCCGACTTCGAGAACACAAGAATGTCATCAATGAAGACAACAACAAACTTGTCCAAATTTTCCATGAAGACTTTATTCATGAGATACATGAAGTAAGCTGGGGCATTGGTTAACCCAAAAGACATGACCGTGCACTCGTACAGGCCATATCTGGTTACGAATGCTGTGTTCGGAATATCTTGGGGTCTGATCTTCAGCTGGTAATATCCAGATCTGAGGTCGATCTTGGAGAATACCTTGGCTCCGCTGAGTTGATCAAACAGATCTTCGATCTTTGGAAGTGGGTACTTGTTCTTGATTGTAACTTCATTGAGGGAACGATAGTCGATGCATAAGCGGATGGTACCGTCCCTCTTTGCCACAAACAGAACAGGAGATCCCCAAGGGGAGGCACTCGGGCGGATAAATCCCTTCCTTAGCTGCTCTTCTAGCTGCTTCTTCAACTCGGCTAATTCTTCCGTCCCCATTCTATAAGGCTTCTTATAGATGGGTCCTGCTCCGGGCACGAGCTCGATGATGAACTCAATGTCACGGTCAGGGGGCATTCCCGGTAGTTCATCCGGAAAGACATCAGGATACTCACATACCACCGGTACTTGATCTAGCCCAACTTCAGACAGAAAGTTGACTTTAGCGGCTTGAGCGGAAGAGGAGTTGGGGGCAAACTTGACTTCGACTCCCTGGTCATTGGTCACAGTGACTGTCCGATTGGCACAGTCTAACAAGCCTTGGTGCTTACTGAGCCAATCCATCCCTAAGATCACATCCAAGCCTTGCGATCTCAGGATGATAAGGTCTGCTAGGAAGTCTACACCGTTAATGGTAATACTGACTCCTTTACAGCCTATCTTGGCTCTCATCTCGGCTCCAGGGGTTTGTACCACCATAGGGTTATTCAGGGGTGTAGGGGTGATGCCACTTTTTAATGCAAATCTTTGAGTGACAAATGAATGCGTTGCTCCAGAATCAAACAAGACAGTTGCAGGTGCTGAGTTGACAAGGAACGTACCCAGCATGACGTCCGGGTCTTCCTGGGCTTCTTCAGTAGTGACGTGATTCACACGCCCCTACCCATAGTTCGGTGGATTGCGAGGAGCTGGGTTCCTTGGTGGCATTCCACGGCCTTGTCCCTGGTTCTGCGCATTAGGGCGCAGGGCATCAGGCTTCTTGTTGGGGCACACCCTGGAGATGTGTCCGGGCTGACCACATCCAAAGCAAGTGACTTGGTTTGGAGTGTTGATCTTGTTGCCACCACTGGTATTGGGGTTGAAAGCTGGCCTGGGATTGGCACGAGGTGCAGGAGCTCTTGGCTGCTGATAGGTTGGCTTGGCCGGGGCTGACTGCCACGGACGAGGCTTCTGGTTGCTGGGACTTCCCTTACTGACCAACTTGCGCTTGCGAGTGTCTTCCAAAGCACGCCGCTTGTCTTCAAGCATGAGTGCCTTGTTCACCAGGTCAGGGAAAGACGGGCAGTCGCACACGACAAGCGAGTATTGCAGAGTCTGATTAAGGCCTTCCATGAAGCGCTCCCGTTTGGCAGCATCAGTGCTGACATCTTCAGGGGCATACCTTGACAGAATGCTGAACTTCTGCATGTACTCCTTGACAGTGCCACTTCCTTGCTTCAGGGCTCGGAACTCGGGCTTTTTGATAGCCATGATTCCGGAAGGAATGTGGGCCTTGCGGAATTCTGCCTTGAAGTTCTCCCAAGTGATGTCTTGTTCAGCACGCATGACCTTGAATCCATCCCACCAAGCTCTAGCAGTTCCCCCGAGGCAGTGGGCTGCATAAGATACCTTCTCGCGATCTTCGGTGCATCCGACTAGTTCCAGGATCTCCTCAATGGAACGGACCCAGTCGTCAGCATCCAGGGGTTCTGCAGTCTCGATGAAGGTTGGCGGTGCATGCTTCTTGAACTCTGCCAACGTGGAACGTCCATTGCCATTCCCCGCCGGCTGGCGGTTGTTGGCGACAGCTTGAACAATCAGCTGAAGAGCTGCAGTGTTGGCTTGGCGTTCCTCTCGGAAAGCTTGGAGAAGCTGAGACATGTCCATGCTTGGAGGAGGTGGTGGTGGAGCTTGGTCGTTGGTTTGGTCGTGGCCTGCCTCTGGCTGAGAGGATGCTCCGGCTTCGGGCTGCTGGGTAGAGGTACCAGTACGAGTTACAACAGGCATCCTGTTGGAGCGGTAAAAGGTCTCATGACTCGGAAGAGGGAAAGCAAGAAAGATGGGTGCCTAGTAAGGGGGTGGGTGAGATACTAAATCAAATCATGCAAGGGCTGTAAGGCCAAACTCAGTCATTAAAATCCAAATGGGTGATGTAGTCGTTTACACCTTCCCGAAGGAAGAATACGACATACATCCAGACACAACAAAAGCAAATGCTAGATGGTTTCATATGAACCATACAAGGACTCGACTGCGCATAGGGGTTACACGACCTATCCTACCGTAGGGGTTACAACTGGCATATCCGAGTAGCGAATAATGCCTAAGCGGCGGAATGCTCGGTCGCGTATTCCGGCTCTTCTGGGTCTTCCTCCTTGTCTTCATCTGTCTGGGCTCCCTTGTCGCTGGAGGGAGTGGGGGAGTGGAGGAGTTGGATACGACGGTGCTTCGACGGTGGTGCAGGGAAAAGCTTGCGATATTCCCTTGCTGTCATCCAGCGTCGCCGAGGTGGTTCTTCACCCTTGGAAGACACATCCTCGGAGGGCCTTCCGCCTCGATATGCGATAGCGGATTGTCCAGAAGGTGCCCCTTCTTTCTTGATCCTGTTTGCCTTCTCTTGAGCTCGACGAAGAAGTGCCTTGGCCTTGTAAAGTTCTTCTCGAAGCTTCATTGATTCCGAGGCCAAGTCTTGTGCCAGGCTGTCGGCACAGAGACTGAAGTAGGTCTGAAACCGAAGCGAGAGTCCTTCCTTCAGTGGAGGGGCTAGTGCGCTGCTTTCTTCATCACCTTCCTTCCAGTAAGGTAAGAAGCGAGTCGCCATCTTGGCTGCCATCTCCGGAAGAAGCTCGCGGAGACGGGTTAACGCCTTGAGTGCAGCAGCCTCGGCAGCGAGTGGTAGTGTTGCCATCTGGGGTCCCTCGAAGAACCAACTTGTGGGAGGATCGTTTGCCTTCACGATCACTTCCACATGGTACTCCACCTCAGTATCGCTCACCCAATGCTCAAGGTAGGTGAGGATGGGTGCTCGGTGGAACTGACACTCCTGGAGGCTATCCTCGAGAAGTAGGGGAAACCCAGTGGTTAGGTGCTCTTCGGGAACAGCGGCCATTTACAAAGGTGGAATAGGAGGGGTTAATAAGCTGAGGAAATCTCAGGTTTAGAAAAAGAAGAGAGGTTCAGAAGGTTTTGAAAAAGGGGGTCTCAACTAACTAACGCCCATGCTAACTAAGGCTTCCTACAGTCAGGATGGCTCTGATACCAGCTCTGTGGGGACCCCGACTTAGAAGTCGAGATCACCGAATGCACGTGTACAGTGATCCCAGAGATCAATGCTCACTGAACACACAGAAGCTGAAATAACAAGAGTCTTACATCCATACAAATAGTCTTACATGAATTAAGGCCATTATGGCCAAGTCTTACATAGATAGAGCCTCACGGGCTGAATAGCAAATAACTCAAGTAGCGGAAGTCTTCGATAAACGGGTAGAACCCATGCCGTCTGCCTTAACCCTACAGGCATTCTGACTGGGATAGCGTCCTAGTTCGCATGATCGTCTCCAAAGAACTCTTCCTCGTAATCCTGCTCTTCCATGCCTGGCCAATTAAATAACCAGTGGCAAGCCAATGAGTACTTTGAATGTACTCGCAAGCAACCCATGATGTGGTACAAGGTAACAGTGCAATTGAATAATAATGATCAATCTAGCAAGGCTAGGACAATACTCTACCATCAAGTTTATGCATCAATAACCTCGCGTAACCTCGAAGACAGGTTACCGATATCAATATGAGTGATTCAACTCATCGAGTCAAGTCACCATCCTTGACTTATCACACACATTCCAACACCGATGAAGTAAAATTCTGGACATAGTTTAAGTAGCACCACCCAACTGTCCATGACCGTGGACACGGCTATTCGAATAGTTTTACACTCTGCAGAGGTTGCGCACTTTACCCACAAGATCCGGGGAACTTCCGTGTCATCCACGACCCGCGGTACCTCAAGTACCCGGGGTAAGCACCCGGTCATTACCTTTCCTTAGACGACACTAACATAGAGTCCACTCGCTGGCACACGGCCTTGGGGTACAAACAATAGATCACGGGACTTGCCCTAATTTCAATGTTCACGCGTACCCGAAGGGACCAACGGTGTGTCCGGTGCCCTGTGAAAACAGTCATGGCCGCCTATCCAAGCACGACCCCGTCCCGGAAAAGACCTCAAGTCTTCCCGTCACTAGTAATGCGGGCACCATGCTAGTATCGACCTAAGTAATCAATAAAGCCCCGTCCCATAAGGGGTAGTGTGGTTGCACATGTTTGGTTGGGACGGTAGTCACACATAAATCTAATCCATCATTCCACCATGCACATGATATTACCGGCACATCACTTCTTTCTCAAGTGATGACCTAACACTTCATCACCCTCGGGCATTAGGGGCACCCGATGGGTTCATGCAAAGATTTCAACTATGAGGGTTCATATCACACATGCATCATATAAGCATCATGACCATCTATTGCATGTCAACTAGCATATAGCAAGATCAACAATAAAGCATGCATCATGTGGTGGTTCATCTAGGTTACCATCGTAACCCTATCATCATGCATCGGAAACAAACGGGTTCCGAGAACAAGTGTATCATGGTCAAAGGGCTGCTTGCCTGGATTGGCTTGGTCTTCAAAGTCTTCAAGTCCTTCTCCTTCTTCTTCCACAGCAACTTCTTCAAATACGGGATCTATACGTCGCATAATAACCACGGGAAAATAAGGATACAAATAAAACAGAAAAATCAAAGTGCTCAGAAAAATGTCAACTCATTTTTGTAAAATACTAGAGGGATTTCTAAGATAAGAAAAAAAATCTTAGTTGGAGTTTTGGAGTTACAGAATAGGATATATTGATTTTTGAACAGGAGTTATATTGCTCAAATTTGAATTTAAATTTGAACAGTACAGCAAAGTTTCATGGATTCGAATGAAAGTGGTACAATTAAATAGGTTGGAATATTACAAGATTTTAGGAGTTGGAAATATTTAATTTGGATCAATATTCTTTTCTGTATAAATGTTTAAATCATTTACAGAAAAGAAAAAGAAAAAGGGGTCCTGTGCACTGGGCCAGAGAAGGCCACAGTGCACGGCCCAGACGGACTGGACCAGCCGCACGGAGCCAGTGCGCGCGCACGTCAGGTTTTCAAACCTGACGGGCGGGGCCCGTGGGTCAGCGGCACAGAGGAGGGGGAGAGAGGTGGGGGATGACAGGCGGGGCCCGCCTGTCATCTCTAACCCCACGACCACGGCGGCGGCGAGCTCACCGGCGAGGACTCCGGCCACGGCGACGGCAACGGAGGGCAGGGTTGAGCTCAGCGTCGAGTTGCGGTTGTAGTGTTGGTAGTGCGGCACGGCGGGGGGGTCCTGGTTCACCGGCGGCGAGGTGGGACGGCGGAGGCTCGTCGGAGGGTAGTGGCTGCGGCTGTTTTCGGCTGCCACAGAGAGGAGAAACAGGGGGGAAATGATCAGTGAGGTGCGGCGGTTCCGAAAAGAGGGGAAGGAGAGGCAGGGGAGGCCTGTACCTCGAGATCGCCGGCGGCCCGACGCGGCGGAGCTCCGGTCGATCCCGAGCACTGGGGCGTCCTGGGGTCGAACTGAGGGTGTTGGGGGTCTCAGTGGAGAGGTGTGAGGCTGGTGAGGGTGTTGGAGAAGCTCGGGAGGGCCTTATATAGCCGCGCCCGTGGTTCACCGTGGACCCGTGCGCCGGCGAGGTTGCAGGCGAGGCTGTGGAGGGTTCTGGAGCCTGGGAACACGCCGAGGAGGTCCGTGGACTAGCTCCACGTCCAGCTGAGGTGAGAAGAGGAGCGGGGGAGCGTCAGAGGAGGGCGCGCGTGTGAGGCAGAGGAATGGCCGAAGCGGGCGGCCGGTGCGCGTGCGACGTCATTCACTGGAGGGCGCAGGAGGAGGGAGGACAGCGCCGGGGAGGTTGCGGACGTCGAGGCGCCTCGACTGGCGCGAGGGGGAGGCTCGAGGTTGTCGGGGGAGGCTGATTGGCCCGAGCCAGCGTGCGAGGTGCACTGTTCGCGCGCTCCAGAGCATGCGTTTGACTGGCATCGACGCGCTCTCGCCGGTTTGGTCCGTTCCAGCGTGCCCAACAGTGTCTAGCACGTTGTAGGAGAAGTAAAGAAATGCCTTGAGGCCTTGGATGCCCTGGGGATGCAGAGAGAGAGAGAGAGAGTGTTGGTGAAATGGTAGAAACCTACTGTACAGCAAGGTAACACAGAGGTTTCACCCCTCAATCATGGAGCTGAGGTGCTGGGGGAGTTACTGGAGGTAGCTGGTAACCCAATGAGCCTGTGGTAAGAAGTTGAGGCCATGGAGAAAAGTGAAAGTGGTCAAAATGGAGGTTTTAGCATTTCTGCAGAAGGTGTTTGATCAGTGTTTGATCAAGTAAATGAAGTCCACTTGACATGGCACTTGACAGGGTTGAAGGACATGAGAAAATAGGGTGCTTCACCAAATTTGGGCTCATTTGGAGAAAGTAGCTAATGCAACTTTGGTGAACCCTAGAAATCAACAGAAACAGTTTCATCTTGATTGAGTCGAGCTAATCATCTCCCCTTGATGCACCACTTGGTGTAGCATCATCATTTGGGGTATTGATCATGCCCACAAAGTTTGAAGCTCCAGATAAAAAGTTGGTAATGTAAAGTTGTTCAAATTTGCATTTGAACAGAAAGGGTTTTGAGGTGATCTGATCAAGTTGCTCTATTCAAATTCTTGTGCCATTTGGTCTAGGTGCCTTATTAGGCCATTCTAGCATGTGCACCAAGTTTGAGAGCATTTGGACAAGTTTGGCAATGTAAAGTTGCTCAAACTTCAAATATGAACAGAATGGTTATGAAGGGGTTTGAGGAGGTTTTCTTGCTTCCCAAGGCATGGGACTTGGAAAGATCTTCAAATATGTCATAAATGACATGATAGAATTTCCCTGGAATTTTTGGAGAAAGTTTCCTTTGTAAATATTTCTAAAGCTTGAAATATCCAGAAAGGGTTTTAGAGGGTTTAGCCCATTATTTTGAACATGACCAAGTGTTGAAACTCTTATATATGGACAATATATGTCCTATGAGTCTCTCTGAATTTTGGCAAATATTTTTGAAACAGTTAAATAATTTTTCCCTATTAAAGACCATTTCTGGCCTTAAGAAAAGGGTTTTAAATAAAATAGGAAAATAACTTTTAAAATTATACCTTTGTGGTTTCTGGGAGTCCTATGACTACTAGGTCTCAAATAAACCTTTTGAAATAATTTTCACACCCTTAATCAAGTACTTGCAGTGCAAATCTCAATTCAGGGGTTTTTGGAAGACTAAATTTATAAAATGCTTTTTGGCCAAAATAATTTTGTAAGAAAATACTATACTGTTATATGACACTTGGCATGATCATTGGGCAGAAGCTTAGAGTATGGAGATGAGATCTACAAGAGATCATAGTTGACTTTAATGAGCACATGAAAAAGCAAATGAAGAAAACTCAATTCCAATAAAAGCCAAATGATGCTAAAAATTTTGCTGGTCCAAATTTTCATGCCTCAAAGTTACAAATAACATGATACAAAATGCAGGGTGTGACAATCGATAAGATTCCTGAAGCCCCGCCAAGAGCAACCACTTTCGCCCCGCAACCGATGACGCTCTCCTTGCCAGAGCAGCTCTCGCGGGCTAATGCATCAACGTGAGACCAGCCGGACCAACTTTGTGGCATACAGGACATGTCATCCTCCGCCCCAAAACATCCAGTGGCAAGGCCTACAACTACTGATGACGCACCACTGGTTTAGATACCGGCCGCTGAAGCAGCGGGGGGAGACCCAGCTGCAACACATGCTTAGCAGACCAACCTGGTGGAACAGACTGCTAAGTAGTCTGATGCTTCGGAACCGCCTGATAAGTAGTCTGTAGGTTCAGAACCGACTGCTCATCAGTCCGTCAGTCCGCAGGCGCGTGATCAGCATACCAATGCATCCAACACTTCCTGCTTAGAAACCAACGCATTGGCACGGCCTCCTCAACACACCGACAAGTTGGCACCACCTTCGCAGAAACCTGACGTAGCTTCAATGCATGGTCAACAGTCTGATGCATCTGCTCCTATAGCCCCAGTAGTCTGTCACATCAACACTGCCAGCTCAACGGTCCAGCATAGATAAACCATCTGCTAAGAAGTCTGTCCAAGCTTCACCGTCTGCTCGGCAGTCTACCGTGCAGGCAACCAGACGTTCTGCCAGAAATGCTTCAAGTACCAAGAAGGAAGTGGCCAAAAATGCTACACCCACGACCACGAGGAAGCGCATCGGGAAAGTGAAGAGGAAAGAGAACGATTGCCTCTTACTTAAAGCACTCATCGCCCAGAACCAAATTAACAGTAGCTTGTTCGAATCAGGGAGTAATATTATTTCTGACGCCGTGGATGATGAAGAAGTAGAATTGTTGCTTGCTAAAAGTAAATCAGACATACTTGAAGCATGCAATTACGTCCATGGCCAGCCATTTCTTGTTGGTGAATACTTTGATGAGTGTAGCTCCAGTTGCCGCGAGTTACATGAATATTGCATGGATGAAATGTCAGAAGGTCATCACCATTTGCTAGTCCACTACAACGGAGATCATTTCCGACACGATGCTGGTTCCATCATTGTGAGTTTCGAGGACTTACATCTCTTCTTCAACTTCAACGTGCTCGATGCCACTCTTGTTAGATGCGTGATTTTGTAAATACTTAACAAACTCTGATCAACTTCTCCATACAAGGTTGTAAATGATAAACAACTAACTGCATTTTATTCCTCTCGGGGGATGGAATGCGCAGAGAAGACAAAGTGAGAGTGTGTATTTCATAGATCCTGCATTAGCAAATAGCACAACATTACATGAAATGGACTAATGGGACTAGGCCGTTAACACGGTTGTACGTACCTTCGAAAACACGTCCCATGCAGAATCATTTCTCTGGCCATATTATGAATGGTAAGTCATGTAAACAACCACGCATACACTGATTGTCTTTCACATTTCGACATCATTCGTAAGTTCATGGCTTTGTTAATATGTAGCAATTACTAAATATTGGTATTCATTGTTCCAAACAAGAACACAGTTTACTACATCGATTCTCTCAGAGAGTCAACAAACGCTCAGGATCTGACGCATCTTCAACAGTTCTTGGATAGGTATTTAATTCTATGATGTTGAAATGAATTTGCATTCATATCTGGTTCAATAATTGATGTTGTCAAAATTCATCATCATTTGCAGTCTGTTCGCATTGTGGGAAACTAAAACAGGGAACCTGTTCAAGAGGAAACTACCTCTGGAGCACGAGATCATTTCTCCGGTAACACACCAAAATCCATTATTTTAGGAAAATTTATCCAATAGTCTGCAAATACCTTTCCTTACGCTAGTCAAATGTTCAAGCTTCTAAATAAACCTCTTTCTATTTTGTCCAAAGAAAAAATAATACATCTAACACCGATTTGGTTGTTCCTAACAGGACAAATACATGACTAATTTTATACAAAAAATTCAGTGTCCTCAGCAAGAAGCAGGGACCAACCTTTGTGGATACTATTTTTGGAGACACATGATCTCCATATGCAAATCTGCTAATAGTTGTGACGATCCTCGCGAATTAGTACCAGTAAGTCTATCTTAATTAATATCTTCTACTCCACTCATATGGCACATTCTGGTCTTAGAAGTCCTGCAACACATCTTAAAACCGAGGACCCCTGAACCGCTCCCGCCCGGTAAATTGCCGATGGTTCGAAGATTTATCGGCGACTTCTTCCTGGATCACTATATCAATCCTACTGGCGATAATGAACATTTCAGCATGCGTTCTTGTGAAACATTGTGTAAGAGTTAGCCGCGAAACATATAACGCATGGATCCATTGTTTTCCATCTGATGAGGTCTTTGTATTTCGTACACTATGATTAATTATGTAATGCATATATGTGTGGACAAATCATTGAAATTTAGCTACCATATGTTCAATTGCAATTGTTGCGAAATCTGATGAATGTTATTCCTGTGGACACTATTTGTTCAATTGAATATTGTGGCGAATTTGCTTTTAGCATGCCGATTCAAAATGGGATATTTTTGTTTATTTGTTCAATCGAATATTGTGGCGAATTTTATTTTTGCGTGCCGATTCAAAATGGGATATTTTTGTTTTAACCTGTCAATTGCTCCGCACATGGTTCAACTAAATGAGTGTGTGTGATCCACAATGGAAAGCATACGTCAATCGTAGCGGAACCGTCGGTGATACACAACAGATCGCAAATGATTTGCAGTGCTAGTAAATGTGCTTAGGTTCTCGGAAACCGTTCGTGATATCACGTTATCGCACACGAGAACTGGGAGTAAACCGTGCCCGATGCAAAATACAATCCCAATCGTATTTTTTTCAGGAAACGTGTGGGATCCCAAACGAAAAGCAAACGTCACTCTTGCAGCAACCGTCGGTGATACCTAACAAATCACAAACGGTTTGCAGCACTTGTATGTGTGCGAAGGGGCTCCTGAACCGTTTTGACAAAACATTATCGCAGACGATAATTGTTGGAAAACATGTGCGATGGAGTCTAGCATGGCAGACGGGTTAAGCAGAAAACTCGTGTGCGATGGGGCACAAATCGCACACAGTTCATATGTTGGCCCGTGTGCCTTACATACTGTTTCCCGAACGGTTCGTTACAACAGACCGTATGGTTTCACTGCATAATTAGAAACGCTTAATAACCGATACCACACGTGCGAAAGAATTTAGTGTGTGCTGCATCGCACACGGTTACATTTTGGAAGGCCTCTGGATCACTGTTCCATATCCCCGACGATTTTTGGGTAGTGTGGGAAGGACCCCCTACCGCACACACTCACTTGGCGACGGTTCCGAAGGTCGTCGCGGAAAGGGGTTAAAAACTATTTGTTTAGGACCGACGTGCACCAGTGAAGGAAGCACCGAGCTGCTATTGGATATACTCTTAATGATTTAAAGGGCATCAGCCCCACTCTATGTCAGCATAAGATTAATATGGAACCTGATGCTAAACCCGTTGTCGATCATCAACGTCGGTTAAATCCGAAAATGAAAGAAGTGGTAAGAATGAAAATATTAAAACTTCTGCAAGCAGGTACAATCTATCCTATAGCTAATAGTAGATGGGTAAGTCCCGTTCATTGTGTTCCTAAGAAAGGAGGTATTACTGTTGTTCCCAATAATAGGAATAAACTTATTCCACAAAGAATTGTTACAGGCTATAGAATGGTAATTGATTTTCGGAAATTAAATAAAGCAATTAGAAGAGATCATTACCCTCTACCATTTATTGATCAGATGCTAGAAACATTATCAAAGCACACAATCTTTTCCTTCCTTGATGCATACTATGGTTTTTCACAAATACCTATTTCTCAACCTGATCAAGAAAAGACTACTTTTACTTGTCCCTTTGGAACTTATGATTATAGACGTATGCATTTTGGTTTATGCAATGCACCTGGTACCTTCCAAAGATGTACGACTACTATATTCTCTGACTTTTGTGAAAAGATTGTAGAGGTTTTCATGGATGATTTATCTGTTTATGGGAAGTCATTTGATGATTGTTTAAGCAATGTTGATCGCGTTTTACAGAGATGCGAGCAAACAACTCTTGCCTTGAATTGGGAGAAATGCCACTTTATGGTTAATGAAGGTATTTTCTTGGGCCATAAGATTTCTGAAAATGGTATTGAAGTGGACAAAGCTATGGTTTATGCAATTTAGGAAATGCCATGTCCTAAGGATATCAAAGGTGTTCGTAGTTTCTTAGGTCATGCTGGTTTCTATAGGAGATTTATCAAAGACTTTTCTAAAATTTCTAGGGCTCTCACTAAGCTTTTACAAAAGAATGTTCCCTTGTTTTTGATGATGACTGCTTTGAAGCCTATGAAACACTTAAGAAAGCCTTAATTTCTGCACCTATAGTTCGACCACCTGATTGGAACTTGCCTCTTGAAATTATGTGTGATGCTAGTGATTATGATGTTAGTGTTGTTCTAGGACAAAGAATTGATAAAAACTAAATTTTATTCATTATGCTAGTAAAACTCTAGACAGTGCACAAAAGAATTATGCTACCGCTGTAAAGGAATTCTTAGCATTTGTGTTTGCTTGTGAAAAATTTACATCCTACATTGTTGATTCAAGAGTAACTATTCACACTGACAATGCTACTATTAAATATCTTATGGAAAATAAAGATGTTGAACCTAGACTTATTCGGTGGGTTCTCTTGCTACAAGAATTTGATTTTCATATCACTGATAGAAAAGGAGCAGAGAACCCCGTAGCTGATAACTTGTTTAGACTTGAAAATGTGCTTGATGACCCACTACCTATTGATGATAGTTTTCCTGATGCCCATAAATTCGTCTCATCTTGTGATGAATGTCAAAGAATAGGTAATATCGGTAAGCGTCAAGAAATGCCTATGAGTTATTCACTTGTTGTTGAACCATTTGATGTTTGGGGATTTGATTACATGGGACCTTTTCCTTCCTCTAATGGGTATACACATATTTTTGTTGCTCTTGATTATGTTACTAAATGGGTAGAAGCTATTCCAACCAGTAGTGATGATCACAACACCTCTATTAAAATGCTTAAGGAAGTTATTTTCCCAAGGTTTGGAGTCCCCGGATATTCAATGACTAATGGTGGTTCACACTTTATTCATGGTGTTTTCCGTAAATTGCTTGCTAAATATGATGTTAACAATAGAATTGCATAACCTTATCATCCTCAGTCTAGTGGTTAAGTTGAGCTTAGTAATAGAGAAATAAAATTATATTTTCAAAAGACTGTTAATAGGACCAGGAATAATTGGTCTAAGAAATTAGATGATGCACTTTTGGCTTATAGAACAGCTTATAAAAATCCTATGGGTATGTCTCCTTATAAAATGGTTTATCGTAAAGCTTGTCATTTTCCTCATGAGTTAGAACATAAAGCTTTTTGGGAAACCAAGGAACTCAACTATGATTTCAAACTTGCTGGTGAAAATAGGTTATTTGATATTAGCTCATTAGATGAATGGAGAACCCAAGCTTACGAGGTTATTTCGGGCACCTTCTGGATTCATTTTTTCTTCCGTTTGCTTGTTTCCCAAGATAAAACCTATAGACCACCGTATCGCAAAGAAATATTTTGTTCTTCATTCTTGCTGATTTCTAGTAGATCTGAGATCATGTCATCTCAGGGCTCAGGAGATGAGAGCCCTATCGACCACAAGTCTTTTGATATCTATGTTTTTAAACCTGCGCATGCTTGGTCCACTGATGAGGGGAAGAACATGAGCCTCTTCCTCCTCGCTTCCAACGAGAGACCAAGGAAGCATTGGGCAAGAAAATGTTGAAGCTCGAGCTGGAGAACGAAGACCTAAGGTATGGAAATTTTAGCCTACAACGCAAGTTGGAAGAGCTTACTATTTCATGACCACCACCACCATCTTCTTCACCACCAAAGGAAAATTGAGTATCGGGTATGGGCACTCCCATTGGCTTTCGCCCAGGTTGGGGGAGGTGCCCCGGTATCATATCATCCCCACTATCCTTTTGCATTTACTTATACTAGTTCAATCTTTTGCTTTAGAATAAATGAAAGTTTAGTTCGATCCCTTCTTTTCGTGAGTTTGCTTAGTGATCTATCTTTGTAATCGTGTGTGAGAAATATAATAAAGTTTAGTTTTGAGTTTTTGCTTTCTTTACCTTCCTGTTGCAATAAAAAGAAAGGTTATAATTGAATGAATAAAAAAGGAAATAAATTTAAAAGATCACATGTTAATCTTATGGTAGGTGATGGCACCACATAAGGAAAAGTATAAGTAGAGAATTTTATTAGTGGTTGACAAACATAGCATTTGTCAGTGATGCAAATCATGCAAGAATTAATAATGGAAGAGAAGATTCACATATAAATATACTATCCTAGAAATCTTTTGTGATTGTGAGCCCCCATCCAAATATTATATGCCAAAATTGTTGACGTTGGACAAGGAAGACAACTTAATGATTTATGTTTGTTAATATTCACATAGAAGTCATATTGTCATAGATCCTTTAACATGTGGTGCTTGCTCAATATCTTTTCTAGCCAAAAACTCTGCATTAAGTAGAGATACTACTTGTGCATCCAAAAACCCTTAAACCCAAACCTTTTGCGAGAGTCCACCATATCTACCTATGGATTGAGTAAGCTCCTTGAAGTAAGTTGTCATCGGTGCAATAAAGCAATAAAAATTGCTTCTAAAAGTGTGATATCATTTAGTGTAAGAGAAAAATTGAGCGTTGCACAAACTTGTGATGGTGAAGAATAAAACGGACAGACTGCATAATAAAGGTTGTTATCACAAGGGGCAATGCAACATAGCGTTCTTTTGCACTAAGGGATTGAGCATATAAACAAATAAGCACATGGCAACCTCTGCTTCCCTCTGCGAAGGGCCTATCTTTTCCTTTTATGCAAAGAGTCAAAGTTTTCTCTCTATTATTTTTTTATTTTATCCTTTGGCAAGCATCATGTGGTGAGGAAAGATCTCGGCACATATGTCCAGTTGAATATGGGTGACATGAGTTATTATTGTTGGCACCACCCTTGAGGTGAGTACGATGGGAGGCAAAACCATAAGCCCCTATATTTCTATGTGTCGGGATGAAACGTTTTGCCCATGTATATGCGATGAGTGTTAGCAATCATAGACGACTATTGTCACGCCCAAGATGTGATTCTATCCCGATCACGTGATACACTCGTGATTGGGGCACAACCGCATTTCGGGCACTTAGCAAGATGGATATTATTACATCGTACCATTACATAAAAACATGGGGATACAATAATTCATACAAGTCACGTGAATCCAACATCATCAATAGAAGACATCCGACTACAGATGCAAACATGAAAAGCACAACGACATCCATCCTGCTATCCTAGGCTGCCGACCAGGAACCTAACCCAAGACTAACGAAGAAGAAGAAGAAGAACTAACTCCAACTCAAAGAACATCGCTCTCACGTCAAGTCATCGGAAACCTGCACCTGCAACTATTGTTGTAGTAACTGTGAGCCACGAGGACTCAACAATCCCATAACCATGGGTATCAAGACTAGCAAAGCTTAATGGGTATGGAGAGGTTAAGTGGTGAGGTTGCAGCAGCGGCTAAGCATATGTATGGTGGCTAACTTACGAGTACAAGAATAAGATGAGCATCTACACAAATGTTCGCAAACTAGTAATGATCGCTAAGTGATTCTGAACTACCTATGAGTCAAACATAACCCCACTGTGTTCTCTTCTCAAAATGAAATTAGACGGTCACGGTTACTCACACGGTTCCTGTATTTTATTTCGGATCCTCTATCAGATTTTCTACAACCGGACATTAACAAATTCCAATCTGCCACACAACCGCGGGCACGGCTTTCGAATGATCATAACCCTGCAGGGGTGTCCCGACATAGCCCATCACAAGCTCTCACGATCAGCAGGGATATAAAACCCCTTATCTTAGGGACAACCCGATCAAACTTGGAATCCCGATGCACAAGACATTTCGACAATGGTTAAACAAGTCCAGCAATACCTCCCGGTGTGCTTACACCCTGATAGTAGCCGCGCGTAACTCGTCTCAAGCCACGTCCGGATGAGTGACGCGTACGGGAGGCAAATACCCCAAGTTGCCAAGGGGCGGCCCCACAAAGTGCTCTATTTGGGACCAACACCATCAGCACTGGACCCTCCCTATATGTAGAAGAATCCTCGGGTAGCGCTAACTCCCTATGCGATTTAATTAATTAATTAAGTTTTATTATGATGCAAATTAAAACCAAAGTTGGGCCTTGTTGGAGCAGTTTTATTCAAAGTGAACTGTCAAGGGGTCCCCATATACCCAACCACGCTAGGAACGCAAAATCAAGGAACATAACACCGGTTTATCGGTTCCTAAGGCGGCATGAGTGGAACAAAACACCGAGCAAAAGTCCAAGCCTTCCACCCATTGCCAAGTACATAGGTGTGTTAATTATAGTAATAGATATTTTGATATTCCAACATATCCAAGATCTGACATGGAGCAATCTTCATCTTCACCTGCAACTAACAACACTATAAGAGGGGTTGAGCAAGCGGTAACATAGCCATACAACGGTTTGCTGGGAAGGTGTCAAAGGTTATAGGTTTCATGGCAACAAGGAGAGGCTGACAACAAATAGATAGGTAGCATGACATATAGCAATAGCATCGAGACAACAAGCATGGCAATGATAGTAAAGAGACCCAAGGTGACGGTCATCTTGCCTGAGATCCCGCAAGGAAGAAGAACGAGTCCATGACGATGACGAAGAAGAAGCCACAAAGACGAACCAAGTGTAGTCAAACGAATCCTCATGATCGCAACGAAACAAGCACTAACGAGAATAAGCAAGCAACACGGTAAATACACAACACATAATAAGACATGATGCTCAACCAAGTATGATGCATGACAAGGCTAAATGATACTAAACATGGAAAGAGATGAAACACACAAGACCTCACAACAAGGCAAGTTTAAATAAGGCCGGAGACAACATATAACAATTCCGGTAAGTCCTCATATGCAAAATTTCGAAATTGGTCCATATATGAACAATCCTTAAGTTCAAGTTGTTAAACAGCAAGTTAACATGCACCATGACGATCTACATGAAATTCTAGTCAAGTTACATATAAAGTTCATTTAATTCGGAGCTACGGCCTAGAAGATATGAGCAAAACAAGTCAAGCATGGCAAAGATGCAAGATGCATTCAAACAACAAGTAAACACACTCCAAACATGTATACAACATGTTATTATGCATCTACATGCAAAAACACACAAGTTTCATATAGAGTACACTCAAAACGGAGCAACGGTTCATCACATACACACGAAGCAAGTTTGAGACACAATCAGCCCAAAACAGCAAGTAGGCATATAGTTGACATCAAAACAACATGATACAATAACACTTCATGGCAACAAATGGCATGGCAAGCATTTACATGTCAAGTACTACAAGCATGATCACTGAGGTACTACCAAACACCACTAGAACATGCTCAAAACATCATGGCAAGATTGCAAAAGATAACAGTTTCACAAACTTAGTGAAATAAACTGAACATGGCAGCAACAACGACAAGTAGGCATGTTTGCAAGCTTGTGCAACTCATCTCAAAGCATATAATGGCATGTGAATATAACCAACAACAAGCAGGCATGTTTATGAAGCTACTCATGGCAGGAACATGGTCATAGGATGCATAGAACACTAGCTATTCACATGGCAAAACTAAACTTTCTGTTAACAGGCTGACAGAAACATTTTATAGCAATTTGAGAGCAAGATATAAAGGAGCTACAGCAGGGCATGTATGCAAACAAAGGCATGGATGGATAGATCACAACATGGACTTCAAGACATGATCATTGGACATTTGAAAAAATGCATGAATTTGAGTGGGCATCAAGCAAACATGGCATTAGGATATAACCGTTTCGGACTTAGCAGTTTTAACAAGTCACAGAAATCAGCAACAGCGAGTAGGTCACTTTGCACGCTTTTTGCACTCACCACAAGGCATATCATGAAAAGGGGATTGCACCACAACAAAGATGACATGATTGTGCTCCTAACACATGTTGACATGTTGCTCAAACAAAAATCACACTTAAAGATATGAAAAAGACAAATCAACATCTCATAACAAGTTTCAGCACTTAACAGCCACATGCACTTTTGCAACAGAGATAAACATGGCAATATGGCACCTAAAATTAATGCAACTGCCACCATCATGTAGAGCACTTCACAATGAACATTTTGACATATCATACACTCCATTTGGACCAACATGCACAAAGTTACACTATGTTAAACATGCATACATATTGTTGGCAGACAACAAGGACTTGACACTAACATCACATAGCAGTTTTGCAACGAAGATTAAGGCATCAAGATGAACAATAACATGCATGAACATGCATCTAACATGTAGAGCACTTCGAGATGAACATTTTGATATATCATACACACAAATCGGAGCAACATGCACATAGTTACCATCACTCAAATATGGCATGATGACATGAAGTTTCAGGGACTTAGTCGTTTTCACGAAAAAAACACAGTGAGCGCAAGATATTAAAATGCGACCGGGGCGGGACTTAATGGGCTCTCAGCACTGGGCTGAGGCCCAGGCAATCCGGGAGGCAGGCCGGGCGTGCTGCTGGGCCGAGGTGAAGGAGGCCGAGGAGCGGGGCTGATGGAGCTGGGCAAAGGCCCAGCCGGCGAGCGACGGCGGTCCGAGTGGGCGCTCCTGAGGGTCAAAGCACGGCGGCCGGCGAGTCTGGGACTCCGGTGAGCCGAGGCAAGGCCGGGACCAGAACGAGGGGCCCTGGATTCGGGGCTTCCCAGCCAGATCCGCGTGAAGCAGAGGCCGGCGCCTGCGATCCAAGGCGGCGAGGTCTGGGACCATCGTGCTCCTCTACGAACAGAGAAGAAGGAGATAAAAACATGAGAGAGAGGGAGCCAGCAGGAGGAAGGAGAAGGCTCGCGGGGCACTGGCCTGGCGGAGGCGGTCGTCCGCGATGGCAGGTCGCCGGCGGCGGCCTGGGCACTCTGCTCGACGTGGTGGCAGGGATGCGCTGCTCAAGAGGAGCGGGACGACGGGCGGCGGCACACACGGGCGTGCAGCCGGGCTGCGGCGGTGGACGCTCGGGCCCCAGATGGGCTCGGGCAGGGCCCCCGCGGGTTTGGCGGGCCTCGCGCGGTGGGAGGCTGAGGGGGAGGCGTGGGACGCCACATGGCAGCGCCTGAGTGGCCGGGCGGCTGGTGGTGGCTGAGGTGGGGCATTGGGGTTGGCTGGGACGCGTTGGCGGCGGCGCCAAGTGGCGGAGGGAGGCCTACGCACGGAAATTGGGGAGGGGGTGGTAGCTGGAGCTAGGGGATGGCTAGGGATGCCATTTTTGGACTTGGGGATGTCCATTTATAGGTAGGAGGGGTTAGGGATAGGGTTTTCGTCCGTTTTCGGACCGTACGATCTTGATTGTGCAGCTCCGAGCGGAGGGGGAAGGTAGGTGGCTTAGTGGGCTGTGTAGAAGGCCTCGGCTTAGAGGAGAGAAGAGAGGGAGAGGCCCGGCGGCAGTTTCGGAGACCGAAACGTCCGACGTCAGTACCGGCAACAAGCTCCGAATGTGACGAAATTTGGCAGGCGCTGTGTCTACACTATAATAAGACCACACGCCAAGTTTCAAACCATTGTGAGAACATTTTCCGGACACTTATAAAATGAATATTTGGAGATGCCGCGGGCGCGTGCGAGTGGGTCTGGGCTCAGAACAGACAACGGAGAAGACGAGGGGGGCTCGGATGGATGCAAGTTTTTAAAACATGCTGATGACATGCACATGATAACATGGCAAAATGCAACATGCAAGCAAATGGCATGGCAACAATGACGAATAAGTGGAAGACACCTGCCGCATCGGTCTCGGGGCGGCACAACACTACCCTACTAATAAGAGATCTCGTCCCGAGATCTTAGGAACGAGACGGAAGGGAAAAAGGAAGAAGGTGAAACCAAAGAACCTTGAGAGGTTGAACCACTTGAAAGGAAGAATACAACGGAGATGAACGAGATAGAGAAGCTTCGATAAAGTGAGGAAACAAGGCACAAGAATGAAATCAAAAACCACTCCGACTAAAAAGAGAGAGAAAGGAATTCGAACACAGTGATTTCGGTAGCACTCTGACTGAATTTGAAGGAATAGGACAAGAACTTTGGATACAGAACGATACTTATAGAGAAACAACACTATACTTCCAGAAGAATTGAAGGAGTTGGATGAAAAGAACGAAGAAGAAGATAACAACTTTCACCACGAATGAATTAGAAAATCATTCTTATAAAGAAGGATTGCACGAAGTTGTTGAGAGAAATCAACAACACGAATAAGTATGTTGTGGGCTTATGGAAAACATCTCACACTTGAGGTGAAATATGCCACAACCAAAAGATTGAATGGCTGAGGACTAAGAAATGCAAAACTCCACTTCAAAAGAATACGGAGAATTATTTGCATCTCGAGGTGCAAGAAGAATAAAGCTTGCGCTAGATCCAAAATAATTCGATGAACACTTGGAGAATGATTTAAATTGCGATGAACCACCATGAAGAACTCCAGTAACAAAAGGATGATGAATGATGAAAAGAATAAGAATAAGGCCTTGCAAAGATTTAGATGGATGTTCCGCCGAGATAGCCGAGAAAATTTTGAACTCCGGAGAAGAAAAAATGAAAACACTTGGGATTAGAATTTATTCATCAAGAACAAACTTTGAAGGACAGAACTAATCAACTTAAAGAATAAGAATTATGTTATGCTTATCCTCCACCAATTAAATTGATGAGAAGCAATGGATTTTCATACTACTTATTCTCGTTGAAATAGATTAAGGTGAGATATGGGGCAACACTTGAGAAAGTCTTTATGAACCACTCGTAAGATTGGAAAGAATGAAAGAATTGATATGATCACACATGAAAAAAACTCTTGAGGAAACCACCGTAAGAATTGAAAACAAGTGATGAAGGAGAATAATCCACCGTAAGGAATTGAAACTGAGTGAATATAAGAGAATGAATCGCCGGGAAGAATAAAGCACATGTGAATTTAGATACAAGAGAACGAAGAGCTTGCGAACTGATTAAAGAATAATTGGACGAAGCACCAAAAGAATACGGAGACGAACGAAGAGGCATCAATGAAGAATAGTTGGAGGACGAAGTTGAAAACTAAGAACGAAGAACTCTTCTGAAATGATGACCTTCGGAGGAATAAGAAGGAAAGAATTCATGAAATACTTTGGATGGTTAAGGAAAAGAATTTATGACAAAGGAAATTATTTGAGAGGATAACATGAAGCTATAATCACGAATCTTCAAGAGAACGGGCAAGATTTAGAGTAAAACTCTGCTTCGGTCTTCCAATGACAACACGAAACACCACCAAAATTGTTGAGATACTCCGAACGAATGAAAAGAGGGAATATTGAACCAAAAATGAAAAGAATTGAAAGCGATCTTTGGAGAAGGCATGCGATTGATGGAATCCATTCTTATGTCACACTTTGAAAAAAAATTGCGAATACTCCGAGAAATATTAGAAGAGTCAGGTGATGACCCACAAGTGTAGGGGATCTATCATAGTCCTTTCGATAAGTAAGAGTGTCGAACCCAACGAGGAGCAGAAGGAAATGATAGACAATTTTCAGTAAGGTATTTTCTGCACGCACTGAAATTATCGGTAACATATAGTTTTGTGATAAGGTAATTGGTAGCAAGTAACAAAAGGTAAAAGTAAATAAGGTGCAGCAAGGTGGCCCAATCCTTTTTGTAGAAAAGGACAAGCCTGGACAAACTCTTATATGAAGGAAGGCGCTCCCGAGGACACATGGGAATTATCGTCAAGGTAGTTTTCATCCCGATCATCTGATTCGCGTTCGGTACTTTGATAATTTGGTATGTGGGTGGATCGGTGCTTGGGTGATGTCCTTACTTGGACAAGCATCCCACTTATGATTAACCTCTATTGCAAGAATCCACAACGACAAAACAAGTATTAAGGTAAACCTAACCATAGGATGAATCATATGGATCCAAATCAGCCCCTTACGAAGCAACGCATAAACTAGGGTTTAAGCTTCTATCTCTCTAGCAACCCATCATCTACTTATTACTTCCCAATGCCTTCCTCTAGGCCCAAATAATGGTGAATTGTCATGTAGTCGACGTTCACATGACACCACTTGAGGAGAGACAACATACAGCTCATCAAAATATGGAACGAATACCAAATTCACATGACTACTTATAGCAAGACTTCTCCCCTATCCTCAGCAACAAAATTAACTACTCACAAGACATAATATTGTTCATGATCAGAAGGGTATTAATATGCATAATGGATCTGAACATATGATCTTCCACCAAGTAAACCAACTAGCATCAACTACAAGGAGTAATCGACACAACTAGCAACCCACAGGTACCAATCTGAGGTTTGGATACAAGAGATGAACTAGGGTTTGAGAGGATATGGTGCTGGTGAAGATGTTGATGAAGATAACCCTCCCCAAGATGGGAGAGTTGTTCGTGATGACGGCGGTGACGATTTCACCCTCCCGGAGGGAAGTATCCCCGGCAGAACAGCTCTGCCGGAGCCCTATATTTGTTTCCGCCAAGGTTCCGCCTCGAGACAGCGGCGTCTGGTCCAGAAAGCCTCCTTATGATTTTTTCCAGGTCAGAACACCTCATATAGGAGAAGATAGGCATCGGGGAGTCATTGTGTGGCCCATGAGGCAGGGGGTGCGCCCAAAGAGGGGGGGCACGCCCCCCCCCCTCGTGGACAGGTGGTGGCCCCCTGGTGAATCTCTTTTGCCTGATATTTTTTATATTTTTTGAAACGGTGTCTCGTGGAGTTTCAGAGCTTTTTGAGTTGTGTGGAATAGGTTTCCAATGTTTGGTCCTTTTCCAGCCCGGAATTCCAGCTGTCGGCATTCTACCTCTTCATGTAAACCTTGTAAAATAAGAGAGAAAAGGCATAAGTATTGTGACATAACATGTAATAACAGCCCATAGTGCAATAAATATCAACATAAAAACATGATGCAAAATGTACATATCAATTCCCCCAAGCTTAGGCTTCGCTTGTCCTCAAGCGAAAGCCGATATCGAAAAATATGTCCACATGTTTAGAGATAGAGGTTTTGATAAAAATAAAATACGGACATGAGGGCATCATGATCATTCTTATAACGTCGACACACATATATTTTCATATGATTCTTATGCTAAAATAACAATTCATTCACAATGTCAAGTATGAATCAGAAACTTCATTGAAAACCAACAAACTATGTTCTTAGTCATTGAAGCAATTGCAATTTATCGTAACATCGAAAGAGTCAATATAAGAGCTTTTCAGAAAGCCCACATACTCAACTATCATATAGTCTTTCACAATTGCTCACACTCATGCAATACTTATGGTTATGGAATTTTAATAAGACACAGAGAAAGAAAGGGGCTTATGGTATTGCCTCCCAACCTTTTACCTCAAGGGTAATGTCAAGAGTAATAGACCATGATAACTTACATCCAAGTGGGTAAATATGTCAGGATCTTTCCAACAGAATCTGCTTGCCAAAGGATAAAATGTAAAAAGGAAAGGTGATTTTCACCTTGACTCTTATAAGGCAAGAATAATAGATAGGCCCTTCGCAGAGGGATGCAGAGGTTGTCATGTGCTTTTATGGTTGGATGCACAAAGTCTTAGCGCAAAAGAATGTCACTTTATATTGCCACTTGTGATAAGGACCTTTATTATGCAGTTCGTCGCTTTTATACTTCCATATCACAAGATCGTATAAATCTTATTTCCTCCACACTAATAAATCATATATATTTTAGAGAGTTTGCAACAATGACAACTTACTTGAAGGATCTTACTCAATCCATAGGTAGGTATGGTGGACTCTCATAGCAAAACTGGGTTTAAGGATATATGGAAGCACAAGTAGTATCTCTACTTGGCGCAAGGAGTTTTGCCTAACATGAGGGGGAAAGGCAAGCTCATCATGTTGGATGATCCATGACAATATACTTTATTTAGGATATAAGAAAACATAACCCACTATGTTGTCTTCCTTGTCCAACATCAACTTTTTAGCATGTCATATTTTAATGAGTGCTCACAATCATAAAAGATATCCAAGATAGTATATTTGTATGTGAAACCTCTCTTTCTTTATTACTTCATATTAATTGCAACCATGACCAAGACTATGTTTGTCAACTCTCAACAACTTTTGTTCATCATACTCTTTATATGTGAAGTCATTACTTCCCATAAGATCAATATGATCTGTTTGATACGTTTTACATTTTATTTTATTCTATCATGATCAAAGGAGGAAATCAAGCCCTTAACTCAACACTAATCTTTATTATATAGCTCACAGACTCGATTACAAAGGTAAAGATCATAAAGCAAAAGCATACAACTAGATCATGCTAACTATATTCTACTAGATCAAGATACTACCAAAAGGATCGAACTAAGAAAACGGTAAAGATAGGAGTGTGATGGTGATACGATACTGGGGCATCTCCCCCAAGCTTGGAAGTTGCCAAGGGGAGTGCCCATACCCATATGATTATGTCTCCTTCTTCGGAAGTGGTGATGTGATATTCTTAGCGATGATACCCCTCAGGATACGATTCTCCTCCTCGAGCTTGTTAACTTTATTCTTAAGGTCCATACTTTCATTGTGGAGCTTACCCGTGATGGCTAAAGCTCCTTTCACCCAAGGATGCTGATACGTCCAAAACGTATCTATAATTTCTGCTTGCTCCATGCCTCTTTTGGGTGATATTGCTATGATATTTATACACTTCCTTACACTTTTGATCATATTTGGACTAATCTATTAACTCAGTGCACCTCAGTGCCAGTTTTTGTTTTCTGCTGTTTTTGTATTTCAAGTTTTCCCATAACGAGAACTGCCAGAAAAATCCCGGAAAATTTATATAAAAAATCAGCGTTCCAGAAGCTTCCCAGCAGCCAAAGTACAGCCGGAGGGGGGCCACCAGGGCTCCAGGCGCCCTGGTGGCGCGGCCCCCCTGGCCGCGCCGGGGGGGGGG
>LR738710.1:288989355-289032649 GCA_902687465.1 Secale cereale | reverse complement strand
GGGGGGGGGCGCCTGGGCCCCTCGAGCCTCCGCTGATGCCCCCTTTGGCATATATTTATATCGTGTCCCGAAACCCTCAAGAGGGGAACCCTTTTTCGCGATCTCATCTCTGTTCGGGTGCCGCCGCGCTTCCAAGATCGGGAGCACCAGGAGAACTCTTCCCGGCACCCTGCCGGAGGGGAGGATCACCACCGGGAGCTTCTCCACCACCATGGACGCCTCCCGGATGAGTTGTGAGTAGTCTCCCTTGGACCATGGGTCCATGACCAGTAGCTATGTGATGTTCTCCTCCCGTTCTTGTGCTTCACTAATTAGTCCTCGTGAGCTGCCCTACATGATCGAGGCACATATGTAATCCTTATGTTGTTGCTATGTTGAGTTTGCTGGGATCCGATGGATTGTGAGATTATGTTCAGATTGTGTTTGAGTAATATATTTGATCTACCTCTTTTATATTTATGTTCGTAAGTAATTCTTGCATGTTCTCCATTGTTATTTATTGCTTTGGCCAAGTAGTAGGTAGTGACTCCAAGAGGGAATGTTATGCTTGATTGTGGGTTCATGCCCCTCGATGACTAGCTTGAGTGACAGAAACATGAGTCTAGGGGATGTGATGTTGCCACAAGGGGGAAAACAACGGTGCTTGTGCCCGCGGGTGCAAGGATTGTTTACTTGACGCAAAGTTCTTTTAATGCAGTTGTATGTTGCTTTGAGTTTACACTATGGGTGGGACTCGCAACTTAATACCAGCGAGATGTTCTGGATAGATATCTCAAGTTGGATGATTAGTAGTAGATGCAGATGGATTTCGGTCTACTTGCCTTGGCGTACCGCCCATGCTTTGAACCTCTACCTTTCTTGTAACATAGTTAGCATTGGTTTGCGCACATAATTCTGTCAATTGCCCAGCTGTAATTCGTACACCTCACATAGCTGTTTTATCGTCTTTTGGGAGAGAGACATCACTAGTGAACATCATGGGACTGCGGTCCATATTACCATCATTGATCACAACCGCTATTTACTTTACGCTTTTACTTACTATTGCAGCATTACCTATCACTATTATCACTTGCGTTTGATCCTTTGTAAACTACAAGGCCGGAGGGATTGACAACCTCTCTGTACTCGTTGGGAGCAAAGTTATTTGTATCTGTGTGTAGGTCCACGTTGATTGCTAATATCTGGCGCCATTAGCAGTTGACACCTTCTTGTTGAAACTGGGAGTCTCAGGGAAATCGATCCTTGGTATCTTTGCCAAGGGAAAACTTCCGCTACACTGCATCTCAAACCTTCCACTTGGGGTAACCAACGAGGGGCGAGAAGCCATCAGATGCTGCATAGCTGCGGGAGAACAAGTAACACTCTTTTTCATATTTTCATAAGGAAGAAACCTGACATAGGTAGGGATGACTGAGTTTGGGATAGCTGAGCTCAGTAATTCCCCATTGTGAATCTAGCTTGAAACCGAGAAGTAACTTATTTATCTTCCTCCATGGCATCTATCCTATTCAAGTCAGCCTCCATCTCTTCCTCCGTTGATGGACCAAAGTGCTCAGCATCGCTGTTTTCTCCCGGGCCAAGTGTTGGATGAGACACCCGACTCTCTCCAACTGACTCCTAAGAAGACATCATGCTCTTATCTACAACAGAAGCACCTCAAAACAAAAAGAGAGGATTTTCGCATGATACGGTGGTCAAAACCTTCGGAAGAATATATAATTAATTTTTACCGACCAAAAGGAGTAACATACAAGAAATCAGAGTCCGGGAGGCACACGAGGTGCCCACGAGGCAGGGGAGCGCCCTCCACCCTCGTGGACTACATGTGTCTCTTCCGGACTACCTCTTATTTTTCTATTTTTCTAAATATTCCAAAACGGTGAAAAATTGCCCTTTGAACTGTTTTGGAGTCGGTTTACTTACCGTACCACATACCTATTCTTTTCGGGGTGTGAATCGTTCTGGAAAGTGTCCCTTATGTATTCCTCTGGGGTTACGGTTTCAATAACATTGGTTTCAACATTTATAGGATTACTTGAGATACAATGTTTGATTCTTTGACCGTTCACCACCTTCGGATTTGTGCCCTCGAAGTTGTTTATTTTTATGGCACCGGAGCGATAGACCTCCTCGATAACGTAAGGACCTTCCCATTTTGAGAGAAGTTTTCCTGCAAAAAATCTTAAACTAGAGTTGTATAGCAAGACATAATCACCTACATTAAACTCACGCTTTTGTATCCTTTTGTCATGCCATCTTTTAACTTTTTCTTTAAACATCTTGGCATTCTCATAGGCCTGGGTTCTCCATTCATCAAGAGAGCTGATGTCAAATAACCTCTTCTCACCAGCAAGTTTGAAATCATAATTGAGCTCTTTAATAGCCCAATATACCTTATGTTCTAGCTCAAGAGGTAAGTGACATGCTTTTCCATAAACCATTTTATATGGAGACATACCCATAGGATTTTTCTACGCTGTTCTATAGGCCCATAATGCATCATCAAGTTTCTTGGACCAATTCTTTCTAGACCTATTAACCGTCTTTTGCAAAATTAATTTCTGCTCTCCAATACTTAATTCTACTTGACCACTAGTCTGTGGGTGATAAGGAGATGCAAGTCTATGATTAACATCATATTTTGCAAGCATTTTATGGAAAGCACCATGAATAAAGTGTGAACCACCATCAGTCATTAAGTATCTAGGGACTCCAAACCTTGGAAAAATGACTTTTTAAGCATCTTAACAGAGGTGTTGTGATCAGAACTACTAGTTGGAATAGCTTCTACCCACTTAGTAACGTAATCAACAACAACTAAAATATGTGTGTACCCATTAGAGGAAGGAAACGGTTCCTTATAATCAAAACCCCAGACATCAAATGGTTCAATAACAAGTGAATAATTCATAGGCATTTCTTGACGTCTACTAATATTACCAATTCTTTGGCATTCATCACAAGATAAGACAAACATACGGGCATCTTTGAAGAGAGTAGGCCAATAAAAACCAGATTGCAACACCTTATGTGCAGATCTATCTCCATGTGCAGATCTATCTCCAGCATGGTGTCCTCCATAAGCTTCTGAGTGGCACTTATGTAGGATCTGTTCCTGTTCATGCTCTGGTACGCAACGTCTAATAATATCATCTACTCCTTCTTTATAAAGATGTGGGTCATCCCAGAAGTAATGCCTCAAATCATAGAAGAACTTCTTCTTTTGCTGGTATATGAAGCAAGGAGGTATAAACTTAGCAACATTGTAATTAGCATAATCAGCATACCATGGAGCAGTACGAGAAGTATTTATGACAGCTAATTGTTCATCAGGAAAGCTATCATCAATAGGTTGTGTGTCATCAAGAACATTCTGTAGCCTAGACAAGTTATCTCCTACAGGGTTCTCAGCTCCCTTTATATCAATAATATGCAAATCAAATTCTTGCAGCAAGAGAACCCATCTAATAAGCCTAGGTTTAGCATCTTTCTTTTCCATAAGGTATTTGATAGCAACATGATCAGTGTGAATAGTTACTTTAGAATCAACAATATAAGGCCTAAACTTATCACAAGCAAATACAACTGCTAAAAATTCTTTCTCAGTAGAAGCATAATTTTTCTGGGCACTGCTACTTCTCGAGCTTGCGTTGTATTCCCTCGAAGAGCAATGGGAGATGCAGCAAAGTAGCGTAAGTATTTCCCTCAGTTTTTGAGAACCAAGGTATCAATCCAGTAGGAGACCACGCGCGAGTCCCTCGCACCTGCACAAACAAATAAGAACTTCGCAGCCAACGCGATAAGGGGTTGTCAATCCCTTTACGGTCACTTACGAAGGTGAGATCTTATAGATATGATAGTTTGATATTTCTAGTATTTTTGGATATAAGAACAGAAAGTAAAAATGGAAAAGTAAAGTAGATTGTAGATTAATATGTTGAGAATAGACCCGGGGGCCATAGGTTTCTCTAGTGGCTTCTCTCATGATAGCGGAATTCTACGGTGGGTAAACGAATTACTGTCGAGCTATTGATAGAAAAGCGAATACTTATGAGAATATCTAGGCATGATCATTATATATAGGCATCACGTTCGAAACAAGTAGACCGAAATGATTCTGCATCTACTACTATTACTCAACACATTGACCGCTATCCAGCATGCATCTAGAATATTAAGTTCATATGAACAAAGTAACGCCTTAAGAAAGATGACATGATGCTGAGGGATAAACTCAAGCAATATGATATAAACCCCATCATTTTATCCTCGATGGCAACAATACAATGCGTGCCTCACTGCCCCAACTATGACTGGGAAAGGACACCAGAAGATTAAACCCAAAGCCAAGCACTTCTTCCAGTGCAACTATAGATCTAGTAGGCCAAACCAAACCAATAATTCGAAGAGACTTGCAAGGATATAGTAATC
Organism: Secale cereale; assembly: GCA_902687465.1. NCBI lineage: Eukaryota > Viridiplantae > Streptophyta > Magnoliopsida > Poales > Poaceae > Secale > Secale cereale. Next base: position 289,028,215 of record LR738710.1, on the reverse strand, counting down.
ATACATAAAAGAGTTCAGAAAAGAACCAAAAATTTCTCATAGATAATCTTGATAATAAACCAACAATTCATCGGAGCTCGACAAACACACCGCAAAAAGAGATTAAATCTAATGGATCTCCTCGAAGACCGAGGAGAACTTGGTATTGAGATCCAAAGAGAGAGAAGAAGCCATGTGGGTACTAACTATGGACCCGAAGGTCTGTGGTAAACTACTCACAACTCATGGTGAGGCGATGATGATGATGTAGAAGCACTCCGAGGTAAATCCCCCCTCCGGCGGAGCTCCGAAACAGGCCCCAAGATGGGATCTCATGGGAACAAAAGGTTGTGTCGGTGGAACTAGGGTTTTCTCTCTGTCTCCGATGTTTTCGGGGTACATAGGTATATATAGGAGGAAGGAGGGCATCGGGGGCCAGACGTGGGGCCCACGGGCAGGCGGCGCGCCCTGTAGGGGGGGCACCCCCACCCTCGTGGACGCCACATCAGCCCTATTCCGTGGTTCTCAAGTCTCCCGTGCAGATTTTGCTCCAAAAATATCTCTCCCAAAGGTTTCATTCCGTTTGGACTCCGTTTGATATTCCTTTTCTGTAAAACCCTGAAATAGGTTAAAAACAACAATCTGGACGGGGCCTTTGGGTTAATAGGTTAGTCCCAAAAATATTATAAAAATTTATAACAAAGCCCATTAAACATCTAAAACATCATAAATAATAGCATAGAACAATCAAAAATTATAGATACGTTGGAGACGTATCAAGCATCCCCAAGCTTAATTCATGCTCGTCCTCGAGTAGGTAAATGATAAAAACAGAATTTTTGATGTGGAATGCTAACCAACATAGTTTTCAATGTAGTTCTCTTTATTGTGGCATGAATGTTCATATCTGAAAGATTCAAGACAAAGGTCTATATTGAGATAAGAAATAATAATACTTCAAGCATACTAACAAAGCAATCATGTCTTCTCAAAATACTATGTCTAAAGAAAGTTATCCCTACAAAATCATATAGTCTGGCTATGCTCCCTCTTCATCACACTAAATATTCATATCATGCACAACCCCGGTTTCAGCCGAGCACTTGTTTTCATACTCTATTCTTTCAAACCTTTCAACATTCACACAATACATGAGCGTGAGCCATGGATATAGCACTATGGGTGGAATCGAGTGGTGGTTGTGGAGAAGACAAAAAGGAGGGAGATAGTCTCACATCGACTAGGCATATCAATGGGCTATGGAGATGCCCATCAATAGATATCAATCTGAGTGAGTAGGGATTGCCATGCAATGGATGCACTAGAGCTAAAAATGTATGAAAGCTCAACAAAAGAAACTAAGTGGGTGTGCATCCAACTTGCTTGCTCACAAAGACCTAGGGCATTTGAGGAAGCCCATCGTTGGAATGTACAAGCCAAGTTCTATAATGAAAATTCCCGCTAGTATATGAAAGTGACTAAACATGAGACTCTCTATCATGAAGAACATGGTGCTACTTTGAAGCACAAGTGTGGAAAAAGATAGTAGAAATTGTTCCCTTTTTCTTTTTCTTTTTCTTTTTTTTCTATTTTTCCCTTTTTTTCTTTTTTTGGGCCTTTCTTTTTCTTGGCCTTTCCTTTTTTTTCTTTGGGACAATGCTCTAATAATGATGATCATCACACTTATATTGATTAACAACTCGATACTAGAACAAAGTATGACTCTATATGAATTCCTCCGGCGGTGTACCGGGATGTGCCATGAATCAAGAGTGACATGTATGAAAAATTATGCATGGTGGCTTTGCCACAATTACGATGTCAACTACATGATCATGCATGGCAATATTACAATATGAAGCATGTCATATGAACGGAACGGTAGAAAGTTGCATGGCAATATATCTCGGAATGGCTATGGAAATGCGATGATAGGTAGATATGGTGGCCATTTTGAGGAAGGTATATAGTGGGTGTATGGTACCGGCGAAAGTTGCGCGGTACAAGAGAGGCTAGGAATGGTGGAAGGGTGAGAGTGCGTATAATCCATGGACTCAACATTACTCATAAGAACTCATATGCTTATTGCAAAAATTTACGAGTCATCAAAACAAAGCAATCAATGCATGCTCCTAGGGGGGAGGTTGGTAGGAGTTAACCATCGCGCACCCCCGACCTCCACACAAAGGATGACAATCTACAAATACCTCATGCTCTAACTTCGTCACATAGCGGTTCAACATACGTGCATGCTACGGGAATCACAAACTTTAACACAAGTATTTCTCAATTTCATAATAAGTCCACTAGTATGACCCTAATATCACTATCCTCATATCTCAAAACAATTATCAAGCATCCAACTTCTCATCATATTCAATGCACTTTGTATGAAAGTTTTTACTACATTCATCTTGGATGCCTATCATGTTAAAGCTAGTTTTATAGCCAAAGCACATTACCATGATGTTCTAATATACTCTCAAAAGGATCTAGGTGAAGCATGAGAGATCAAAAATTTCTACAAAATAAAATTACCACCGTGCTCTAAAAGATATAAGTGAAGCACTAGAGCAAACTATTTAACTCAAAAGATATACGTGAAGCACATAGAGTGTTCTAACAATTCCATTTATCTCTCCCAAAAAGGTGTGTCCAGCAAGGATGATTGTGGAAAACTAACAAGCAAAGACTCAAATAATACATGACGCTCCAAGTAAAACACATATCATGTGGTGAATAAAAATATAGTCCCGAGTATAGTTACCGATAGATGAAGACGAAAGCGGGGATGCCTTCCCGGGGCATCCCCAAGCTTAGGCTTTTGGTTGTCCTTGAATTTTACCTTGGGGTGCCTTGGGCATTCCCAAGCTTAGGCTCTTGCTACTCTTTGTTCCATAGTCCATCAAAGCGATACTCAAAATTTGAAAACTTCACAACAGAACACATAGACAAAAATCTCGTGAGCTCCTTTAGTATAAGAAAACAAACCACCACTCAAAGGTACTGTAATGAACTCATTCTTTGTTTATATTGGTGTTAAACCTACTGTATTCAGACTTCTCTATGATTCATACTCCCCAATACTACTCATAGATTCATAAAAATAAGCAAACAACACACGAAAAACAGAATCTGTCAAAAACAGAATAGTCTGTAGTAATCTGTAACTTTCGCATACTTCTGTAACTCCAATTTTTTTGAAATAAATTGGTAAATGTGAGGAATTTGTCTATTAATCATCTGCAAAAATAATCAACTAAGTAGCACACTGCTGTAAAATCTGGTGACTATTCTAGCGAGCGCTAACGATTCTGTTTTTTCACAGCAAGATCATATAAACATCACACAAGTCTTCCCAAAGGTTCTACTTGGCACAAACACTAATTAAAACACAAAACCACATCTATACAGAAGCTAGATGCAATATTTATTCCTAAACAGGAGCAAAAACAAAAAATATAAAATTGGGTTACCTCCCAACAAGTGATATCGTTTAACGCCCCTAGCTAGGCATGATACATGGATAGATCTAGGTATTGCCATCTTTGGAAGTCAATTCTTTAATTAAGCACTTGTGATTCTTAGGAAATTCTTTATTCCTATTGATAATCAAACTTTTGGGCAAGAAATCAAGAAATTCATTCGTGTCAAAAGGTTCTCTTGCAAAAGTAAGCAAATTAGGATGAACACTTATGGATTTAAGATCGCCATTCCTTTACTAGATGGTTCACCCTTGTTTTTAGGAACATACATAAACTTAGAAAATTTAATGGTAGAAGGATTTGAAGTAGTTTTCATAGCAGAAAGAGTAGAACCCACATTAGTAATAATATCCTCAAGTTTATCGATTCTAGTAGAATCTTGATCTAATTTTTCTTTAACTATGAGTTCCTTTTCTTTAAAAAAATCAGAATAACTCCTACCTTGGATCCATATTGGGTAATTTCATTGTGGAACTTTCTATCCAAATTCTCTACCAACTCTACCATAGCAACCTTGTTTTCAATTATTTCTGGCCTTTGCATAACATGTTCCAGAGTTACAACGGTTCCATTAACCATAAGAGGTGGTGAGCCAAATAATTCAGTCATGGCATTATAAGAATCAAAAGTATGGCTACCCAAGAAATTCTCTTCGGTAATGGTATCTAAAATATATCTATTCCACAAGGTTATGCCAACATAAAAATTGAAAAGAAGCACGAAAGTGGAAAGCTTCCTGGTAGATCTATTTTGAGCATTGCAAATTCAATACCAGGCATCTTTTAAGTTTTATTTCTCCATTTGTTTAAAATTAAGAACCTCACTCTCGGGAGTATTGATAATGATAGGTGTGCTAGACATGATGACAAGCAAGCAATCCAACACACAAGCAAACAAGAAGAAAGCGAACGATAAACAAACGGCAAAAAGAAGGGCAAATAAAACGGCAAGGGTGAAGTGGGGGAGAGGAAAACGAGAGGCAAATAAATGTAATGCGAAGGATAAGGGTTTGTGATAGGTACTTGGTATGTGACTTTTGCGTAAGCCTCCTCGGCAACGGCGCCAGAAATTCTTCTTGCTACTTCTCGATCTTGCGTTGTATTCCCTCGAAGAGGAAAGGAAGATGCAGCACAGTAGCATAAGTATTTCCCTCAGTTTTTGAGAACCAATGTACCAATCTAGTAGGAGACCACGCGCGAGTCCCTCGCACCTGCACAAATAAATAAGAACTTCGCAGCCAACACGATAAGGGGTTGTCTATCCCTTTACGGTCACTTACGAAAGTGAAATCTGATAGATATGATAGTTTGATATTTTTGGTATTTTTGGATATAAGAACAGAAAGTAAAATCAGAAAAGTAAAGTATATTGTAGATTGATATGTTGAGAATAGACCCGGAGGCCATAGGTTTCTCTAGTGGCTTCTCTCATGATAGCGGAATTCTACCGTGGGTAAACGAATTACTGTCGAGCAATTGATAGAAAAGCAAATACTTATGAGAATATCTAGGCATGATCATTATATATAGGCATCACGTCTGAAACAAGTAGACCGAAACGATTCTGCATCTACTACTATTACTCCACACATCGACCGCTATCCAGCATGCATCTAGAGTATTAAGTTCATAAGAACAGAGTAACACCTTAAACAAGATGACATGATGTAGAGGGATAAACTCAAGCAATATGATGTAAACCCCATCTTTTTATCCTCGATGGAAACAATACAATCCGTGCCTTGCTGCCCCTACTGTCATTGGGAAAGGACACCGCAAGATTGAACCCAAAGCCAAGCACTTCTCCCATTGCAAGAACTATAGATCTAGTAGGCCAAACCAAACCAATAATTCGAAGAAACTTGCAAGGATATTATAATCATACATAAAAGAGTTCAGAAAAGAACCAAATATTTCTCATATATAATCTTGATCATAAACCCACAATTCACCGGATCTCGACAAACACACCGCAAAATGAGATTACATCGAATGGATTTCCTCGAAGATCGAGGAGAACTTGGTATTGAGATCCAAAGAGAGAGAATAAGCCATCTAGGTACTATCTATAAACCCGAAGGTCTGTGGTAAACTACTCACAACTCATGGTGAGGCGATGATGATGATGTGGAAGCACTCCGTGGTAGATCTCCCCTCCGGTGGAGCTCTATAACAGGCCCCAAGATGGGATCTCACAGGAACAGAAGGTTGCGGCGGAGGAACTAGGGTTTTCTATGCGTTTGTGATGTTTTCGGGGTACATAGGTATATATAGGAAGAAGGAGGGCACCGGGGGCTAGACATGGGGCCCACGAGGCAGGGGCGTGCCCTGTAGGGGGGTGTGCCCCCCACCCTCGTGGACGCCACGTCAGCACTATTCCATGGTTCTCAAGTCTCCCATGCAGATTTTGCTCCAAAAATATCTCTCCCAAAGGTTTCATTCCGTTTGGACTCCGTTTGATACTCCTTTTTTGTAAAACCCTGAAATAGGCAAAAAAATAACAATCTAGACTGGGCCTTTGGGTTAATGGGTTAGTCCCAAAAATAATACAAAAGTGTATAAGAAAGCCCATTAAACATCCAAAACATCATAAATAATTGCATGGAACAATCAAAAATTATAGATACGTTGGAGACCTATCACACACTGTCTAGAGTTTTACTAGCATATTTGATAACATTCAATTTCTTATCAACTCTTTGTCCTAGAATAGCTCCTATAGCATAATCACTAGCATCACACATAATCTCAAAGGGTAAATTCAAGTGAGGAGGCTAGACAATAGGTGCAGAGTTCAATGCTTTCTTAAGTATTTCAAATGCCAAGGTTCCGCCAAGGTTCTGCCTTGAGACGGCGGTGTCTGGTCCCGAAAGCCTCCTTATGATTTTTTCTAGGATAAAACACCTCATATAGGGGCATCGGGGGGTCATCGTGTGGCCCACGAGGCAGGGGCGCGCCCAGAGAGGGGGGCGGGCGCCCCCACCCTCGTGGACAGGTGGTGGCCCCCCTGGTGAATCTCTTTCGCCATATATTTTTTATATTTTCTGAAACGGTGTCCCGTGGAGTTTCGGAGCTTTTTGAGTTGTGTAGAATATGTTTCCAATGTTTGCTCCTTTTCCAGCCCAGAGTTCCAGCTGCCAGCATTCTCCCTCTTCATGTAAACCTTGTAAAATAAGAGAGAATAGCCATAAGTATTTTCAAATAACCTGTATTAACAACCCATAGTGCAATAAATATCAACATAAAAGCATGATGCAAAATGGACGTATCATCATGTAAGATCCTGGGAAAGACCTGTGGGTTATGAGCCCACCGAACAGAAAACTCCGTTGGAAAGGATTAAAAATGAGATGATGCATGAGAACGATTGAATGACTCGAATGAGGTGACAACCTCGAATTAATTGGAACAGAGACAAATCTCCTGATGTCGGGGGAAACTGTCCGCCACGAACACCTATGGGACCGGAGCCCCTTGTCTGTGCGGTACGAGGGCGGAGGGAGCACGAAGAGCAGATCGTAGCGCGCACGCGGGCAGTTTTACCCAGGTTCGGGCCGCGGTAGACGCGTAAAACCCTACTCCTGCTTAGTTGTGTATTGAGTTGGAGAGATCGGGAGCTTGAAGAAGCAGCTACACCGAGCGTATGAGCGATCTAGGTTCCGAACCCCCTCCACGTTGTGCATGGGCCTCCTTTTATAGTGCAAGGGGTCACCGACAGGTGTCAACGTAGGAGAAAGGGGTAAAAACGTAAAAGAGGTGGTAGTTGTAACAGTGCGGGAATAGTGGAGCTACAGTGCAGAAACAGTGGTCGCTACCTACTTTGACAGTGGGGGACAAGGACATTTAATGCCCGTCGCCGTCGACCCCAAAAGCTCCCGCCATTGCGTCTCCGCTTGCCACGGCGATGGCTTCACCACCGCGAAGCGCCACCGTGTCCCCCAGGCTGCACAGCCATCCGCCACGCGTCCCTGGAATGGCCCCAGGGCGACGCGTGGACCGATGAGCTGGAGCGCGGGCACACAGCGCAACTCTCCCGGCAAGCACCTTGCCGGGGTCTTGATCTTGCCGGGCCCGGGAGTTTGCTGGGCTCTGAAGCTTGTCGCTCCCCGGGCCCTCGCCGGGACGCGTATAGCGCCGAGGCGTGTCTTCCATGATGTGATCTTCTAGTCATCCTGGCAAGCTCCTCTTGCCAGGGCCCTGCGTGAGTGATGTAACCTTGAGCCTGGAACGGCCTTCCCGGCAAGCTCCTCTTGCCGGGGTCTCGATCTTCTGTCTTGTATACTTTGTTTTTGAATGGTTTGACATGGAGCAGGAAGGTCCCCGGCGAGCACGTGGTAAACCCTGCCGCGGGAAGCTGCGACTGCCCGTGCACAAGTTGGGGTACTGAGGTACCCCTACCTTAGTACACCGACAGGAGCCCCCGGGCCTGGGCCACACACGGTGCCGAGCGTTGTTGGGCCAGGCCCAAAACAGTGCACGGGCACACGCGGCCCACGGCGCGCCGAATCCACTTCCGTATCTGCCGCGTCCCCCCGTAACGGCACGCGTCGATTGCGGCGTCGTGGGATGGGACGTGCCCACGTTCCTTCAATGGAAAGAGGGAAACGCCCCCCCACTTCCCCATAAAAGCAGAGGAAGCAGGAGCGGTTCCCCTCCTTACGCTTTCATTGCCTCTTCTTCATCCTCCAGAGATCCCCTTTGCACTCCGCCTCCACACCTCCGCCGCCGCCGTCTGCATCTCCGGCGTCGCCGGGCTCTTCGTCCCCCTTTCTCCGCCGCCTCCGCCATGGCCCCGAAGACCGAGAAGGCGAAGACGGAGAAGGCCAAGAAGGAGAAATCGGAGCAAGCGGTGAAGCTTACCGCGTATCGGAAGCGGAACCTCGTCTTCCCGCCGAGGCTCAGCGCGCGGGATCTCTGGAACAAGTACTGCTTGTTCTGGGCCAAGGAAACCAAGGCGCACCCCCGCACTCGAGCTTATCCGGCCGCCGCCAAGGACAGCTATCCCGGCGGGTACTATTTCTTCGCAGCCTTCTTCCACTGCGGTCTTTGCCCTCCTTTTTCTGATTTCTTCTGTGACATAATGCACACCTACGGCCTCCACCTTCTTGACTTCACCCCCAACGCCATCCTCACAATGGCGGTTTTCGCACACATGTGCAAAAACTATATAGGAATCCACCCAAACGTAGCTCTGTTTAGGCACTTCTTCACTCCTAGAGCAGAGGCCGGCGCCCCCCTCTCCGGAGGAATTTCTTGGGTTTTTCGTCTGAACAAGAAGGAGTCGTACTTGCCGGGGGAGCTCCGCGGCAAGTGGGAGGAATGGCGTGCTGAATGGTGCTGGATCGTCGAGGATCAGCCGCAACCCTTCACCGCGCCGCGCACAACGCCCATCGTGCGCGGCAGCGACTGGAGCGAGCTGGATTCGGACGACGGCAAGCTCAACGTCGCCCTTATCAGGATTCTGCGTCTTCGGACCGCCAGGCTGTCTGTCGCAGAAGTAGGCGCCGACTTCCTCCGCCGCCGCATCGCCCCTCTCCAAGACAGGAAAAGGCCGGCCTGGGAGTACGGCAACCCGGCGGATGTGATGAGGCTGCGCCCCGGGCTCAACTTCAACTTCACGACGCTGGAGCTGAAGGGGATGGTCCGGGAACTCTTTAAACATGACCCGGCCCACCCAGAGTGGTTCAGATCTCCCCGGGGAGTGGTGCCCCTTTGCAACAGCACAGCCTGTGATCCTCTCCGCGCCATGATGCCCGCGTGCGATTCGCACGGTGTGGACCGCACATGGATTCCGCCCAAGCCAATAGACGTCCTCAACTTCTTCGACAACCTTGTGGAGGTGGCGAAGAACAAGGACGATATCAAGGAGCACACGCGGGACACCACCGACCAAGAGCTCGCATACATAGCTTCTCGGGCTGAAGAGGCCGCTGCAGCCGCAGCGGCAGGAGAATTTGGTTATACACCCGCTGAGGCAGAGGCTGCGGACGCGTCCTGCCAAGCAGAGGAGGCGGAGATCCGCAGACTACTGCAGCTCCCTCCCGACGCGCTCGCCGGGGTCCCCTCTTTGAGGCACTCCGGGATCCCCGGGATCGTGGCCGAGGCCGCGGCAAGAGGACACGCCGCCGGAGGGAACAGGGGCGCCGCAGTGAGCGGAGGCGCCGGAGGGAGCGGAGGCGCCAAAGGAAAAGAGGCCGCAGCGCAGGGCGCTGGGTCCAGCAGGCCAGCCGGGGAGGAGGAGGAGGAGGACGCGGAGGCCGCCGAGGACTCCGGCGGGTCCACGGAGCTCTACGCCGACGACCTCTCCTCGTCGGAGACCTCCCCGCCCCGGGCAAGCCCTAGGCGGTCTCCACTTAAGCGCATCCGCAAGACGGCGACGGGGGAGAGGGCGCAGGCCCCCCGGCAACAACCAGCTCGCCGGGCAGCGCGAGCTCCCCGGGGAAGTCAAGCTGCGCCGGGGGCGACCGGCGCACCAGCCACAGCGGAGGCGGCCCGCGCGCAGGCCACGGCAGAGGCGCCTCGCAGGCCGGCGCCGAGCAGACAGGAGTCTTCGCAGAGCGGAGCGACGGCCCCGCCCGCTCCTCGGGCCCCGGCTACCACGGGGGCTGGGTCTTCGCATCCCCCAGCCCCGGGGACCGCCAAGCGTCCGAGGGAGTCTTCGCCTCCCGCTCCTCGCGCAGACGCGCCCCAGGTGGAGTTTGACTTCTCCGCCTTGAGCGACGACGACGAGGAGGAACAGGAGTAAGCATTCGAGATCTTTATCTTCTCAAACTTCGTCTTGATTATTGTTGATGCTAATCTTGTTTTTTATTTTTATTTTTTGCTTTGATTTCAGGACCTTGGCGGAGCGAGTGGCGAAGAAAGCCAAAGTGCCCGTGGTTGAGGTCGCGGACGACTCGCCCGCCGCGGCGACTGGGGACGTGCCGGAGCCAGGCTTGCCGGACCCGAGCGCTGCTCCGAGGAGCAGCCCCCAGCGCAGCCCCCAGCGTAAGTCTGGGTTCTGTATTTCCATTTGTCGAGTGCACTTGAACTTCTGTCCTTGTGCTAATATCCTGATTATTTTGTTTTGACTTGTGTAGAGGTGGAGCCACAACCGCAGGGGCGTCCAGAGGTCGCCCCCGAGGAGCCGCAGGCCCCGCCGTCCCCGCCAAGGCCGAACTCTCCGGCAAGGGAGAGCGCTCCGCCAAGGGCGGGTACTCCGCCGAGGGCGAGTACCCCGCCAAGGGCGAGCAGCCCGGCGAGGGCGGCCACTCCGCCAAGGCAGAGCTCCCCGGCGAGGGAGCCCGCCGCTGACGACGTCCGCCAAGGTAGGTCTTGTAACTCTGTCATTTTGGAGTCGTCTCTTTTTGGATATTTGCTTGAGCTTCTTTTGCTTCTTTTTCTAGATCCTCCTCCCCCCGACCAGATGGAGACGGAAGTCATCAACCTCGAGGAGGAGGGCGCGCAGGGCGGCGGCGGCGACGCCCCTGTCACCGAAGATACGGTGGAAGCCGCCGAGCCGGCCGCGCAGGAGACCGCTCCGGCTGCGGACGCAGCGGCCGGGGAGGGGGACGGCGACCGCACCGCCGGCCCGGAGGCGGCGGGAGCATCAAGTGCTGCGCCGGCCGCCGACCCCTCCGCCGGCAAGGAGCAGGGCTACTATCTCGAAGCCCCCAACGGCGTCTTCATCCAGGTGCCGTGGGGTTCTTCGTCGCGAGCTCCCGCGGAGGGCGAGGCATTTGATGGGGAGGTCCTCGCCTCCGCGGGCTTGAAGATTGTCGAGGCGCCCGGCGGGAGTGAAGGGCCCGAGGAGGAGAAGCTGCTTCACCAGCTCCTGGCCCTTTACCGAGCCAGGCAGGCGAAGCTTGCTTGTCGGGAGGCCCTCGCCGCCAAGGCCGCCGCGGAGATGGAGAAGCGCGCGGCGGAGCTCAGCGCCGCCAACCAGGCGGCCCTCCGCGAGGTGGCGGAGGAGCGCGAGCGACTCGCCGGCGAATATCAGGAGTGGTTGCTGGAGAAGGCCGAGGCCGAAGAACAGCAGCGGCTCGCCGGGGTGGAGATGTCCCAGCGAGAAGGAGAACTCGCCCAGCGGAAGGTCAACCTCGACGCCCACGAGGAAGAACTTGCCGCTTGGGAGCAGGCCCTTGGCGGGGAGCTGAAGGAGGCGAAAGCCGCCGCGGCTGCCGCGGAGACCGCCAAGGAGGAGCTTGCCGCCAAGGTCGCGCAGCTGGAGGAGTCGCTGAAGGCGAGCGTGGAGAAGGTCGCCGCGCTCAACATAGAGCGCGAGAAGGACGCCCACACTAACTCAGAACTCCAGGTGCGTCTTTCTGAGAGGGGCGACGAGCTGAAGGCCGCCAAGGACTCCATCGAAGATCTGGAGCTGAAGGTCTCCACACTGAGGGACTCACTTGACGCCGCCCGGAACCGGGAAACCGAGTTGAAGGAGGAGCTCCGCAATGAGCGAGCCTTGGTGGACATCGCCAACAAGGCGGACGAGAACTTCCGCCGTACCATTGAGGTATGGACCGAGGACTTGGTGTCTTCCGCGTCCAACATCGACCAGGAGCTGCTGGCGCTGAAGGTTGAACACCTCATCTACTCCCCGGATCCGAACCTCCCGCACAGCGCCAAGCTCAGCCTCTTCTTCAGAGGGATTGCGCCGGCCCTTGCAGGTCTTCGGAAGAAGATCCCCGCGCAGCTGGCCGAGGAGTCGCGCCTGCTCTGCACGGGAACCTTGGAGCGGGTGTTGACGAAGATCGTATACCGCAATCCCGGTATAAATCTCACCAACGTCCTCCGCAGCCTGTCGGCCGACGCAAACATGGAGGTGCTGAAGGAGCAGGTCGCCCACATCATCGCCAAAGTGAACAAGATCTCCAGGATTGAGGGCGACCGCGTAGATTAGGCCTCCATTGTCTTTATCTCTTTCTGTTGCTGCATAGGATGTTTGTGAACTCATTAATCATTGCGACAAGTTATCCTTTGTAAGATATTTATCTCATTTTGATCAACCAGTGCAATGTTATCTTCCTTGTCTCAGTCCTTGGCTTTGTATGCTTTTCACCCTACGCTCCCGGGGAGCTTGCCGGCAAGGGGCCTTTGCCGCGAGCGCTGAGTGCTAGACTCTGAGCAGCCTGCTGGCCAAGGTCTCACCGGCAAGCAACCTTGCCGCAGCTAGTCGCAACGCACTTAGCTTGCTGAGCGAACTTGAAAACGAAGCAAGGGCGCGACACTTGTCGCAGCTCACTTAGATCATTGAGCGTACTCGAAAACAAGACAAGGGTGCGGCTAGCTACGGGTAGGTTCCTCCGCGCACAGGTTTTCCATACAAAGTGTGATTGTTCAAGGAAGACAACTAAAATTTAAAAATTTGAACTGGTCAAATTCTAATAACTTTGCTTTCATATATTGCTTCCCGGTAAGACTCCTCTTTCTTGAACAACACTTGGTTCCTCTTCCATCTCCTCCCCCCCGGCAAACTTGTGCGCGAGGAACATTCCTTCTGCTTAAGAGGAAAGAAAAAGAAGAGGGAAACAAGTATATGGCCTTTCGGCATGCTAATGCTTACCGGATGTGTATGTTGCTCAAGATGCCAAATAACACATGCAAATAGCAAAGAAAAGCATGCAAAAGGCAAATACCGCAAAACACGAAATCTTTACTGATGCACGGGGTCTGCGCCCGGCTTTGTACAAAGGGTTACATGCAACAGCGGCAAGGCTTGTACAAAAGGTGGTTGCCGGAGCGGATCACGGCAAACGCGCCTTATGGGTGAAACTTGCGAAGATGCTCTATGTTCCAGGAGTTGCTCACCGGTAAGCCTTCTTCGGTCTCGAGGCGGACAGCGCCGGGCCTCGTGACTTGTCTCACCCGATAAGGGCCTTCCCACTTTGGCGTCAACTTGTTGGAATTCTTGGCGGACTGAACACGCCGAAGAACAAGGTCGCCTTCCTCGAGACTCCTGGCCTTGACCTTGCGGCTATGGTAGCGACGCAAGGCTTGCTGGTATCGAGCAGCTCGTACAGCAGCCTGGAGACGTCCCTCCTCGAGGAGCAATGCATCATCTTGCCGCAGTTGCTCTTGCTCGAGCTCATCATAAGCGAGCACTCGAGGAGATCCGTATACGAGTTCCGTGGGGAGAACTGCCTCTGCTCCATAGACTAGAGCAAAGGGTGTCTGCCCGGTGGCTCGACTTGGTGTCGATCTGATTGACCAAAGAGCCGCCGGTAGCTCCTCTATCCAATTTCTTCCGCACTTGCGCAGCCTGTCAAAGGTCCTTGTCTTGAGTCCGCGTAGCACTTCAGCATTGGCCCTCTCCGCTTGACCGTTGCTCCTCGGGTGAGCAACAGAAGCGAAACAGACCTTTGCGCCAAGGTCTTGGACGTACTGCATGAAGGTGCGACTAGTGAATTGTGTACCGTTGTCGGTGATGATCCTGTTAGGGATTCCGAACCGGCAAACAATCGACCTGAAGAACCTGACTGCTGACTGTGCTGTCACCTTTCTCACTGGCTCCACTTCTGGCCACTTTGTGAACTTGTCGATTGCAACGTACAAGTACTCAAAGCCCCCGACGGCTCGGGGGAAAGGGCCGAGGATGTCGAGCCCCCAGACCGAGAAGGGCCAGGACAAAGGGATTGTTTGGAGAGCTTGAGCTGGCTGATGAATCTGCTTTGCATGGAACTGGCACGCTTCACACTTGGTTACTAGTGCAGTTGCATCTTGGAGGGCTTCTTGCCAAAAGAACCCTTGCCGGAAAGCTTTCCCGGCAAGTGCCCTTGCGCCAATGTGGTGGCCGCATATGCCTCCGTGTATTTCCGCCAACAGCTTCTGTCCATCTTCCCTGGAGATGCACTTCAATCTGACACCATTGAGCCTTCTTCTGTACAGCTCGTTATCCACGAACTGGTACATACTTGACTGCCTGGTTATCTTCTCTATTTCCTCTGGGTCGTCGGGAAGTTCTCCAGTTTGCAGAAAACGGACGATCTGCTGTGCCCATGCCGGAGCTTGAGGCTCAACAGCAAGGACTAAAGGCATGAGGGCCGCTGCGGGGACCTCAGCTTCTACGGCAAGAATCTCTGTTTCTGCCGGAGCTGATGGTCCCCCGGCAAGCTCGCCGGAGCGAGGCTCGTCGGGAACACTTGCTTCAACTGTACAGACTCGGGGATCTGCAGGAGCAAACTGTTCCTCAGCGTTCTGGTTGTTGATCTTGGGGACCTTGGCGGCGGTTTCTGGAAGAGTCGCCGGCAAGTAGTCGCCGGAGACCAACTTTCTCTTCTTGGACTGCCCAATAGATGGTGTAACGGATGGTTGAGTCAGCTTGAGCAAAAAGGTCCCTGGTTCCACAGGTAACTTCATCGAAGCGCACTTTGAAAGGCCATCTGCAATTTCATTCTGAGCTCTCGGGACGTGCTCCATCTGCAGACCTTCAAAGTGCTCCTCAAGCTTCCTCACTTCATCGACATAAGCTTCCATTAAAGGGCTCTGATAGCTCTTGTTAACTTGTCGGACCACCAACTGAGAATCTCCCCGCACAATCAGCTTCCTGATCCCAAGTTCGGCCGCGATTCTGAGGCCGGCAAGCAAGCCTTCATACTCAGCAGTGTTGTTTGTCGCTTGCTCCCTGGGAAAGTGCATCTGGATAACATATTTGAGGTGCTCTCCGGTGGGCGCGATGAGTACCACGCCGGCACCGGCGCCTTGCAGCGAGAAGGCACCATCAAAATACATTAGCCATTCACTTGTCGCTTCTCGTACGGGTGCACTCGTTTCTTGGACTTCCTCATCGGGCGTTGGGGTCCACTCAGCTATGAATTCTGCCAAAGCTCGGCTCTGTATGGTTGAAGTACTTTCAAACTTGAGTCCAAAGCTCGACAGCTCCAGTGCCCACTCAACGATCCTGCCTGTTGCTTCTGGGTTGTGCAATATCCTCTTCAGCGGAAAACGAGTGACCACTGTTATCTCATGTGCTTGGAAGTAATGGCGCAGCTTTCTCGAGGCCATGAGGAGGCCGAAAAGCAACTTTTGCACACCAGAGTATCTTGATCTAGCTCCCTGGAGAAGGGAACTTACAAAATACACTGGGCGCTGCACCATCTTCTTCCGCACTTCATCCTGTCCCTGCGCAGAGTTGTCCTCATCGGGGCCAGAGCTTGCCGGAACAGCCCCCTGCTTGTCGCTGGATTCGCTTGCCGGTGGTGTAGCCTCCTCGTCGGACTCCCTCTCCGCTACCAACGCAGCACTAACCACCTGGTTGGTTGCCGCTATGTACAGCAGCAACTTTTCCTGTGGTCTAGGTGCGACAAGTATTGGAGTGGAGGACAGGTACCGTTTCAAATCTTGCAGCGCTGCCTCCGCTTCCGGAGTCCACTTCATGGGACCTGCCTTCTTCAAGAT
Organism: Secale cereale; assembly: GCA_902687465.1. Taxonomy (NCBI): domain Eukaryota; kingdom Viridiplantae; phylum Streptophyta; class Magnoliopsida; order Poales; family Poaceae; genus Secale; species Secale cereale. Next base: position 289,012,377 of record LR738710.1, on the reverse strand, counting down.
TTTGAAGAAAGGTAGGGCGCGTTCTGCAGACTTCGAAATGAACCTACTGAGGGCAGCCACACAACCTGCAAGCCTTCTGACATCCTTGACGCGCTTCGGGGCTTCTATCTGCTCGATGGCTTTAATCTTGTCGGGGTTGGCTTCAATCCCCCTCTGTGATACAAAGAACCCGAGAAGCTTGCCGGAGGGGACTCCAAAGACGCACTTCTCGGGGTTCAACTTGAGCTGTATTCTGCGCAGGTTCTGAAATGTTTCTTCCAAATCTTGGATCAGGGTTTCCTTGCTCTTACTCTTCACCACGATGTCATCCATGTAAGCCTCTACATTCCTGTGGATCTGTGGTTCGAAAGCAGTGTGCACTACCCTTGCAAATGTTGATCCTACATTCTTCAGTCCAAATGGCATGCGTATGAAGCAATAAGTGCCACATGGAGTGATAAATGCAGTCTTCTCTTCATCCTCTTTGGCCATAAAGATCTGGTGGTAGCCTGAATATGCATCAAGAAAACAGAGTAGCTCACATCCGGCAGTGGAGTCAACAATCTGGTCAATGCGCGGCAAAGGGAATGGATCCTTGGGACATGCTTTATTCACATCGGTGAAGTCTATACACAGTCTCCACTTCCCGTTGGCCTTGCGCACGACGACTGGGTTTGCTAACCATGTCGGATGGATCACACCTCTAGCTAGGCCTGCTGCCTCTAGCTTCTTGATCTCTTCGTTGATGAATTCTTGGCGCTCCACGGCTTGCTTCCTCACTTTCTGCTTGATGGGCCGCGCATGAGGACAGACAGCAAGCTTATGCTCAATTACCTTCCTGGGAACACCGGGGATGTCAGATGGTTGCCAAGCAAAACACATCGACATTCGCCCGCAGGAAGGCAACGAGCGCGCTTTCCTATTTGCTGTCAAGCGTGGCACTGATGGTGAAGGTACCACCAGTGCCGTCCTCGTTGGCGGACACCTTCTTGGTTGCCGGAGGAGCGGCCATCCCTTTCTTACACTTGCCGGTGGAGCTCGATGGAACGTCCTCGACGGCAGCGCAGCACTCCGAGGAGGTGCGGTTGCCGGAGTGGGCCCTAGAGCACTTGCCGGACTTGGTCTTGGTCTTCTTCCCCCCGGGAGCTTCAGCGGCAAGTGTATCCTTCTCTGATGCGGCTGCTGCATCCCGGTAGATCTTGTCGGCGCAGACAAGCGCATCTTTCTTGTCGCCGTGGACTGTGATGACGCTTATCGGCCCCGGCATCTTGAGTACGTTGTAAGCATGGTGGGAAGCTGCCATGAACTTGGCGAGGGCGGGACGGCCGAGTATTCCGTTGTAGGGCAACGGAATATCAGCGACGTCGAAGGTGATGCGCTCAGTTCTGAAGTTGAGCTCCCCGCCAAAGGTCACCGGCAGAGTGATTTTTCCCTTGGGCTTGCTCCTTCCCGGGTTGATTCCTTGGAAAGAACCGGTCTCTTCGAGCTCGCCATCTGGGATTTGGAGTTTCTTGATCACAGCAGAGGAGATCAAGTTCAGCCCGGCCCCGCCGTCAACCAACATTTTGGTGACCTTGAGGTTGCGGATGGTGGGCGAGACCAGCATCGGCAAGCACCCGACCGCAGTGGTGCGGTCAGGGTGATCCTCAAGATCAAAGATGATGGGCGTGCTGGACCATTTGAGGAGCCTGCGCGACTCCACGGGCGGCTCAGCTGCATTCACCTCACGCACCCACTGCTTGAGTTGGCGGTGGGAGGTGTGCAGAGAGGCGCCACCGTCGACGCACAGGACCTCCGTGGCCTTCTGGAACTCCTGCTCGCTGTTATCCTCGTCCTCCATGTCTTCGTCGTCGTCTTCTTCATCCTTGTCGCGGCCCCGGGGAGGTCGATCACCTTGCCGCTGCTTGGCCTTGCCGCGGCGTCCTCCCCGGCCAGTGAACGGCCGCTTCTTGCTTGGCTCTCCCCCGCCACCTTGGGCCTTCTCCTTGTCGCGCCTCTCGTACTCAGCCTTTTGCTGCTCGACGAGATACTCGACGCGTTTGCAGTTGGAGAGGTCGTGGCCCTTGGTGCGGTGGATCTTGCAGTACTGCTTGTCGGAGCCGTCCTGCTTGTCGGCTGCCGCTACAGGGGCAGGCTCCTTGCCGGAGCCGCCAGCCTGTGTTTGCTTGGCGGGAGCCTCCTTGCCGGACTTCTCGACGGCAAGCACTTCCTTCTTGCCTTTCCTTCTGTTATTCCGCCGCCGGCTCTTCTTTGCCGGGGTGGCGTCGTCGCTGTCGCTTCCTCCTGCGCCAGCATCTTCCCCGGGGAGTCTCCTCCCCTCTTCCGCGCGTGCGCACTTATCAGCTAGAGCATAGAGCTCGCTGACATCCCGAATCTTGGTCATCGCCATTTCTTCACGCATGCGGCGGTTACGCACGTTCTGGTGGAACGCGCTGATAACCGCGGCAGGGTGGACGTCGGGGATGTTGTGCTGTACACGGCTGAAGCGTTGGATGTACTTGCGCAGGGACTCTCCTTCCTTCTGGGCCAGAATGTGGAGATCGCTCTCCTGGCCGTGGGGTTTGTGGCCGCCGGTGAAGGCGCCAACAAACTGCTGGCAAAGGTCGGCCCAAGAAGAGATGGAACCTTCCGGCAAGTGCATAAGCCACGAACGGACGTTCGGCTTAAGCACGAGCGGGAAGTAATTTGCCAAGATCTTCTCGTCGCGCCCCCTGGCAGCCTGCACCGCAATGGTATAGACGCTGAGGAATTCCGAGGGGTGCGTCTTGCCGTCGTACTTCTCCGGTACGTCGGGCTTGAAATTCTTCATGCTGGGCCACTGGACGCGCCGCAGCTCGCGGGTGAACGCAGGGCAGCCTGCCGCGTACGACAAGTCGCCTGGTTCACCGGGCGCGCGCGCGTTGACAGCGTTCCCAGCCCTCTGGTCTGATTGCCGCCGAGCCTCTCGGCGGCGCTCGATCGTTGTTCGAGCATCTTCTTGTCGCCGGTCGTCGAGGACTTGGCGCTGGTCCCGACGGGCCCGCGGGTCCGACGACGCCGTGGAGCCGTCGTCGGCGTTGTTCCGGCGGGGCGGCGTCTTCTGTTTCTGCGGTGGGGAGTGCACGGTTGTCGCACCCCCGGCGGTCTTGTCGCCGTCGGCCTTCGTCTTCTCAGCTTGCCGCGGCCGCGAGGTCGCCGGCTGCTATGGAGAATCGTTGTTGGCGAAGGCGATCAGGCTCTGGATGGTGGCCCTCCAGTCTTCGGCCTTGTCTGCCGCTGGAGGGAAATCGAGGAGCAGTTGCGCTCTTGCGAGCGCTTCCGCTGGAGTGGAGGGGAACGCGGGCGAGCGGTGCGAGGAGCGGGATATGCTCGGACTCCTAACAACGTTAGAAGGAGCAGGGTCCCGCGCCGGCGCCTTCGCTTTGCTTGTGCCCGGATGGTGGTCCGGGGCGTCCCGCGAGCCTCCGGTTTGTCCTTGTCCCAGCAAGCGGATACCACCTCCTGTGGTATGGCGCTGCTGGGTTGTCGTGTGCTGAGATGGACGCGGCGCGTCCACGGAGACCGAGGCTCGGTCGTCCGTCTTATCCTTGGATCTGGTGGCGCCGCGAGTGTCCTCGCCGGCGACCACCCTTCCGACGGCGCCTCCCCCGCCCACCGTTGGCTCTGGTGGCGGTGGATGAGACGCAGACGGGCCTCCGACCTCCGAAGCCTTCTTCTTCGGGGCCATGGAGCTGTTGCTGGTGAAGTTGACGAATTCGGAGAGGTTGATGAAGAATGCGCCCGCGCGAACGCCGGATCAGGTTCGCACAACCTCGACGCCCCCTACCTGGCGCGCCAAAGATGTCGGGGGAAACTGTCCGCCACGAACACCTATGGGACCGGAGCCCCTTGTCTGTGCGGTACGAGGGCGGAGGGAGCACGAAGAGCAGATCGTAGCGAGCACGCGGGCAGTTTTACCCAGGTTCGGGCCGCGGTAGACGCGTAAAACCCTACTCCTGCTTAGTTGTGTATTGAGTTGGAGAGCTCGGGAGCTTGAAGAAGCAGCTAAACCGAGCGTATGAGCGATCTAGGTTCCGAACCCCCTCCACGTTGTGCATGGGCCTCCTTTTATAGTGCAAGGGGTCACCGACAGGTGTCAACGTAGGAGAAAGGGGTAAAAATGTAAAAGAGGTGGTAGTTGTAACAGTGCGGGAATAGTGGAGCTACAGTGCAGAAACAGTGGTCGCTACCTACTTTGACAGTGGGGGACAAGGACATTTAATGCCCGTCGCCGTCGACCCCAAAAGCTCCCGCCATTGCGTCTCCGCTTGCCACGGCGATGGCTTCACCACCGCGAAGCGCCACCGTGTCCCCCAGGCTGCACAGCCATCCGCCACGCGTCCCTGGAATGGCCCCAGGGCGACGCGTGGACCGATGAGCTGGAGCGCGGGCACACAGTGCAACTCTCCCGGCAAGCACCTTGCCGGGGTCTTGATCTTGCCGGGCCCGGGAGTTTGCTGGGCTCTGAAGCTTGTCGCTCCCCGGGCCCTCGCCGGGACGCGTATAGCGCCGAGGCGTGTCTTCCATGATGTGATCTTCTAGTCATCCTGGCAAGCTCCTCTTGCCAGGGCCCTGCGTGAGTGATGTAACCTTGAGCCTGGAACGGCCTTCCCGGCAAGCTCCTCTTGCCGGGGTCTCGATCTTCTGTCTTGTATACTTTGTTTTTGAATGGTTTGACATGGAGCAGGAAGGTCCCCGGCGAGCACGTGGTAAACCCTGCCGCGGGAAGCTGCGACTGCCCGTGCACAAGTTGGGGTACTGAGGTACCCCTACCTTAGTACACCGACACCTGAGATTTCTTTAGAACTCCAGAACAATTAAATGTTGAGAGACGAACGAGCAAGGTGAAGCAATTGAGCCAAGGAAAAAGAATATGATCAACACCGAAAACTTGAATTCAATCCACCGGAGAATGAAAAGAGATGAAGGATGATGAACTGGAAGAGAAATTACCGGTTGAAATAATTGAGGGAATAATGCAAAAGCTTCACACAAGTAGGATGGATACTCGATTAAGGACTCCAAGTCCGAGAAGAAAAAGGGTGGGCGGGCTCCTATGGTCGGTCGAGGCTCTGATACCAGTTTGTCACACCCAAGATGCGATTCTATCCCGATCACGTGATACACTCGTGATTGGGGCACAACCGCATTTCAGGTGCTTAGCAAGATGGATATCATTACATCATACAATTACATAAATACATGGGGCTACAATAATTCATACAAGTCACATGAATACAACAACATCAATACAAGACATCCGAGTACGGATGCAGACATGAAAAGCACAACGACATACATCCTGCTATTCCAGGCTGCCAACCAGGAAGCTAACCACAGACTGACAAAGAAGAAGAAGAAAGAACTCCAACTCAAAGAACATCGCTCTCACGTCAAGTCATCGGAAACCTGCACCTGCAACTGTTGTTGTAGTATCTGTGAGCCACGAGGACTCAGCAATCCCATAACCATGGGTATCAAGACTAGGAAAGCTTAATGGGTATGGAGAGGTTAAGTGGTGAGGTTGCAGCAGCGGCTAACCATATGTATGGTGGCTAACTTACGAGTACAAGAATAATATGAGCATCTACGCAAACGATCGCAAACTAGTAATAATCACTAAGTGATCCTGAACTACCTACGAGTCAAACATAACCCCGCCGTTTTCTCTTCTGAAAATGAAAAGAGACGGTCACAGTTACTTACACGGTTCGTGTATTTTATTTCGAATCCTCTGTCAAGTTTTCTACAACCGGAAAATAACAAATTCTAATCTGCCACATAACCGCGGGCATGGCTTTCGAAATATCATAACCCTGCAGGGGTGTCCCGACTTCGCCCATCACAAGCTCTCACGATCAGCAGAGGTATAAAACCCCTTATCTTAGGGACATCACGATCAGACTTGGAATCCCGGTGCACAAGACATTTAGACAATGGTACAACAAGTCCAGCAAGACCTCCCGGCATGGCGACACCCTGATAGTAGCCGCGCGTAACTCGTCTCGGGCCACGTCCGGATGAGCGACACGTACGGGAGCCAAATATCCGATGTTGCCAAGGGGCGGCCCCACAAAGTGTTCTATTTGGGACCAACACCATCAACACTGGCCCCTCCCTGTATGTAGAAGAATCCTCGGGTAGTGCTAACTCCCTATGGAATTTAATTAATTAATTAAGTTTTTATTATGTTGCAAATAAAAACCAAAGTTGGGCCTTGCTGGAGGAGTTTTATTCAAAGCGAACTGTCAAGGGGTCCCCATATACCCAACTGCGTTAGGAACGCAAAATCAAGGAACATAACACTGGTTTATCAGTTCCTAAGGCGGCATGAGTGGAACAAAACACCGAGCAAAAGGCCAAGCCTTCCACCCATTGCCATGTATATAGCTGTGTTAATTATAGTAATAGATATTGTGATATTCCAACATATCTAAGATCCGACATGGAGCAATCTTCATCTTCCCCTGCAACTAACAACGCTATAAGAGGGGCTAAGCAAGCGGAAACATAGCCATACAATGGTTTGCTGGGATGGTGTCAAAGGTTAGAGGTTTCATGGCAACAAGGAGAGTATGACAACAAATAGATAGGTAGCGCGACATATAGCGATAGCATCCAGACAACTAGCATAGCAATGATAGTAAAGAGATCCAAGGTCACGGTCATCTTGCCTGAGATCCCTTAAGGAAGAAGAACGAGTCCAAGAAGAAGACGAAGAAGAAGCCACGAAGACGAACCAAGTGTAGTCGAACGAATCCACACGATCGCAACGAAACAAGCACTAACGAGAAGAAGCAAGCAACACGGTAAACACACAACACATAACAAGACATGGTGCTCAACCAAGTATGATGCATGACAAGGCTACATGATACTAAACATGGCAAGAGATGAAACACACAAGACCTCACAACAAGGCAAGTTTAAATTAGGCCGGAGACAACATATAACAATTCCGGTAAGTCCTCATATGCAAAATTTCGAAATTGGTCCAGATATGAACAATCCTTAAGGTCAACTATTAAATAGCAAGTTAACATGCGCCATGATGATGTACACGAAATTCTAGTCCACTTATATGTAAAGTTCATTTAATTCGGAGCTACGGCCTAGAAGATATGAGCAAAACAAGTCAAGCATGACAAAGATGCAAGATGCATTCAAACAACAAGTAAACACACTCCAAACATGTATACAACATGTTATTATGCATCTACATGCAAAAACACACAAATTTCATATAGAGCACGCTGAAAACAGAGCAACGGTTCATCACATACACATGAGGCAAGTTTGACACACAATCAGCCCAAAACAGCAAATAGGCATATAGTTGACATCAAAACAACATGATACAATAACACATCATGGCAACAAAGGGCATGGCAAACATTTACATGTAAAGTACTGCACGCATGATCACTGAGCTACTACCAAACACCACTAGAACATACTCAAAACATCATGTCAAGATTGCAAAAGATAATAGTTTCACAGACTTAGTGAAATAAACTGAACATGGCAGCAACAACGACAAGTAGGCATGTTTGCAAACTTGTGCAACTCATCTCAAAGCATATAATGGCAGGTGAATATAACCAACAACAAGAATACATGTTTATGATGCTACTCATGGCAAGAACATGGTCATAGGATGCATAGAACACTAGCAATTCACATGGCAAAACTGAACTTTCTGTTAACAGGCAGATAGAAACATTTTATAGCAATTTGAGTGCAAGATATAAACAAGCTACAACAGGGCATGTATCCAAACAAAGACATGGATGGATAGAGCATAAAACGGACTTCCAGACATGATCATTGGACATTACAAAACATCCATGAATTTGAGTGGGGCATCTAGCAAACATGGCATGAGGATATAACAGTTTCAGACTTAGCAGTTTTAACGTCACAGAAATCAGCAACAGCGAGTAGGTCACTTTGCAAGCTTGTTGCACTCACCACAAGGCATATCATGAAAAGTGGATTGCACCACAGCAAAGATGACATGATTTTGCTCCTAACACATGTTGACACGTAAACAAAAATCACACATAAAGATATGAAAAAGACAAATCAGCATCTCATAACAAGTTTCAGCACTTAACAACCACATGCACTTTTGCAACAGAGATAAACATGGCAATATTGCACCTAACATGAATGCAACAGACACCATCATGTAGGGCACTTCACAATGAACATTTTGACATATCATACACTCCACTTGGACCAACATACACAAAGTTACACCATGTTAAACATGCATACATATTATTGACAGACAACAAGGACTTGACGCTAACATCACATAGCAGTTTTTCAACGAAGATTAAGGAATCAGGATGAATAATAACATGCATGAAAATGCATCTAACATGTAGAGCACTTCGAGACGAACATTTCTATATATCATACACACAAATCGGAGCAACATGCACATAGTTATCGTCACTCAAACATGGCATGATGACATGAAGTTTCAGGGACTTAGTCGTTTTCACAAAAAACGCAGTGAGCGCAAGATATTAAAATGCGACCGGGGCGGAACTTAACGGGATCTCACCACTGGGCTGAGGCCCAGGCCATCCGGGAGGCAGGCCGGGCGCGCTGCTGGGCTGACTTGAAGGAGGCCGAGGAGTGGGAGCAGTAGAGCTGGGTCGAGGCCCAACCGGCGAGCGATGGTGGCCCGAGCGGGCGCTCCTCAGGGTCGAAACATGGCGGCCTGCGAGTCTGGGACTCTGGCGAGCCGAGGCGAGGCCGGGAACGGAATGAGGGACCCTGGATCCGTGGCTTCCCGACCGGATTCGGCGAAGCCGAGGCCGGCGACGGCGATCCAAGGCGGCGAGGTCGGGGACCATGGTGATCCTCTGCGAACAGAGAAGAGGGAGAGAGAAACGTGAGAGAGAGGGAGCCAGCGAGGGAAGGATAAGGGCCGTGGGGCACTGGCCTAGCAGAGGTAGTCGTCCACGCCAGTGGGTCGCCGGCGGCGGCCTGGGCACGCTGCTCAACGTGGCGGCGGGGATGCGCTGCTCGGGAGGAGCGAGACGACGGGCGGCGGCGCACACGGGCGTGCGGCCGGGCTGTGATGTCCCACAAGTGTAGGGGAACTATCGTAGTCCTTTCGATAAGTAAGAGTGTCGAATCCAACGAGGAGCAGAAGGAAATGATAGGCAGTTTTTAGTAAGGTATTTTCTGCAAGCACTGAAATTATAGGTAACAGATAGTTTTGTGATAAGATAATTGGTAGCAAGTGAGAAACGGTAAAAGTAAATAGCTGCAGCAAGGTGGCCCAATCTTTTTTGAAGCAAAGGACAGGCCTGGACAAACTCTTATGTAAAGAAAAGCGCTCCCGAGGACATATGGGAATTATCTTCAAGCTAGTTTTCATCACGATCATCTGATTCACGTTCGGTACTTTGATAATTTGGTATATGGTTGGACCGGTGCATGGGTGCTGCCCTTACTTGGACAAGCCTCCCACTTATGATTAACCTCTAATGCAAGCATCCGCAACTACAGAAGAAGTATTAAGGTAAACCTAACCATAGCCAGAAACATATGGATCCAAATCATCCCCTTATGAAGCAACGCATAAACTAGGGTTTAAGCTTCTGTTATTCTAACAACCCATCATCTACTTATTACTTCCCAATGCCTTACTCTAGGCCCAAATAATGGTGAAGTGTCATGTAGTCGACGTTCACATGACACCACTAGAGGAGAGACAACATACATCTCATCAAAATATCGAACGAAGACCAAATTCACATGACTACTAATAGCAAGACTTCTCCCATGTCCTCAGGAACAAAAGTAACTACTCACAAGACATAATATTGTTCATGATCAGAGGGGTATTAATATGCATAATGGATCTGAACATATGATCTTCCACAAAATAAATCAACTAGCATCAACTACATGGAGTAATCAACACTACTAGCAACCCACAGGTACCAATCTGAGGTTTGGGTACAAAGATTGGATACAAGAGATGAACTAGGGTTTGAGAGGAGATGGTTCTGGTGAAGATGTTGATGAAGATAGCCCTCCCAAGATGGGAGAGTTGTTGGTGATGACGGCGGTGACGATTTCCCGCTGCCGGAGGGAAGTATCCCCGGCAGAATAGCTTTACCGGAGCCCTAGATTGGTTTCCGCCTCAGTTCCGCCTCGAGACGGCGGCGTCTTGTCCCGAAAGCCTCCTTCTGATTTTTTCCACGTCAAAACGCTTCATATAGGAGAAGATGGGCACCGTGGGCCGGCCGGCTGGCCCTCGAGGCAGGGGGTGCGCCCCCCACCCTCGAGGCCAGTCGGTGGCCCCTCTCATGGGTTTCTTTCGCGAGAATAGGTTTTCTGAAACGATGTTCTATGGAGTTTCAGGGCTTTTGGAGTTGTGCAGAATAGGTTTCCAGAGTTTGCTCCTTTTCCAGCCCAGAATTCCAGCTGCCAGTATTCTCTCTATTCTTGTAAACCTTGCAAAATAAGGGAGAAAAGGCATAAGTATTGTGACAAAATATGTATGAATAACCCATAATGCAATAAATATCAACATATAAGCATGATGCAAAATGGATGTATCAACTCCCCCAAGCTTAGACCTCGCTTATCCTCAAGCGAAAGCCGATATCAAAAAATATGTCCACATGTTTAGAGATAGAGGTGTCGATAAAAACAAAATACGACATGAGGGCATCATGATCATTCTAATGACAGCAACTTATATGAATACATTCATATGATTCTTATGCTAAAGTAACAATTCATCCACAATATCAAGTATGCATCATAAACTTCATTGGAAACTAGCAAACTTTGATCTCGGTCATTGAAGCAATTGCAATTTATGATAACATCAGAAAGAGTCAATATAAGAGCTTTTCATCAAGCCTACATACTCAACTATCATATAGTCTTGCACATTTGCTCACACTCACGCAATACCTATGTTTATGGAGTTTTAACTGGACACAGAGAAAGATAGGGGCTTATGGTGTTGCCTCCCAACCTTCTACCTCAAGGGTAATGTCAACAGTAATAGATCATGTAAACCTACATCCAAGTGGGTATATATGTCAGTATCTTCCAACAGAATGTGCTTGCCAAAGGATAAAATGTAAAAAAGAAAGGTGGATTTCACCTTGACACTTATAAGACAGGAATAATAGATAGGCCCTTCGCAGAGGGAAGCAGAGGTTGTCATGTGTCTGTATGGTTGGATGCACAAAGTCTTAGCATAGAAGAACTTCTCTTTATATTTCCACTTGTGACAAGGACCTTTATTATCTAGTCCGTCGCTTTTCTTACTTCCATATCACAAGATAGTATAAAGCTAATTTCTCCCACCCTAATAAATCATACATATTTTAACCAGTTTGCAACATGACAACTTACTTGGAAGGATCTTTCTCATTCCATAGGTAGGTATGGTGGACTCTCATGGAAAAACTGGGTTTAAGGATATATGGAAGCACAAGTAGTATCTCTACTTAGTGCGAGGAGTTTTGGCTAGCATGAGGGAGAAAGGCAAGCTCAACATGTTGGAAGATCCATGACAATATACTTTATTTCGAATATAAGAAGACATAACCCATTATGTTGTCTTCCTTGTCCAACATCAACTCTTTAGCATATCATACTTTAATGAGTGCTCACAATCATAAAAGATGTCGAAGATAGTGTATTAGTATGTGAAGCCTCTCTTCTTTTATTACTTCCTATTAACTGCAACGATGACAAAAACTATGTTTGTCACCTCCCAACACCTTTTATTTCTCATACTCTATTATGTGAAGTCATTACTTCCCATAAGATCAATATGATCTCCTTGATACTCTTTATGTTTTCTTTCTTTTTATCATGACCCAAGTGAGGAAATCAAGCCCTTGACTCAACACTAATCTTTATTATATAGCTCACGGACTCGATTACAAAGGATAAAGCTCACAAAGCAAAAGTTCACGAATAGTTCATGCTAAATTTATTCTAATAAATCTAGATACTACCAAAAGGATCGAATTAACTAAAACGGTAAAGATAGGAATGATGGTGATACGATACCTGGGTCACTCCCCCAAGCTTGGCAGTTGCCAAGGGGAGTGCCTATACCCATATAATTATGTCTCCTTCTTCGGGGTTGGTGATGATGGCTTCTTCCCCAACTTACGCTTCAGGACAGAATTTTGCTCCTTTAGATCATTGATCTCTTGCTCAAGATTTAATATCCTCTTGCATAGTGCCTGCTTGTTTTCCTGCAACAGGTTAAAAGGAATAAATTCGATCTTAGGTTTCTTTACTCTGTCTGGGAGGCTTGACTTTTTGAACTCCACGTGCATTTCTCTAGGTTGAGGTAGTGGGACATCGTCTTCATCCGAGCTAGTCCAATCCTTCCTCTTTGCATCATGGTCTTCTTCTTCCTCTATGGTCCAACCATAATGCTCCAAGTCACCATAGACCTTAGGGTCAGCAAGGGAATTAGCCACATAGATTTCTCCCTCCGAATCCTGGGATGACATGTTGCCTCTATCTGCGACCGAGACAGCTCGAAACGAAAACAGAGGACTTTTGCGTGATACAGAGGTCAAAACCTTCGGGAGCATATATAATGAATTTTTCCCGAACGAAAGGAGTAAGCCACAAGAAAACGGAGACCAGGGAACACACGGGGTGCCCTCGAGGCAGGGGGGCACGCCCTGGGAAGAGGGCGCGCCCTCCACCCTCGAGGATGACCCGTGTCTCTTCCGGACTGCGGTTTATTTTTCTATTTTTCTAAATATTCCAAAAGGGAGGAAAATTGCCTTTAGAACTATTTTGGAGTCGGTTTACTTACCGTACCACGTACCTCTTCCTTTTCGGAGGCTGAATCGTTCTGGAAAGTGTCCCTTATGTATTCCTACGTGGTTATGGTTTCAATAATATTAGTTTCAACATTTATAGGATTACCTGAGATATAATGTTTGATCCTGTGACCATTCACCACCTTCGGGTTTGTGCCTTCGAAGTTGTTGATTTTTAAGGCACCGAAACGATAGACCTCCTCGATAACGTAAGGTCCTTCCCACTTGGAGATAAGTTTTCCTGCAAAATAACTTAAGCGAGAGTTGTATAGAAAAACATAATCTCCTACGTTAAACTCACGCTTTTGTATTCTTTTGTCATGCCATCTTTTAACTTTTTCTTTAAATAGCTTGGCATTATCGTAGGCCTGGGTTCTCCATTCATCGAGATAGCTAATATCAAATAACCTCTTTTCACTGGCACGTTTGAAATCGTAGTTGAGCTCTTTAATAGCCCAATATGCCTTATGTTCTAGCTCAAGAGGTAAGTGACATGCTTTTCCATATACCATCTTATATGGAGACATACTCATTGGATTTTTCTATGCAGTTCTATAGGCCTATAATGCATCATCTAGTTTCTTAGACCAATTCTTTCCAGACCTATTAACTGTCTTTTGCAAGATTAATTTCAACTCCCTATTACTTAGCTCTACTTGACCACTAGTCTGTGGGTGATAAGGTGATGCAATTCTATGGTTGACATCATACGTAGCAAGCATCTTACGGAAAGCACCATGAATAAAGTGTGAACCACCATCAGTCATTAGAAATCTAGGGACTCCAAACCTCGAAAATACAACTTCTTTAAGCATCTTAATAGAGGTGTTGTGATCAGCACTACTAGTTGGAATAGCTTCTACCTACTTTGTAACGTAATCAACAGCAACTAGAATATGTGTGTACCCATTAGAGGCAGGAAAAGGTCCCATATAATTAAGGCACCAAACATCAAATGGTTCAATAACAAGTGAATAATTCATAGGCATTTCTTGACGTCTACTAATATTACCTATTCTCCGACATTCATCAAATGATAAGACAAACTTACGGGCATCCTTGAAGAGAGTAGGCCAATAAAAACCGGATTGCAATACTTTGTGTGCAGTTCTCTCTCCCGCATGGTGTCCTCCATAAGCTTCGGAGTGGCACTTGCGTAAGATCTGTTCCTGATCATGCTCAGGCACACAACGTCTAATAATACCATCTACCCCTTCTTTATAAAGATGTGGGTCATCCCAAAAGTAATGCCTCAAATCATAGAAGAACTTTTTCTTTTGCTGGTAAGTGAAGCTAGGTGGTATAAACTTAGCAACAATGTAATTAGCATAATCAGCATACCAAGGAGCAGTACGAGAGGTACTTATGACAGCTAGTTGTTCATCAGGAAAGCTATCATCAATAGGTTGTGGGTCATCAAGTATATTCTCTAACCTAGACAAGTTATCTGCTACGGGGTTCTCAGCTCCCTTTCTAACAATAATATGCAAGTCAAATTCTTGTAGCAAGAGAACCCATCTAATAAGTCTAGGTTTAGCATCTTTCTTTTCCATAAGGTATTTGATAGCAGCATGATCAGTGTGAATAGTTACTTTAGAATCAATGATATAGGGTCTAAACTTATCACAAGCAAATACAACTGCTAAAAATTCTTTCTCAGTGGTAGCATAGTTTCTTTGGGCACTATCTAGAGTTTTACTAGCATATTGGATAACATCCAATTTCTTATCAACTATTTGCCCTAGAACAACTCCTACATCATAATCACTAGCATCACACATAATCTCAAAGGGTAAATTCCAGTCAGGAGGTTGGACAAAAGGAGCAGAGATCAATGCTTTCTTAGGTATCTCAAATGCTTCTAGACAATCATCATCAAAGACAAAAGGGATATCTTTTTGCAAGAGATTAGTCAGAGGCCTGGAGATTTTGGAGAAGTCCTTAATGAACCTCCTATAAAACCCGGCATGACCAAGGAAACTTCATATACCTTTGATATCCTTAGGGCATGGCATCTTTTCAATAGCATCAACTTTAGCTTTGTCAACTTCAATACCTCTTTCAGAAATTTGATGTCCCAAGACAATGCCTTCATTAACCATAAAGTGGCACTTCTCCCAATTCAAGACAAGGTTAGTATCTTCACATCTCTGCAAAACTCGATCAAGGTTGCTTAAGCAATCATCAAAAGAAGTTCCGTAAACGGAGAAATCATCCATGAACACCTCAACAATATTTTCACAAAAATAAGACAATATAGCCATCATGCATATTTGGAAGGTAGCAGGTGCATTACATAAACTAAAAGGCATACGTCTATAAGCAAAGGTACCGAAAGGACAAGTAAAAGTGGTCTTTTCTTGATCCCCTTTTGACATAGGTATTTGAGAGAAACCGGAATAACCATCTAGAAAGGAGAAATGAGTATGTTTGGATAACCTTTCTAGCATTTGATCAATAAATGGCAAGGGGTGATGATCTTTCTTAGTAGCTTTATTTAACTTATGCAAATCAATTACCATCCTATAACCTGTAACTATTATTTGCGGGATCAATTCATCTTTATCATTAGGGACGACAGTCATACCTCATTTCTTAGGAACACAATGGACATGACTTACCCACTGGCTATCAGCAACTGGATAGATAATACCTGCTTCTAGGAGCTTTAGTATTTCCTTTCTTACCAGTTCTTTCATCTTAGGATTTAACCGTCGCTGATGATCAATAACTAGTTTAGCATTTTCTTCCAATTTTATCTTGTGTTGGCATATAGTGGGACTAATGCCCTTAAGATCATCCAGAGTATATCCAATAGCAGCTCGGTGCTTCTTCAGAGTTTTAAATAACCTTTCTTCTTCCTGCTTTGAAAGGTTAGCACTAATAATAACAGGATATATCTTCTTTTCCTCAAGATAAACATACTTAAGATTATCAGGCAAAGGTTTAAGTTCAAACACGGGATCACCCTTGGGTGGAGGAGGATCCCTTAGGATTTCAACAGGCAAGTTGTTTTTAAACACGGGTCCCTGTGTATGGAATATTTCATCTATCTCCCTTCTATCATTCATATGAATATCATTTTCATGGTCTAGCAAGTAATGTTCTAAAGGGTCATTAGGTGGCACGACAATAGAAGCAAGACCAATAATTTCATATTTACTAGGTGGTGCCTTTTCAAGGGGTTGTGTACGAAATTTAGCAAAGTTAAAATCATGAGACATATCCCCAAATCCGATAGTGAAAATATCTTTCACGCAATCTATCTTGGCATTAACAGTATTCAAGAAGGGTCTGCCAAATATAATGGGATAGAAAGCATCTTGTGGGGAACTAAGAACAAGAAAATCAGCCGGGTATTTAACCTTCCCACACAAGACTTTAATATCTCTAACAATCCCAACTAGTGAAATAGTATCTCTATTAGCAAGCTTAATAGTAACATCAATCCCTTCTAACTCAACAGGTGCAATATCATGCTTAATTTCATTATACAAATCAAGAGGGATAATACTCGCACTAGCATCTACGTCACATAAACCATGATAGCAATGATCTCCTATCTTAACGGAGATGACAGGCAAGCCTACAATAGGTTTGTGTTTATTCCTAGCATTGGGTTTGGCTATTCTGGCAGACTCTTCTTGGAGGTAAATAACATGTCCATCTAAGTCTTCTACCAAGAGATCTTTAACCATAGCAACACTAGGTTCAACTTTAATTTTCTCAGAGGTGTAGGTGTTCTAGTATTACTCTTACGTACTACAGTTGAAGCTTGAGCATGATCCTTTATCCTAACAGGGAAAGGTGGTTTCTCAATATAAGCCGTATGTATAACAGGATCAACATTATAAGTGATAGTCTATTCTTCAACTTTAATAGGTTCAACTACTTTTACTTCAATAGGGGGATGGTATTTAAACCACTTCTCCTTGGGGGATCAACATGAGTAGCAAAGGATTCACAGAAGGTAGCTACTATCTCAGAGTCAAGTCCATATTTAGTGCTAAACTCACGGAAAACATCGGTATCCATAAAAGCTTTAACACAATCAAACTTAGGGGTCATACTTGACTCCTTACCTTCGTCGAGATCCCAATTTTCGAAGTTGCGTTTAATTCTTTCCAATAAATCCCATTTGAAATCAATAGTCTTCATCATATAAGAGCCAGAACAAGAAGTATCGAGCATGGAGCGATTATTATGAGAAAGCCGTGCATAAATTTTTTGAATGATCATTTCTCTTGAGAGCTCATGATTGGGGAAGAATATAACATTGACTTAAGCCTCCCCCAAGCTTGAGCGATGCTTTCTCCTTCGCGAGGCCAGAAATTATAAATATAATTACGATCACGATGAACCTGGTGCATAGGGTAGAACTTCTGATGAAATTCCAACTTCAGACGATTATAGTTCCATGACTCCATATAATCGCATAGCCTAAACCATGTCAATACATCTCCCTTCGAAGATAAAGGGAAGACTTTTTTCTTGATAACATCCTCGGGCATACCTGAAAGCTTAAACAATCGACAAACTTCATCCACATAGATTAGATGTAAATCGGGATGCAGTGTTCCGTCTCCTGTATAGGGATTTTCAAATAGTTTCTCTATCATACCCGAAGGAATGTCAAAGCAAACGTTTTCAATAGGTGCAGTAGGTTTAGGAGCACCTCTTTGCTCTTCTGCTCGGGGTGAAGATACCCCGAACAAGCCCCTCAAAGGATTTTGAGCCATAATAACAAGTGACAATAAATTTCAGCACACTATACAAATTTTTCCTTACCAAAGGCGCTTCACTCCCCGGCAACGGTGCAAGAAAAGAGTCTTGATGACCCACAAGTGTAGGGGATCTATCGTAGTCCTTTCGATAAGTAAGAGTGTCGAACCCAACGAGGAGCAGAAGGAAATAATAGGCAGTTTTCAGTAAGGTATTTTCTGCAAGCAGTGAAATTATAGGTAACAGATAGTTTTGTGATAAGAGAATTGGTAACAAGTGACAAACGGAAAAAGTAAATAGGTGCAGCAACGTGGCCCAACCATTTTTGTAGCAAAGGATAGGCCTGGACAAACTCTTATGAAAAGGAAAGCGCTCCCGAAGACATATGGGAATTATCGTCAAGCTAGTTTTCATCACGATCATCTGATTCGCGTTCGGTACTTTGATAATTTGGTATGTGGGTGGACCGGTGCTTGGGTGCTGCCCTTACTTGGACAAGCCTCCCACTTATGATTAACCTCTAATGCAAGCATCCACAACTATAGAAGATGTATTAAGGTAAACCCAACCATAGCCTGAAACATATGGATCCAAATCAGCCCCTTACGAAGCAACGTATAAACTAGGGTTTAAGCTTCTGTCACTCTAGCAACCCGTCATCTACTTATTACTTTCCAATGCTTTCCTCTAGGCCCAAATAATGGTGAAGTGTCATGTAGTCGACGTTCACATGACACCACTAGAGGAGAGACAACACACATCTCATCAAAATATCAAACGAAGACCAAATTCACATGACTACTAATAGCAAGACTTCTCCCATGTCCTCAGGAAGAAAAGTAGCTACTCACAAGACATAATATTGTTCATGATCAGAGGGGTATTAATATGCATAATGGATCTGAACATATGATCTTCCACCAAATAAACCAACTAGCATCAACTACAAGGAGTAATCAACACTACTAGCAACCCACAGGTACCAATATGAGGTTTGGGTACAAAGATTGGATACAAGAGATGAACTAGGGTTTGAGAGGAGATGGTGCTGGTGAAGATGTTGATGAAGATGGCCCTCCCCAAGATGGGAGAGTTGTTGGTGATGACGGCGGTAACGATTTCCCCCTCCCGGAGGGAAGTATCCCCGGCAGAACAACTCTGCCGGAGCACTAGATTGGTTTCCGCCTCCGTTCCGCGTCGAGACAGCGGTGTCTGGTCCCGAAAGCCTCCTTCTGATTTTTTCCAGATCAAAACGCTTCATATAGGAGAAGATGGGCACCGTGGGCCTGCCAGTTGGCCCTCGAGGTAGGGGGGCGCGCCCTGGGAAGGCGGGCGCGCCCCCCACCCTCGAGGCCAGCTGGTGGCCCCTCTCGTGGGTTTCTTTCGCCAGATATTTTTTATATTTTCCGAAATGATGTTCTGTGGAGTTTCAGGGCTTTTGGAGTTGTGCAGAATAGGTTTCCAGAGTTTGCTCCTTTTCCAGCCCAGAATTCCAAATGCTGGTATTCTCCCTCTTCTTGTAAACCTTGCAAAATAAGAGAGAAAAGGCAAAAGTATTGTGAAAAAATATGTATGAACAGCCCATAATGCAATAAATATCAACATATAAGCATGATGCAAAATAGACGTATCAGGCTGTAGCGGCGGATGCTCGGGCCCCAGATGGGCTCAGGCGGGCCCCCTGCAGGTCTGGCGGGCCTGGCACGGTGGGAGGCTGAGGGGGGAGGCGTAGGATGCCACATGGCAGCGCCTGAGTGGCTGGACAGCTAGTGGTGCTGAGGTGGCGTGCTGGGGTTGGCTGGGACGCGGTGGCGCCAAGTAGCGGAGGGAGGCTGGCTGCGCGCGGAAAATGAGGAGGGGGTGGTGGCTGGAGCTACGAGATGGCTAGGGATGGCATTATTTGACGTGGGGGTGTCCATTTATAGATAGGAGGGGTTAGGGATAGGGTTTTCGTCTTTTTCGGACCGTACGATCTCGATCGTGCGGCTTCGAGCGGAGGGGGGAGGTAGGTGGCTTAGTGGGCAGTGTAGAAGGCCTCGGCTTAGAGGAGAGAAGAGAGGGAGAGGCCCGGCGGCAGTTTCGGAGACCGGAATGTCCGATGTCAGTACCGGCAACGGCACTGCTCCAAGTTTAACGGTTGGGCTTGCAAACAAGCTCTGAATGCGACGAAATTTGGCAGGCAGTCTGTCTACACTATAATAAGACCACACGCCAAGTTTCGTCCCATTTTGAGAAGATTTTCCGACCACTTATAAAATAAATATTCGGAGATGCCGTGGGCATGTGCGAGTGCGTCTGGGCTCAGAATGGACAACGGAGAGGACGAGGGGGGATCGGCTGGATGCAAGTTTTTAAAACATGCTGATGACATGGCAAAATGCAACACCCAAGCAAATGGCATGGCTATGACGATGAATAACTGGAAGACACCTGGCACATCGGTCTCGGGGCGTCACAACTATATTATGGTTGAGTGTGTGGACTTGCCTAAAGGCTCCGATATGCGACCCTTCGTGGAAAGATGATGAATTGTAGTTGCCAAGTTGACTAAAAACATAGTTTGTTGGGTTCTAACAGAGTTTATTCCTGATGCTTCAATTATGTGATGAAGTGTTACTTATTCATGAGAAGTCTATGATACAAGTCCTTTGATAAAAGGCTTTTGTTTAAATTTGTTGCTGTTATAATATCAAAACATGATGCTTCTATGTCCGTATTTTGTTTTTATCGACACCTCTCTCTCAAAGCATGTGGATTTGTTTTTCGTTTTCAGTTTTCGCATGAGGACAAGAGAGGTCTAAGCTTGGGGTAGTTGATACGTCCATTTTGCATCATGTTTTCTTGCTATTATATATGTTATTATTATGCATAATAATGATTTTTGGAGTAATTCTAATGCCTTTTCTCTCATAATTTGCAAGGAATGCACCAAGGGGGAGAATTCCGACAGCTGGAAATGTGGACCTGAAAAAGCTACGTGAGGCCACCTATTCTGAACAACTCCAAACAAGCTGAAACTTCACGAAGATTTTTTATGGAAAATATGAAAAATATTGCAGCTGATAACCACCAGAGGGGGCCCACTAGGTGGGCACAACCCACCTGGGCGCGCCAGGCCCCCTAGGCGCGCCCTGGAGGGTTGTGCTCCCCAGGCCCATCTCTGGTGCCCATCTTCTGGTATATAAGCCCTTCTGACCAAGAAAAAATAAGCAGGAGACTTCCGGGATGGAGCGTCGCCGTCTCGAGGAGGAACTTGGGTAGGAGCACTTTTTCCCTCCGGTAGAGCGATTCCACCGGGGGAAATTCCCTCCTGGAGGGTAAATCATCCTCATCATTATCACCAACAACTCTGCCATCTTGGGGAGGGCTATCTTCAACAACTTCTTCAACAGAACCATCTCATCTCAAACCCTAGATTGTCTCTTGTGTTCAATTTTGTTACCGTTACTATAGATTGGTGCTTGTGGGTGACTAGTAGTGTTGATTACATCTTGTAGTTGATTACTATATGGTTTATTTGGTGGAAGATTATATGTTCGGATCCATTATGCTATTTAATACCCCTATGATCTTGAGCATGTTCATCATATTGGGAGTAGTTACCTTTGTTCTTGAGGTCACGGGAGAAATCATGTTGCAAGTAATCATGTGAAATTGTTATGTGTTCGATATTTTGATAGTATGTATGTTGTGATTCCCTTAGTGGTGTCATGTGAACGTCGACTACATGACACTTCACCATATTTGGGCCTAAGGGAATGCATTGTGGAGTAGTAATTAGATGGTGGGTTGCGAGAGTGACATAAGCTTAAACCCCAGTTTATGCGCTATTTTGTAAGGGACCGACTGGATCCAAAAGTTTAGTGTTATGGTTAGAATTTATTCTTAATACTTTTCTCGTAGTTGCGGATGCTTGCGGGAGGTTTAATCATAAGTAGGAGGTTTGTTCAAGTAAGAACATCACCTAAGCACCGATCCACCCACATATCAAATTATCAAAGTAGCAAACACGAATTGAACCAGCATGATGAAAGTGACTAGATGAAATTCCTGTGTACCCTCAAGAACGCTTTGCTTATTATAAGAGACCGTCCTGGCCTGTCCTTAGCCTCAAAAGGATTGGGCTATCTTGCTGCACTTTTGCTACTACTATCGTTACTTGCTTGTTACAAAATTATCTTGCTATCAAACTACTATGCTACTTACATTTTTAGCACTTGCAGACATTACCTTACTGAAGAACACTTGTCATTTCCTGATGTTCCTCGTTGGTTTCGAAATCTTACTTATCGAAAAGAGCTACAATTGATCCCCTATACTTGTGGGTCATCAGAGCCTCTGGGCTCCTTCCTCGCTTGGCCACGCGGCTGCCGCAACTCTGAAAGCGATCTTGAGGGCCAAGAGCGCATCCTTGGTGTCTCCCACTAAGGTGAGGATGCCGCTGCTTCCCGGCATCTTCATGAGGTTGTATCCAGAATGGGTCGCCGCCATGAACCTAGCCAAGGATGAGTACCCAAGGATGGCATTGCACGGAAGGCTGATGCGGGCGATGTCGAAGTCGATGAGCTCAGTGCGGTAGTTGTCGCGCGTGCCAAAGGTGACATGGACGCGGATCTTCCTCAGGGGGCAGGCGGAGCCATCAATGACCCCAGAGAAAAGCTTGGTGGGGCGGAGCGAGCCGTAGGGCACGTGAAGAAGGCCGAACGCCTCCACGGAGTGGACATTGAGGTTGGAGCCACCGTCGACGAGGGTCTTGGTGACTGCCACGTTGCATATGGTGGGGGTGTAGAGCATAGGGAGCGCGTCGACACCGATTGTGGTCGCGGGGTGGTCCCTTGAGTCAAAGGTGAGGTTGGCCTCGGGGGCCGCCCAGCCCGGGGGTGACTTCATGACTCCCGCCTGGTGGATGAATTTCTTGATGTATTGGCCCAATGCCGGCGCCCGCGAACCACCGAGGAGTGCCGCGATCGCATGGGGTGCCGCCGCAGCGAAGCGCGCGACGAACAAGCCTCACAGCTCTTCCTAAGAGGCCACCAAGGACTCCGGCCAGCCGAGAAACCAAGCACGTGGCTATCCTACGAGGGCCATGGGGAGCCAGTTTGCCATCAGCTTGTTGTAGCCACGGGGTCGGATGCGCCGTCCTATCGCGGTGGCAATTCCGTCCTGAACTTCACCGGCCACTGCACCCGTCGCAAGGCGGAGGAGAGAGCCCTGATACGTCTGCAACGTATATACTTTTCCAAACACTTTTGCCCTTTTTTGGACTCTAACTTGCATGATTTGAATGGAACTAACCCGGACTGACGCTGTTTTCAGCAGAACTGCCATGGTATTATTTTTGTGCAGAAATAAAAGTTCTCGGAATGACCTGAAAATCAACGTAGATTTATTTTGGAATATATAAAAAATACCTGCGGAAAGAACCGGACCAAGGGGTCGACACCCTGTCCAAGAGGGA
>LR738710.1:288971623-288989316 GCA_902687465.1 Secale cereale | reverse complement strand
CCCCCCGGGCGCGCCCCCTGCCTCGTGGGCCCCCTGAGGCTGCACCGACCTCAACTCCGACTCCATATGTTCACTTTCGGGGAGAAAAAAAATCAGAGAGAAGGATTCATTGTGTTTTACAATACGGAGCCGCCACCAAGCCCTAATCTCTCTCAGGAAGGCTGGTCTGGAGTCCGTTAGGGGCTCCGGAGAGTGGAGATCGTCGTCGTCGTCATCATCAACCTTCCTCCATCACCAATTCCATGATGCTCACCGCCGTGCGTGAGGAATCCCATCGTAGGCTTGCTGGACGGTGACGGGTTGGATGAGAATTACCATGTTATCGAGTTAGTTTTGTTAGGGTTTCATCCCTAGTATCCATTATGTTCTAAGATTAATGTTGCTATGACTTTACCATGCTTAATGCTTGCCACTAGGGCCCGAGTGCCATGATTTCAGATCTGAACCTATTATGTTTTCATGAATATATGTGTGTTCTTGATTCTATCTTGCAAGTCAATAGTAACCTACTATGTGTTATGATCCGGCAACCCCGAAGTGTCAATAATTGGGACCACTCCCGGTGATGACCATAGTTTGAGGAGTTCATGGATTCACTATGTGTTAATGCTTTGGTGCGGTACTCTATTAAAAGGAGGCCTTAATATCCCTTAGTTTCCAATAGGACCCCACTTCCACGGGAGGGTAGGACAAAAGATGTCATGCAAGTTCTTTCCCACAAGCACATATGACTATATTCGGAATACATGCCTACATTACATTGATGAACTGGAGCTAGTTCTGTGTCACCCTATGTTATAACTATTACATGAGGAATCACATCCGACATAATTATCCTTCACTGATCCAATGCCTACGAGCTTTAAACATATTGCTTGTTGCTTAGTTATTTTACTACACCTACTCTTACAATCACTAAAAAAACTGCTATCGTTACTTTGCCACTGTTACTATTACTTCCATATTACTTTGCTACTAAATACTTTTCTGCAGATATTAAGTCTTCCAGGTGTGGTTGAATTGACAATTCAACTGCTAATACTTGCGAGTATTCTTTGGCTCCCCTTGTGTCGAATCAATAAATTTGGGTTGAATACTCTATTGTCGAAAATTGTTGCGATCCCCCACACTTGTGGGTAATCAAGACTATTTTCTGGCGACGTTGCCGGGGAGCATAGCTATATTCTTTAAGTCACTTGGGATTTATATCTGTTGATCACTATGGAGAACTTGAAAGACTCAAATACCAAGATCTTTCCCTCAACTACGAGGGGAGGTAAGGAACTGCCATCTAGCTCTGCACTTGATTCACCCTCTGTTATGTGTAAATTTGTGACACCTACTCCTGCTATTGAATCTGATATGTCGCATGTTCTTGATGATGCCACTTCTGCTATGTATGATGAAACTACTTCTATGTTTGGTAATAATGTGCCACTAGGTGAATTTCTTGATGAACAAATTACTAAGGTTGGAGCGAATGAAATTATTGAAACTGATAATATTGATGAAAGTGATGATGAAGATTCTCCCCCTAAATATGAATTTCCTGTTGTTCCTGAGGGTTATGTTATGGATGAAGAAACTGCTAGAGACTTTCTTGCTTGCAAAGATAGATATGATCTTAAGAAATTATTATATAAGCTAAAAGAAAAGTCTTTGAATGCTAGAATGAAATATGACCCTGCTTTTGCTACTTCACCTATTTGTGTTCCTGATAAGGATTATGATTTCTCTGTCGATCCTGAGTTAATTACTTTGGTTGAATCTGATCCTTTCCATGGCTATGAATCTAATACTATTGTGACACATCTTACTAAGTTGAATGATATAGCCACCCTATTCACTAACGAGGAAAAAAATTGTTACTACTATATCCTTAAGTTATTTCCGTTCTCGTTGAAGGGTGATGCTAAGACATGGTTTAATTCTCTTGATCCTGGTTGTGTGCATAGTCCCCAAGATATGATTTATTCCTTCTCTGCTAAATATTTTCCCGCTCATAGGAAACAAGCTGCCTTACGGGAAATATATAATTTTATGCAAATTGAAGAAGAGAGTCTCCAACAAGCTTGGGGGAGGCTTCTCCAATTACTTAATGCTTTTCCTGCTCATCCTCTCAAGAAAAATGAAATACTTGATATTGTTTATAATGGACTAACCGATGCTTCTAGAGACAAACTGGATAGTTGTGCTGGTTGTGTTTTCAGGGAAAGAACTGTCGATCAAGCTGAATTGCTATTGAATAATATGTTGACCAATGAAAACAATTTGACACTTCCTGAACTAACTCCTAAGACAACTCGAAAGAAAATGGGTGTTCTATTTCTCAGTCCTGAAGATATGCAAGACGCAAAGAAATCTATGAAGGAAAAAGGTATTAAAGCTAAAGATGTTTAGAATTTACCACCTATTGAAGAAATACATGGTCTTGATAACCCGACACCGGTAGTAAAGGTAAATTCTCTTTAAAGATTTCATGAAGGTGATATTCCTCGTTATAAGTCTGCTAGCCAATGCTTAGATGAGTTTGACAAATTTATTATCAAACAAGAAAACTTCAATGGTTATGTTGGTAGACAATTGCAACATAATGCTTATATGATTGAACACTTGAGTGATTATATGTCTAGAGTTAAAGGTGAACTTAAACTCATTAGTAAACATGATTCTATGGTTACCACTCAAGTAGAATAAGTACTTAAAGCACAAAATGATTTTCTCCATAAATTAAAAAGTAAGAAAAATGATAATGTTGTTAGAGTTGTGACTAGAGGGGGCTGAATGATTCAGGAACCTCTGTACCCTGAGGGCCATCCTAAGAGAATTGAGGAAGATTCTCAGAGAGCAAATGCAGATGCACCTAGTTCTTCTAAGAATATGAAAAATAAAAATGATAGGACTTTGCATGCTTCTAGTGCACCTTTTGCTGACACACCTAAGAATCCCAATGATATCTCTATCTTTGATGCTGAAACACAATCTGGTAATGAATATGAACCTAATGATAATGTTAATGATGATGTTCATGATGATGCTCAACTTAGAAATGACAATGATGTAGAGATTGAACCTGCTGTTGATCTTGATTACCCACAATCAAAGAATCAATGTTATGATAAGAGAGACTTGGTTGCTAGGAAGCACAGTAAGGAAAGAGAACCATGGGTTCAAAAACCCATGTCTTTCCCTCCTAAACCATACAAGAAAAAGGATGATGAGGATTTTGAGCGCTTTGCTGAAATGATTAGACCTATCTTTTTGCGTATGCGTTTGACTGATATGCTCAAAACAATTCCATATGCTAAGTATATGAAAGACATTATCACAAATAAAAGAAAAATACCTGAAGTTGAAATTTCCACCATGCTTGCCAATTATACTTTTAAAAGTGGAATACCAAAGAAACTAGGACATCAAGGAGTACCAACTATACCCTGCTCCCTTAAAAGAAACTATGTTAAAACTGCTTTATGTTATCTTGGAGCCGGTGTTAGTGTTATGCCTCTCTCTTTATATCGTAGACTTGATTTGAATAAGTTGACATCTACTGAAATATCTTTGCAA
Organism: Secale cereale; assembly: GCA_902687465.1. Classification (NCBI taxonomy): domain Eukaryota; kingdom Viridiplantae; phylum Streptophyta; class Magnoliopsida; order Poales; family Poaceae; genus Secale; species Secale cereale. Next base: position 288,985,749 of record LR738710.1, on the reverse strand, counting down.
ATGGTCGATAAATCAACTGCTATACCTGTCGGTATTTGTGAGGATGTGCCTGTTGTGGTTGCAAATGTTACTATTCTAATGGACTTTGTTATCCTTGATATTCCTGAGGACGATAGTATGTCTATTATCCTTGGTAGACCCTTTGAATACTGTAGGGGCTGTTATTGATTGCAACAAAGGCAATATCATTTTTCATGTCAATGGGAATGAGCATACGGTACACTTTCTGAGGAAAGAACCTCAGGTCCACAGTATCAATTCTATTGGAAAAATTACAAAGATTACTATTGGAGGTTTTGAATTTCCTCTTCCTACTGTCAAGAAGGAATATGATATTCTTAATGTTGGGGACATACATATCCCCATTGAGGAAACCTGGTGTCATTCAAAAATTCTCTAGTTTTAGGTTATTCGGAAAGAGTTTATTAACAAGACCTGATCAACCTTGTTAATGGCTTCCTTTTGATGAGTATGAGATGGTTGAATTTAGAAAGCACAACTTTCTGTACCCTCTTTTTACTTTCTGATTAATTATATTAAATAACGCAAAAATAGTATTGTCTGTCTGTTTTCAGAGTTATCCGTGCAATAAAAAATACCCCGAAAATAAAAGTTCTCCAAATGCCCTGAAAATGAAATATGATTTTTTCCAGAATATTTAAGAATATTTGGCACTGAGAACACAGCAGGGGGAGCCAACACCTGGCCACGAGGGTACATGGCGTGTCCACCCCCCTAGGCGCACCCCCTGCCTTGTGGGCCCCACGTGGCCCCCCTCCACATACTCCAGAACCCACGCACTCCTTCCTCCCCAAAAATTCACCATCCAGCTCAAGCACGGGTTCTAGCTCATCTTGCTGCCATTTTCGATCTCCTTGCTCATAGCTCCATTCACAAAAATGTTTGGGGAGATTGTTTTTCGGCATGTGAGTCCTCCAATGGTCCAATTAGTTTTTGTTCTAGTTCTTATTTTATTGCAATTTTTTGCTGCTTAGGTGACCCTGTTCTTGAGCTTGCATGTCAAATTTATGTGATCCCAAGTAGTTCTAATGCATGATAATGTCTCTACGCACTTGTGGGAGTAGTTGCTATCAATCTTGTTGAGTTTGGTTCACTTTATTTTGAATCACTAAAAATTTCAGAAATTTTCAGAGGTAAAAATGACAAGGAGATTGTTGAGGGGCTCATCTAGCCAAAGATCAAAGGATAAGAAGGAGGAGAATAAGAAACCCAAATACAATCTTCCTCGCACTTCGGAAGTACGGTCGTGTGAATGGCCTTGCAATGAGTTCTTGGAAGCCGCCAGGATATATAAAGACTTTTATTATTTGGTTGAGAATGCAGGCCTCACCGACTTCTTCCAGAACCAGCGCAAACAGTATCTCTCACTCACAAATATTTTCACACAAAACTTTCATTTCCATGGTAAGAAATCCCCACCTTCAATGAAGTTTCATTTATATATTGAGGTTAAGGAGATGTCGTTCTATGAATTTTGTCAAGTATGTAAGATACCCATTGCTGGTAGTCTAGAGGAACAACATCGTAAGGATGTTGAGGGGTTTATCAATATGATAGCTATAGGGGAAACGAGGAAAGTTTCAGGGGCAAGAATTACTAGTATATATTTTCCTATTCTACGGTACTTTGCGATATTTGCTAGTAGATGCTTAATTGGTCGCGGGAACAGTGGAAAACTTAGTGCCCCTGATATTTTTATTTTGCACCATGCTTTGTTTCGAGATACAACTTTCAGCTTGGGTTCTGCTGTTGCTAAAAGATAAAGCCTGAACCATACAAAGAGCCCCATCTTCGGAGGCATCTTTGCTTCATGCCTTGCTGAACACTTTAGAATACCTATTAGGCATCATGAGAAGGAAGAAAAGTTGCTGCCCCCGGCTTTTCTAAATTATAAGAGTATGATAGCGCATGATTTTTTTGTTAAAGATAAGATGAAGTTGCTTAAGTATAAATTGATGTTTGATGAAAAATATTGTGAGATTATTACCTTGCCTGCACCATCTTTGTTTGATTTACTTTCAAGCACGTACCTCGTTTTTCCGGATGCCGTTTATGTGTACTGAAGCCAAGCACAAGCTTCAAAGCCGGAGCCGGAGCCACCACTTAACCCTTATCGGCAGTCAGCTTGTCGGTGGGATCCGGATGAGATTGCCAACCAGTGGCACCCAGAGGACGCTCCTCCATGCACCGGAGAGAGTAGCTTTGATCTGTGGCAATAGACCAACATAGGCCAAAAGCCTAAGCTTGGGGGAGTACGTATTTCTCACCGACATTACATTCATGTCCACACATTCATCCTAGTTGTCGGTGCTCATACTTTTTCATTGTACTATCCATGCTAGTTTCCTTTCTTTTCCAAGTCTTTTTCTTGTGTGTTAGAAAAACCTTAAGAAAAACAAAAAAAATAGTTTTAGCTTTTAGCTAGTTTACTTTCCATGCCTGTAGTAGGAGTAATTAAAAGAAAATCCAAAAATATTTCTCGTTCTTCTTTTGCTTGTTGGGAGCTTTCCCGTGTAAATAGTTTTAGTTTCTTTCCTTTCTTTTGGGTGTAAAAAAGAGAAGACCATGATGAAAATGTTTAGTGCCTCTCATATGTTATTGTTTATTTAACCAAGAGCCATATTACCTTGTCTTCTCCCTTGTATTAAATGCTTGTAGATTCCAGCTTAGTCCTATGCACGTGCACTATTATTATTATCCACACCGTTCGGTCGTGCGAGTGAAAGGCAATAATGACGATATATGATGAATTGATTGAGATGAGAAAAGCTGGTATGAACTCGACCTCTCTTGTTTTTGTAAATATTATAGTTCATCATTCCTTATTCAGCCTATTATGATTGAAACATGCTTGCAATGACAATTAGAGATCATAGCTGCTCATGCCATGCTTAATTAGCTAGGAGTTTATCATGGTTTACCTTGCGTTCCAACATGATATTAAAATGGTTGTGATGTGGTATGATAGGGTGGTATCCCCCTTTGAACGATTCAAGTGGTTTGACTTGGCACATGTTCACGCATGTAGTTGAAACAAAATCAACATAGCCTCCATGATATTTATGTTCATGGTGATTTATATCCTACTCATGCTTGCATTCATTGTTAATTAATTTTAATGCATGTTCATGACTGTTGTCTCTCTCTAGCTGGTCACTTTCCAGTCCCTTTCTAGCCTTCACTTGTACTAAGCGGGAATACTGCTTGTGCATCCACTTCCATGAACCCCAAAGTTGTTCCATATGAGTACACCATACCTTCCTATATGTGATATCTACCTGCCGTTCCAAGTAAATTTGTATGTGCCAAACTCCAAACCTTCAAATGAAATTCTGTTTTGTATGCTCGAACAGCTCATGTATCAATTAGAGTTGTCTATATTTCCATGCTAGGTGGGTTATTCTCATGATGAGTGGACTCCGCTCATCATTCATGAGAAAATGGCTTGTAACCGGGATGCCCAGTCCCATGCTCAAATCATAATAATTAAACAAAACTCCCCCATTGCTGTTGTTGGTATGGACGGTACCCGTTGTTTCGGGTGAGCCGTGGAGTGTGCTTGTTGGTGGTTGGGGGAGTATAAACTTTACCATTCTATTTGGGAACCGCCTATAATGTGTGTAGCATGGAAGATATCAAGATCTCTTGGTTCTTAAGTTGACAATGAAAGTATACCGCTCAAAATATTATTCATCTCTATTTCAAAATTGAGCTCTAGCACGTCTGCAAATCCCTGCTACCCTCTGCAAAGGGCCTATCTATTTACTTTTATGTTGATTCATCGTCCTTTTATTTAAAAGCGCCAGCTGGAGAGCACCAATGTCATTTGCATGTATTGCTATTAATTTACATTGAGTATGATTTTGACTGGATCTCTTTTACCATGAATTACAATGTCTAGTCAGTCCTTGATCTTCAGAGGTGCTCTGCATTTATGTTTTGCGATCTTAGAAAGAGCTAGCGAGATACCATCTTGTCATATTATATTTTGATTGTTTTGAGAAAGTGTTGTCATCCGAGGTTTATTATTATTGCTCGCTAGTTGATTATGCCATTGATATGAGTAGACATGAGACCTAAATTTTATTGTGAATGTGGTTAGTTCATAATGTTTGCTGAAAACTTGAATGCTGGCTTTACATATTTACAACAACAAGAGCAAACATAGTTTGTCAAAGTTTTTCTGTATCACTTTTAGTTTATCAATTGAATGGCTTGAGGACAAGGAAAGGTTTAAGCTTGGGGGAGTTGATACATCTCCAACGTATCTACTTTTCCAAACACTTTTGCCCTTGTTTTGGACTCTAACTTGCATGATTTGAATTGATCTAACCCGGACCGATGCTGTTTTCAGCAGAACTGCCATAGTGTTATTTTTGCGCAGAAATAAATGTTCTCAGAATGACCTGAAAATCAATGGAGATTTATTTTGGAATATATAAAAAATACCTGCGGAAAGAATCAGACCAGGGGGCCCACAACCTGTCCACGAGTGTGGGGAGGTGCGCCCCCCTTGGTGCGCCCCCCTACCTCTTCGACCCCCTGAGGCTCCACCGACCTCAGCTCCGACTCTATTTATTCACTTTCGGGGAGAAAAAAATCAGTGAGAAGGATTCATCGCGTTTTACAATACGGAGCCGCCGCCCAACCCTAATCTCTCTTGGCAGGGCTGATCTGCAGTCCGTTCGGGGCTTTGGAGAGTGGAGATCATCGCCGTCTTCATCATCAATCTTCGTCCATCACCAATTCCATGATGCTCACCACCGTGCGTGAGTAATTCCATTGTAGGCTTGCTGGACGGTGATGGGTTGGATGAGATTTACCATGTAATTGAGTTCGTTTTGTTAGGGTTTGATCCCTAGTTTCCATTATGTTCTAAGATTGATGTTGCTATGACTTTTCCATGCTTAATGCTTGTCACTAGGGCCCGAGTGCCATGACTTCAGATCTGAACCTATTATGTTTTCATGAATATATGTGTGTTCTTGATCCTATCTTGCAAGTCAATAGTCACCTACTATGTGTTATGATCCGGCCACCCTGAACTGACAATAATCGGGACCACTCCCGGTGATGACCGTAGTTTGATGAGTTCATGTATTCCTTAGTTTCCAATAGGACCCCGCTGCCATGGGAGGGTAGGACAAAAGATGTCATGCAAGTTCTTTCACATAAGCACGTATGACTATATTCGGAATACATGCCTACATTACATTGATGAACTAGAGCTAGTTCTGTGTCACCCCATGTTATAACTATTACATGAGGAATCGCATCCGACATAATTATCCATCAGTGATCCAATGCCTAGAAGCTTTTCACATATTGCTTGTTGCTTAGTTATATTACCGCTGCCACTGTTACCGTTACTTACAAATACTTTTTACTTTGCTACTAAATACTTTTTTGCAAATATTAAGTCTTCCAGGTGTGGTTGAATTGATAACTGAACATCTAATACTTCAAAGTATTCTTTGGCTCCCCTTCTGTCGAATCAATAAATTTGGGTTGAATACTCTACCCTCAAAAACTATTGCGATCTCCTACACTTGTGGGTTATCACGCCCGGGGCCCGCGATGCCCCCGAGCGCGGCCGGCGGCCCAGCAGGTGGTGCGGTGCCTGCCATGGATGGAGGCCGGGCAGCAAGGATGGACCGCGACTACGGGAAGACGGTTCCTCGACACACACCACTACCGAGCGCACCAAATGTCGGATTCATGGCTCCGCAGACCCTAGATAGATTCAAACTCTATGGTGCGTGCGAAGAAATCAACTTCCCCTATCTTCCTAGTCGTCGATCTCATGGCCTAGCTTGATGTACTGGAAGGAAATGGGGGAAGGCTGTTTACCTAGGTTCAGGCCACCTTGTGGTGTAATACCCTACTCCTGCTTTGTGGAGGATTAGCCTCGAGCTGGGCTGAGAATGAACTAGTACAGTAGAGGAACAACCTCAGGAGGTGTGTTATTGCTTGTGTGGGGGTGAGGGTGGTCTGAATGATCCGTCCCCCATATGGTGGGACTAGGCTATATTTATAGTGGCCTTGGTCCTCTTCCCCCAAAATGAAGGCGGGAAGGGATCCCATAACGGCCAAATTCGAAGGGGGGAAACTAGTACATCTTATCCTGACGGAAGGTCGTCTTCGCATACAAAGCTTTTGGTCATGACACCATGGTTGGCTCAGTGATGACCTTCGTCCCGTCGTACTGGCGATCTTGGTCTTGTTGCGTGGAAATGGAAACCTTTGGCTGATTCTTCGGGACTCCACGCCTACGCTTGCCTGTTTAGCACCTAAGAGGAAACCCGCTGCACTATGCCCGCTGGCGCCCGCCTGGCCTTGGTCGTCATGGCTTGCGTCATCTGAAACTCATGAGGTGGGGACTTGCATAGAAATCTTTGCTCCTCAGGAGCCAGCCTAGAGAGGCTGCTACCTCCGGTGGCCTTGGCGTCATTTTCCTCGCGAGGCTTGGCCCCTCACGAGGGTCTTCCATGTTGATGCTAAAGATAAGTCATACCAAGCCAGTGATGGAGCCACGCCGTGGGCCGTATGCAGGAAAGTCTAGGTACCCTGGTTCCCAGAACGCCGACATTGGCGGCGTTGTAGTAATGAGCAATGAGGCGTCAAATCACAAAGATGCACCTCTTGCGCAGTTAAGTTGGAGGGATGAAGTGATGCTCAAAAAAATTTGGAGGGACGAAGAACCCACCATTTTACTCTTTGTTGAATCTGCTTCTCCCTCTTCTTCTTCAAGTTAACCATGTGTTGCTTCTGTCGTTGTTCTACCGCATGTGGGAGGCAGATCAGCTTGGTACATCATTGACAAGTGGGACCGCATGTTAGCAAACCGCCAGGCCAATCTTCTCTAAAAATAAGAAACCTCCCCCGCCTTCCTCGCGGCAAAATCACCTCCTTTTTCCTAATCTTGATATATTTTTGTAGATCAGTATAATCAAGATATGTATCGATAGCGCTAAGGAGAAAAACCAAGTGGTACGATTAAGGGCATGGACAATATGTAGCCAAATGTAAAAATAGCTTTTGGCATCGATGGGAACCATTGTGGAGGATGATGCCAAAGCCAAAAAAGAGGGAATCGATGCTCCCTAATTGATTGATTGAAGAAATAGAAAAAATGCAACCTCTCTCCTCTCTCTCCCGTGTTTGTACATATGTATAGAGAACCGAGTCTACCCCCTTGTCCATTCTATCACAAATCAAAAAGTAGTGAGGCATCATATCACAAAGCATGAACGAAGCAACCATCATTTCACTCTTCATTGACTCCGCTTCTCCGTCGTCACCTTCGAGAAACCACCTTTACAGCTTGCTGGATGGATAACTCTATTGTGTTCGTGTGTTCGATAGGATGTATGAAGGGTGCATGAGAGAAAAAGTTCCCTTCTCGACCCACTTCTGGGTGTTTGGTAGAGTGTAACTAGCTTAACATTGTCGGTGTTCTAGGAACCAGGGTACCCAGACTTGTCTGCCTACGGCCCACGACGTGGCTCCTTTTCAAGCCTGGTACGGCCCATCTACAGCATCAACACTCAATACCCCCGTGAGAGGCCAAGCCTCGTGGGGCGATCCATACTAAGACCTCCGGAAGGGACAGCCTCATGTGGCTGGCTCCTGAGGAGCGGAGAACCCTATACAACCCCCACCTCGCGAGGTTCGCATGATGCAAGCCATGACGACCAAGGCCAGGTGGGCGCCTGCGGGCGCAGTACATCAGTTTCCTCTTTGGTGCTAAATAAACAGGCTCGGTCGCAGAGTCCAGAGGAATGTGCCAAAGGTCTCCATTCCAATACAACAAGCCCAAGACCGCCAGGACGGCAGGACGGAGGTCATCACCGATTCCACCATGTCGTCGGGATTTGAGGCTTTGCATGCGAAGATCACCTTTAGTCAGGATAAGATGTAATAGTTGTCCCCCTTCAAAATTGGCCATTGTGGGATCCCTTCCCGCCAACATTTTGGGGGAAGAGGACCAAGGCCACTATATAAGTAGATAGCCACCACCCAGCAAGGGGACGGATCATTCGGACCTTCCCCTCCACCACAAAGCAAGAACACACCTCTGGAGGTTGTTCGTCCATTGTACTAGTTCATCCGAAGCCCATATCAAGGCTAATCCACCACACTTCTAGAGTAGGGCCACTCACCGCTTGGTGGCCTAAACAAGGATAAATTGCATCGTGTCTCTTTTACATTCCTACGTATCATGTTCGTGAGATGGCGATTAAGTAGATAGGCGAGGTTGAGATATTCGCACGTATCCTAGAGGTCGAACCTAGTAGGGTTTCGCGGAGCCCTGAATCCAAAATTTGGCGCGCTAGGTTGGGGTGCGTCCGAGCTTCTCTTCAGCTGTTCAGTTTGTCGTCATCTCATCGCCCCATGGCTGACACTCACCACGTCCGTGCTGAGCGTCGGGCCGTTCTTGCTGCTCCTGTGGCCCAGACGGCGCCTCCAGGCGTCGGCATCCTCCGTCGCTCTCCATCACCAGCAGCAAACGCTGCCACCGGCCCCACTGCCCACGAGCAGCAGGATTCGTCACTCCTGCACTCTGCACGGCGTGATGGCCGCACTGCAACCCCATCACTAACTCCAGCGGCTGCTTTGTTCTCCCACGCCCATCGCGGGCCGGCAAACTCACAGGCTGCGCTGCTCATGGCACGTGTGCTCCTGCGCTACCGCCCGGCCGACGACCTCTACAAAGACTGTTTGGACCGCATCGCCAAGCTCGTCAGTGCTGTGGGAGAAGCTCTAGCATTGTCGCATTCGCTGCCTCTTACACAACCCCAGACGGGCGATGAGGCCTGCGGCGCACCTCCTCCACCGCTTCAGAGAGACGTCTTCCCCGATCCATGGCGCGAGGCCCCCCAGTGTGACCAGCCACGCAGGGTGGCCGCATTAGATGAAGAGAGTTGTCAAGTGGTGCAGCGGCCTCAAGGCGAGGCGCGTGCTCTTCATGCTCCACCGGTCAAGGCCGCGCGCCTCCCCATGCAATGGCACCCGAACACCCGGACTAGGCTCCACCTCAGCAGCGTGCACCAGTCAGCACAGTGGGCTTTCGAGCGTTCACCCCGGAGCTCCGTCGAGTCATCTGGCCCGGCAAGTTCAAGCCAGATCTACCCCCGCGCTATGATGGATCACCCGACCACACAGAGTTCCTGTGGCTCTACAAGATGAGCATCGAAGTGGCCAGTGGCGATGAGAAGGTCATGGCCAACTGGTTCCCCATGGCTCTCAAAGATGGCACTCGTTCGTGGCTCTGAACCTCTCGAAGGATTCGATCTCCTCCTGGAGCGAGCTGCGCGAACGCTTCATTTCCAACTTCTAAGGGACCCACGACAGCGCACCGGTGGTCGGTGACCTGCGGTGCATCAAGCAACAGCCAGGAAAGACCCTGCGCACGTACATGGAGCATTCCACCAACGTCCGCATCAAGATCCCAAAGATATATTTTGAAGCCATCATCTCGGCGTTCACTAATGGTGGCCGAGACGTCGGGATGAAGGAGGAGCTCCCCATTCAGGAGGACTTGTGCTCAACTCTAGAGATGTTCAACCTGGCGATCAAGTGCGGAAAGGCAGAAGAGGGCTGCCTTTCGCTCGTCGACCTTCCCAAGGTTGACCTAGAAGACAAGAAGGCCAAGACCAAGGAGGCCAAGCTCAAGGGACCAGCAGTACTCATGGCTGAGCCTCAGATGAAACGCGAGTGTAATTACCCCGATTCCTCTAAGTGTAGCTGCCCGTTCTGTGCCTTCCACAAGGTGCACAGCCACAACACCAATGACTGTCAGGAACTCAGGGCATCTGTGATGGACGCTTCAGACGCCGCCCTAAGCACGGAGAACGAGGCTACGGTCGTGGAGGTGGCCATGGAGGAGGATGCTGGGAGAATAACACTACAAAAAAATACACTTCCGTGATGATACGTGTTTGTCATAGTAGGTCACGTTTTATGTCATGCATGTACACCCATGACGATTTTATGACAGAATCAAGATAGTCATACATGTGCTGTCATAGAAGTGTTCCATGACATTACCAAAATTATCATCACGGAAGTGTCCACTTCCATGATGATAAATCGCGCGTCACAAAAGTGCTTTCATCAAAGGTGACCGACACGTGGCATCGACCGTAACAGGATGTCATTAAGCTATCAGGTCCGGTTTTGAATCCGATAACCCGTTAACAGCCCCGACCAATGGGAATTTTCCACGTGTAAAATCATCATTGGCTGGAGGGAACACGTGTCGGCTCGCCGTTGGATCAGATGTCATCCACTCATTGGACCCATAGCGCCTATGATACACCGACACGTGGCACGACCCAACAAAGGCCTATTCCCGTGAAAAGGCTGGCCCGTTTGACTTGGTCAAAAGGCGATGGGTCGGCCCACGGCAAGCTTGATAACGGCATGTTCGCATATAGCCCATTTACAGCCCGCTAACCCAGGGCCCATTTACGGCCTATCCAAATTAGGCCTAGTAGCGTCATCTGGGTCGTCCAATATAATTCCAGCCCGTTTTAACTCTCGTCCCATGTATGGACCATGACGTTTTTCGGCCCATATGAGGCCCTTAGTAACCCTCGGCCCATTAACGGCCCGTGGTAAAACTAGCCCGTAATGAACAGTACCCAGCAGAGGCCCATTCCTGTGAAAAGGCCGGCCCGTTTGACATGGTCAAAAGGTGACGGGCCGGCTCAGGCCAAGCCTGTCAACGGCATGTTCGCATATAGCCCATTTACAGCCCGCTAACCTGGGGGCCGTTTACGGCCTATCCAAATTAGGCCCAGTAGCGTCCTCTACGGCGTCCAATATAATTCCAGCCTGTTTTAACTTCCGGCCCATGTATGGCCCATGACGTCTTTCGGCCCATATCTGGTCCTTAGTAACCCTCGGCCCATTAACGGCCCGTGGTAAAACTGGCCCGTATTGAACATTGTTTTACTTTATACCCATTAACGGCCCATTATTCCGTCGGGTCGTTTCCAGCCCATGTTATCTTCCGGCCTTCTCAGGGCCCATTTATTCTTGGGCTCATTTCCATCATTCGTTTACTTTCGGCCCGTTATTGTCATTTTCTGCTTGTGGGCTAAATTCAGCCCATGGTTACAGGCGGCCCATTTGTGGCCCGTTAATACGTTGGGCCGTTTTCATAGCGTCATCAAATACGGCCGATTAACGACAGCCCGTTATGGTCGGCCCATGAACAGACAATTTCAACTCTAGCCCATTTACGGCCATAATGTGGTCTGTTATTGGCCCATGTTTGGGCAACCGATCATACGGCCCGTCGAAGGCCCATTGTGTCTACGGCCCATATAAGGCCCACTCTTTCTATGCCCCGTGGAAGGCCCGTTGTTTCTACGGCCCGTAAGAGGCCCATGTGAACTACAGTAAATATATAGCCCATGGTTAATGTGGCCTAGTTTTTAAAAAATAGGCTATTGCGACCACTAGCAAACCATGGAAAAATAACTGCACTTCCTACAAGAAAACAAATAAACAAGACAATAAGGAAATAAATAGGCAAGCAACTTACGCTAGGCTATCACGACTATTACACATATTACATCCACTGGGCATCAAAGTTCGCCACCAGTGCAAATATAGGGAACAAAGCAGCATATAAACGCCACAGCAAAACAAGTCCAGAACTGAAACCACATCAGAAGAGCTCAAGAAACAATATCCTGGGTACCCATAATGCTGGCAAGATGCTTAGCAAGCTTATTAACTTTCTTTTGTTTGGCGCTTAAATCCTCCAGCACCTGATGTTGCACCAGAAAGTATGCATCTGAATTCTACAGGGACTTCCTTAGTCCTTCGGCTTCCTGTCACATAACATCTGATCGATGTCTTTCAACTTGAGGTTGAGACTCAAGAAGCCGAAATGATTCAAGCAGCGAGCTCGAAGAGCTGGTGCCAGCAGTAGTAGCTAGTAACTCGAACACTACATCAAGACATGACTTTGCGGTTGTCTTAGTGTCTTCAATATAGTTTTTATCAGCTTTCTTGGAGACCAACAGGGATGTCTCACTATCTTCAACTTTATATGCATTACTTCTTGCATAACTGTGTACTCTTTTCCAATATTTTATCAGCATTCTAAAATAGAAACAAACAAAACACATCACAGGTTTACAATTTAGTATATGAAACTCATTTTGGTAAACCAGTTCAGTAGTAAGGTGGGCACGATAACAGCATGAAACAAACAAATATCTATGTAGTATGGTCACTGTATGGTCTATATCATTCTAGTTTATGTTGCCAAATCAAGATAGACACAGTTCGAATCATATCTTGTTAGTTCAAAGCAGCTTAGACAGAATATAAGTGTGGGAAACTACACAGCAATAACAACACTTGTAAGGTGCATGGCATGAGAATATAACTGTTTATTCAATTGAAACTGAAATCGACATAGAGCAAGTAACAACAACAAACACGTTAAAGAAACAGGTTTAAAACATACCTATTGCGCCATTGGAGTTTCAATTGCATCCTTGAAATTTGAAATTAGTTGGTATGAGTAAATACAGTGATGCAAGAGCAAAGTAGTATGAACCATAGCTACGGAACCTGACCTGAGAACAATTATTCTTCTGCTTTAAGCGTTGACTTGGGGTTTGGAGTGGTGGTCCTCGTGCTTTGGGCACTACAGTTGCCTTACTAACTGCCCGTGTTTGGCTGCTCTATGGTGGAGACGGTGCTGTGTCAACGGGAACTGGGTTACTATTTGTTGGGGTTGGGGTTAGAAGAGGTGTAGCTAGTTCTCTGTCCAACTGGGTAGGGGTACAATCTGCGTGAGTCTGGGTTATGTGTGGTGGGATTTGTTCTTGGGCAAGTACAACCGTGGTTCTATCTCCATCGACAGGTAGAACGATCTTTTCTGAAGACCGTGTTTTTACTCCCACAGATACTGCCATCACCCCCTCCAATTGAAATGGCTGATAAACAAGAAAAGTAATTGAATGTACAGACATTGTAAGATAGACAGGTGCAATGGATAGTAGGGAAGAAAACAGAGCATGAATTAATTAACATTTATGTTGTCTAACCAAACAGGATAGCAGGACATAATTTCACATATATGATGGCTAATTAAACAGGATAGCATGACACAATTTCACATGTATGATGGCGAACTAAACAGGATAAAATGACATACTTCAAAATATGATGACTATGTAAATAGGATGACATGATATAACTATACGATGTGTCTATTAAAGTGGTTGGCATGCCATAAATCACAAACATGCCGTGGATGGAAACATGATGGCAGGATATAATTCACGGATAGAATGACATAATTCAAAATATGATAACTATATTATGTCTTTAGGAAATGGGTTGGCATGCCATAATTCAGATACATGCTGTCTATGTAAATATCATGGCATGATATAATTCAAATATATGATTTATATACTAAAGAAGTGAGCAGAGGGCAATCGCGTATATGATGTGTCAACTAAGGAGGTGGCATTCAATATCGTGCATATGATGTAAAAACTAAGCATTGCAATACAACATATGCATGATATGAGTAATATAACCCTGCCAAGTTTGAGCATACACCTCAGGGGGATTATAGGACTGGTCATCTGCCTCTGAATCCTCCTCTGAAGAGCTATCTGTAACCAGCAAGATATCTGCTTCACTACGTAGCATTGTCTCCTCTGAAGACCTTGTTTTCACTCCAGATTTCTCCATCACCAATTCAAATGGCGGATGCACAGGAAGAGCAGATGAATATCCAAACATTGTCGACAAAAGCAATGAGAAATACAAAAAAAGGACAACATGATATAATTTACATATATGACGCTTGGCAAAATAGCATGGCATTGCATAATTCACATATATAATGCCTTGCAACAAGATAGCATTGAATAATTCACATATATAATGTCTTGCAAAAAGATGGCATTGCATGATTCACATATATGGTAATTAGACACTAAACAGGTGGCATTCACACAAATCATGTCTAAACTAATCAAATGACATAACAATGCAAGATACCATACGCACGATATGAGCAACATAACCCTGCCAAGTTAGAGCATGCACCTCGGGGGGGG
>LR738710.1:288932536-288969751 GCA_902687465.1 Secale cereale | reverse complement strand
AATTCAGTCGACTGAAGTTTAGCTAAATCGGAGCAGCATCGCAAGCAAGAGCAAGAGCGAGAGCAGCAACGCGAGCAAGAGGAAGAGCAAGAGCAGACCAGGCAGGGGATCGAGAGCTAGAACAGAGTAGCAATGCGAGCGAGAGCTAAAGCAGCAGCAAATCCTACTGATGTGGACGTCAACATAGAGGGAGCGACGCCGTGGAGAATGTGGCCGGCGATGCCGCCGTGGATGGAGCCGCGCCGTGTCGGCTCGAGACCGAGCGTCGGCAGCACCGTGAGATCGAATCAAGAAGAAAATGCGTCGATTAATGTACAACCTCTTTTGTGGCACCGATTAGGCCGCAACTTCATCCGAGGAAACAGTGATGATGATGCTCTTCTGGTGGTGCAGGTGAAAACGGTGGTGTGTGAATGGAGGTGGCGAGAAAGATGAGGGGAACGTCGGGGCAGCTCCTTGGAGGTGGAGGACAGGGTGGCTGAACCAGCGGGACGACCATATCAACGACGGATCCTCATCTAGTACTCTGGATGAGGGACGTCGATGTGTTGCTGTGGACGACGTCGTCGGGGAAGATGATCCGGCTGGGTGGCGGACGGAGGAGGGTGTGGGGCTTCGCGGGTTTTTCCAGCCTCGGGGTACGAATGGGTGGGCGGATGGGATGGGAGTAGGGAACCATGGCTTAGGGACGCGCTTGTCCGAAATATGTGGTAAGTTACAAAAGTACCCCCACCGATTTGAGGCGGTTCTTTTGGTTCAGGGGTATCACGGGCATTTCGCGTGTCGGGATTTCACAGGAGGTGGGAGTTTTTGCGCACATTGAACTTTTGGAATAGCAAGGCGCGGGTTGAGATGGAGGGAGTTGTCGGAGCGCAACGAGACAAAGATATATCCTAAATATTTCGGGCTAACAAGGCGCGGGTTGAAATTTCCGGACAAGCCTAACACGTACTGTACCAAATCAATTCACACTACAAATGTCATTCAAAACTTTGAATTCATGTTATGTTCAATTAAAATATTTCGCTACGTTAATAATGCATGCAACCTAGTACTCAAATGAACGTTTTATTGCATTCGAAACGTATATACTACCGCTTCAATATGAACTAAATTTGAATTCGTTTCTCCATTTGAATAAGATCTACAATAATGATTGTTGTCAAGTCAAAGCATTTGAATTCGTTTCTCTGTTTTAATAATATCTACAATCGTCATTATTGTCAAGTTAAACCATCGTTTGTGTATTATCTTCACAGCACACCACATGATTAGTCTCGAGTTACATATGAACTATGTGTATTATATGAACTCGAACTCGATTTTTTGAATCCACTTTATGTTGATTTGCATATGCTTAAAACACTATGATCTCCTATTCAAATATATGAATCCACTTTCATATCAAATTATGATCTTTGTTAGTCTCTTACACCCACACAATCCTCTAACCTTTGTAGCTACCACTAACTTTCTCTCATGCATGCAGACACCCTCCTCGCCCTACCCCTCCCTCAGCATTCTATCCATCGCGCACATTCATTTTGTTTTTTTAGGTCGTTCTCCCACAGTATCCACAACTGCTTTCCGACACACACCGATCGAGAAACCTCTCCAGCGATGTCTACCTACAACATACACACACACCTTCAATCTCCTCCTTTATGTGTCCTTGCCTCGTGTCTCTCATACGGTCCCACACACATGTAAACTCTCGCCCCTCTTTTCATCGATCTCACAACCGCACACTCCTCCCCCTATCTAGCTAGTAGCTGGGCCTCTCGCTCCACCTCCTAGCTCCATTCTCTCTGTCTATCCATCTCGCCGGGCCTTATTTGCCTCTAACAAATGGACGTACACCGACCGATCTCCCGCTATACATATAGCTAGCTAGGTCCTTATAACTCGTTTTCCCCCACGCGTCGATCGATCTACCTCATTAGTTATGTCTCTCCCTTCCTCCGACAAACAACAATTAATCTACCGATCTAGTTAGGTTTGCTTACCAAACACATGGTTCCCCTTCATCATCCATGGATGTGTCCCGACAGATCTATCACGAACAGGCACACACAGAAACACATCCCCACTCTTATTGATAGTATTGCAGTTCCACCCTTAGGTTGTCTAGTAGGCCTCTCCCACCATCTTCGAGAAGCAACTCCATCACCCATCCAACAATCTACCCCTCTTCCTCCCTCCCTCTCTCTGTCCCATCCTATTTCCCGTCCTTCCGTTATGTATGGATGTCGACCGATCTCCCTCCAGACATAGCTGGGTCTCTCCTTCTCAACACATATATGAGTCGTTCTACCTCTATAGTTAGGCCTCTGCCTACCCCTCCCCAAACCCACTCCCACACACACACACACACACCCCGATACATCGAGCGCTGTAGTCATGTCTCCCTGCCACACACAAACTTGACATGTGCCCTCTGATGTTCCGGTAGCTAGATCAGTCGCCCTATATCATTGACTTGCACACACACACAATTTCGATGGCTCTCTTCATCGATCTCGCACCCACCCACTTGATCCTCTCTTCGACTCTATCGATATCTATGACCCTCCCTCTCTTCCCGTGGATCGCCCAACCGTCTATATATGATATGGATAGGCCTCCATTTCACACACAGTGCATGCAAAATTTTGTTTGAGACGTCATCGACACATATTCCCAAAACAAAAAACACTCACGAACGCGCACAAGCCATTTGTCTAGGTTTGTATCTCTCACACACACCCACTTAGGTGGGGGACATGCACGAAGAGAAGAGGTGCACACACGACGCACGTAATCCCGTCTCTTTCCCAACCACACCCGCGCGGGTATACAGTGGAGCTCATTTCTGTACGAAAAGGAAGCCCACGTGGTAACTTGACACGTGTACTGGTTGTCCACTAGATGGAGGGAGGATCATCTACGAGCAATATTAATAACATAGCCGGCTGCTAGCTCTATCTTTGTGCCACCTCACTTATAGCCAACATAAAAGCCCATTCATATAATAGTTGCTGGCTCTATACATCATGTAGTTAATGCTTGACCCCACTTTCTTCTCTCACAAAATGCATTGGAGCTTGTGCTGCAGCTGGCTACAAGTTTACAGCCCACTCCTCTTCTCTCTCCTCTCCTCTATCCTCCACATCATCATAAATTTGAGGTGGCAACCCTTATAGCCCGCTTACATCAGCCTATTATACTTGCTCTACCACGGGTGAATAAACAAATTGCGACATGACGCGTTATGTTAAAAAAGAGGAAAACCATGTGGGGCCTACCTTAGAGGCAAGGCTCTATACACTGGAGTACTTTTGATGTGTCCCGTCAACTCGCAGAACGAGGAGAAGCTTGCTTAGTACGGCATCTCCCCCGCCCATGGGCGCGGTGGCTCGCAGGACGAGGTGAAGCTTGCTTACTACGCCTTACGCCCGCTCCCTCGCCCAAGCGCGCGGTGGCTCGCAGGACGAGGAGAAATTTTACTACTCCCTCAGTTTACTCCTCATCCCTACTACCTTGGTTAGAGAGATTATCATATTGTTTGGAATATATATGTCCTTTAGTAGATTTCAATATGAACTACTAGTACATACTCCAAACACTGATGTATATAGACGTATTTTAGAGTGCAGATTCATTCATTTTTCTCCGTATGTAGCATAAAGTTGAGATACTTATTTTGGAACGAAGGGATTACATATTTGCTATAATCTGTCAATCATTGAGATGCAATAGCATGCATGTTAATCTCCTTTGTATTTGATGAAATGTTGCAACGGGCAACCTTGGACGAAAGATATATGTAACAGAAGCTGGAAGCTTCATAGCATTCTACTATCTCGCTGATAAATTACAGTACGTACTATACAAGTACTTCCTCCGTTCCTAAATATAAGTCTTTGTAGAGATTTCATAATGAACCACATACGGATGTATATAGATGCATTTTAAGTATAGATTCATTCATCTTGTTCCGTATGTAGTCCACCGAGTGGAATCTCTACAAATACTTATATTTAGGAACGAAGGGAGTACTATGTAAAGACTTTTTTTGTGATTGTACTATGTAAAGAGTTAGGTGTCGCACGGTGTCCAGAAAATATGGTGATAGTGTGAGGTGGGCCATGTAATCACTGAGCCTGCATGTTTTCACTGCTCTTGCACTCCTTCGCTGTAAGAATGGAGAAAATTGTAATCTAGTAGTACCTCCTTTCGCCGAAAGCGTGGGACATCCAGCAGTCCTACCATCTCAGTAATAATGACCAATGAGCCGTCAAATCACATAGACCCAGCAGTAAGTTGGACGGACGAACCAACCATCACTCTTAAATCCGCTTCTCCCTTCAACGGAGGCGCTAGTGAGAGGTCGCGTCTACTCTGCCCGTGCATGAATGCGGCACCGATTCTTTGGAGCGACACTGACCGTTTCGGGCGAGAAGCGCGCATGGGCGATGGAGGGGCTTTGGGTGGGCCAGGCTGGTCAGGGGCGGGCGTGGTAGCTGTCCGCCTGTCCCTACCGGACGCCCGAAAGTGATAGGATGCACCGACTCTCGCGGCTAAAATCGTACACTACACACCATCTCTCTATATGAGTAGGTCGATCTGTCGCTCTCTCTAACACACACATGTTGTTAAACACACACACGAGCACGCACACGCATACACATGTTCATAGAATAGGAAAATCGTGCGTGTGTGAAGCCATACGAAATGAGATACAAATGGAGTACGTACAAACTATGACCAGCCTAAGCAATGTAACCAAACGCTCCTTACTCTGCCTTGTTATCTCCCCAAGAAACCCAATGCATGGAGTGCAACTACGCGTTGATCAGTCAAGAAATCAAATTTGGCTTGCATGCGAGTTAATACGTGGCCCTGCATGGTAGCTAAAACGACATCTCTTAGGGCTTCTTTGATTCCAAGGATTCTCAAAGGAATTTTGAAGGATTCAATTCCTTAGGAATTTTTCTTATGTGGGTTGTTCGATTCATAGGATTCTAAACCATAGGAATTTTTCCATAGGATTCATTTGCACTAGATTTCATAGGAAATTTTCAATCCACACTAACCTCTTTGAAAGAATCCAACGTTTTTTTCTGTGCACGATCAAGCACTCATAGAATCATGTAGAATTCAAGATGACATGCCACCCCAATCCCATGTTTTTCCTATTCCCGCGTTTTGGAAATCCTATGAATCAAAGAGGCCCTTTGTTGTTTGGATAAATTGTTGTGTTTAGAGACAGAAATCAGGGCTTTGATTGGAGGAATGATGGGTCAAGTTTCTCTTTCTCCTCCAATTTGCTTGCACCTTGATCCCATTGCACCTTCTAACGTGACTTATTACACCTAGACGGAGGGAGTCGTACGAGATACAGTGGCACACTAACTTAGGTCGAATACAAGTGCCAAAAATTGTGTGCTTGTTATAATAAGGATTCACTTAAAATAGTACGTGAGCGAACAGAGGGATCAATTGGACAGTGTTCCCGAGCAGTAGCGAGATGTGTGAGGTAATATACACCGCTGGCGCTTTTAATATTTCTTATTAATTTGTTTATTTCACCCTCTGATTGGTGGGACCCAACATACTACATGGAGAGAGGTAAGGTGACTAAGGCTGCATTATTTTTGCACCACTTTGGATAGTCTTACCACCAAAGCCACATGACACGATTATGATTTAAATCCCAATGACCCCCCCCCCCCACACACACACACAAAAATACGGCATGCTTGTCACACGAATGCAGGAATGTATAAAAGGTTATTTTCCACTCGTTGAACATAACGGGAGGGTTGTGTATCTGGTTAGCCTATTTGCTCATCAAACTTGAGGTCTCGGGTTCGATAACTACACCTGAGCATAATTCATGCCAGGAGGATTCTTTGACTGGTCAAAATGGATGGATACGGAGCTATACGATCTCGTAGTCACCGTATAATCACCTCATCACGTATAAGTTGCAGCATCGGCGCTTGTTTTCTAGGGTTTTCACTCTTCACACTCTCTCCAGTATATATATACACGCTGCAGCCTCAGCGCTTGCAGTTGTTCTCTTCACACTCTCTCACCCTCTCCAGATCTAAACAAGACTTCGTTGGCCTCTCTCTCTCGCCTCACTGCTGGTCTGCTTGTAGGTGCTCTCTTCACACTCTGTCACCCTCTCCAGATCTAAACAAGAATTCGTTGGCCTCTCTCTCTCCCCTCACTACTGGTCAAAGAGCTGGCAGGATCCGTCCGCCGGGAAGGGAAGGAGGCTTAACGCTATCGACGTCGGCAAGGGAGGGAATCCACTATCGACGCAGCTGTTCACTTTCACCTAGCGACGGCACTGGAGGGCCTCCGACCCCTTCTTCTTCTCCGCCATACATAGTGTGGGTCGAACGGCCTCCGGTCGCCCACCGAACAACACCCCAAGAACCTTAAGGTATAATTTACTTATTCCACATGCATTGCTCTAGTTGCATGTGGGCTCTTTCCGCTTCTGCACTCGAATCTAGGTGTTGGATCAAACAGGAAAGAAGTGGGGAAAGTTGTACACCATGAATCTAGGACGTGGTTCAAAGAGCAAAGGAATGGGTTAAAGTAGTGGGAAAAGTTGTATAGCATGAATCTAGGAGGTGGTTCAAAAAGGAAAGGAAGGGGGAAAGTAGTGGGCAAAGTTGTATCGCATGAATCTAAGACATGGTTCAAAGAGGACAGGAATGGGGGAAAGTAGTGGGGAAAGTTGTATAGCATAAATCTAGGACATGTTTCACAGAGGAAAGGAAGTGGGGAAAGTACTAGTACAAACTGGCTATCCAGCACCTACGTTGGTCAAAAAGGGGAAACAATGACAAACGCAGTACGCACATCTGTAACGAACTAATCTTTCATTATGGGGGAAAAGGCTGTAGAGTTTGAGCAGGACTAGATTTGATGCGCTCACATAGGAAAAGGTGTCTAAAGATAACAAAATTGGGACCAACACAAATATGCTCCTTCGTTGTTTGTTCTTTGTTGCAACAGACTGTTCATCACCCCAGTACATCGGTAGATGCACATGGTGCTGGTGCGTCCATTGTCCCATGCAACTCTTTAATTAGCTGTTGTTAATCTAAGGCCATGTTTGATTAAAAACTCCCTAGTCCCTACTTGCTTGGTTCCAGGGACTAAACATGGACTAGAGGTTATTAAATGACATGCTAAAAGACCATGTTACCACTAGTAATGAACTAATAGAGACAAGATGCCATGCGTGGCAGGGGCAACTGTTGGAAAACGTCCCAAAAAGACTCTCCCTCGGGGTGTTCTTTCTTTAGTCCCAAATGCCCACTTTTAGTCCCTAAAAGTCCCTCCTGTTTGGTTTAGATGGGACTGACATGGAGTTTTTTTAGTCACTCCACCAAAATGTCCCTGTAAACAAGCACCCTCTAATAATGCCACTGGAAAATTGATGCAATGCCACAATTAAAAGCAAATTACATTTTTAACGAATTTTATTGTTAATATAATCTCTCTGTTAATATTAATCAATGCCACCTTTTGAGAAATGCTAATGTCTTGCTTTCTTTCCCATTTAGATAAGGTAGATGCTTCTTTTTTTGGCTTCTGTCTCATCCACCGTTATTGACCACTAGTTGTTTCCTTTGCACCTCTGTGTAAACAGGGTTATCTACTTCACCTCGTTGCCATTGTGACCTTTTATTGCACTGCACAAAACACTTTTATTTTAAGAGTGTTTTGTGCAGTTCAACCAAAATGTCACATCGATAACGTTCCTTGATTGCTTGATCTTAGTGGAACTGCACAAGAGGAGATCTTACTTCCTATCCGTGTTGGGAAATTTGGTTCAGATCTTCTTCTTGTGAGTTGTTTGAGTTCCGCGTCATGAGAGGTTAGTACTAGCCTTCTTTCACATTGAAGGCGAAGCTTGTCTGTTATTGAACCAAGTGATGAAGGGGAAGAACGAGCGGAAGATAAACAAAAAATCAACTCATGGTGCTGTAAAGAAGCACTAGAACTGTGATGACACAAGTAATGATATAGTTTTGCATCTTAATTTATTGCTATGACTGGAACGAGCAATTGTTTTGGCACTGATTGGATGCCACTCTTAATGTAATACGTAATTATCTCTACTTGTGCAAACAGGGATCTTCTTTGAAGATACCATACATTTTAGTGGAACTGCACAAGAAGATGTTGGAAACATTAATCTAATCGAGTAGTATATAGTAAGCATGTCCACCATAGTAGATAGCAACAGATGGTTCCAGAGAAGTGCTTCATCTATATGCTCTACACAATAAGCCTCCTGACAAAGGTTGGTACTCGCCCACTGGTTTCATCCATATGATTGAGCTTTGTCATCTCTATTGGTGTTGTGCTACAGTTTAGATACTGTCATCAAAAAGTGGTATTGTCCTTGAGAAGTGCTTCATCTATGTTGTTTTAAATATTTCCTTTTCCTTTTTTGAGCAAACATGGATGCTAGCATTTAATTATCCTCTTGTCATTGCACAACATGATCATCCTCCTTTGAGGCCTTGTTCGGCTGAGGTGGTTTTTGAAGGGGAATGGTAGGGTATGAGGGGGATTAGATCCCCTACAAGCCAAAATCCTCTCCAATCCACTCCAATCCCCTTGGGAGGAGGATTAAATGAACAAGGCCTGAAGAAGAATATGGAGTACGTGAAGTGACTAGTTCCGCTTATGCCAGGATGAAGAAGCCATGTCTATCTTTTCATCAGAAGGAGCAGTTGAATGATGGTTACATTACTCCCCACAATACCAAACTAACTTCAACTCAGAAGGACTGACAAATCTCCATTTTCTTGCTGTGATGCGCGAGTACAATGTTGTTCTAGGATTCTTTCCGATGAGTTCCATTTTTCTGAAAGTGTGCTCTACATGGACCATGTAGGTGCTTGTTTAAACTGTTAGTTCATAGTACAGTTTGCTTTATACTAATCACTTTTTTGTATTTGTGCAAACAGGGGTGCTCAGCTTGATTTAAATGGGAACTACACAAAATGTTCATGAATACATGAAATCATTCATTTCCACCACTAGAAAGGAGGTGCCGACAAGTTCAAGGCGTTGCAACATATAAGGGAGAAATCATACAAGCTACGCGCGAATTTGGTTGATTTTGGTGGAACTGCACAAAAAGAATAGTTGGTCAGCTGGTTTATTTAGCACGAGGTGCCATGTCAATGTTCGAACTGATGGCAAACCCTGCCCATTCCACAATCGTAGGCATTTGATACTTTGGAATGAGAAAACCTTGTCAAATTTTGCTCATTTATTTTAGCAAGAAGACATGCGTTTGATATTTTCGAATGGGACTACCTTTGCTATCAGCAATGTCGATCCATTTTTTTCATTATTCTTTAGTTGTGAATTAAATATTGGCTCTGACATGTGAATCGCTGAAATGCATAATCATCGATTGTTTTGAATGTTCTCTATGAATTGCCAGGCCTGTTTGTTTGAATGCAATGTACAGGAATGCTAAAAAGCTGCTCAAACTCTTTATACTCCTTCTAATCCTTTTTATTTCGCACATTGTGAAAGTGCATACTTTTTTCTATAAGATTGGTCAAAGTTGAGACACTTTGACTGCAGACAAAACTTGTATGCAGACTAGAAAGGACCGAAGGGAGTACATGTGAAACTGCTGCATACGAGGTGATCACCATGGGAATAATGCTAGTACGTATTGTTTTGCATGTTCATCCAATGCCAGTGATACAAGAATTCGAACTAATCGAAATAAATTCATTCATACACGGTCGGATTTCATATAAACATGTCGGATTTCATTACATTTCATACATTGTTCAACTAAAAAGTGGTGCGCTGGAGGTATAATTAATTAACCGAAGCTACCCACCTGTGTCTGGCTGAGCCGAATAGAAGCTTCAGTGACTTAGCTGCAGGTGCAGTTGCGTAACTGACATGTGGCCCAAATGCATGTAGGGCCCATGTGTCAGTCAGCCAACTGCACGAGCAGTTAAGTAGAAGCAGCGCCCTTCTCCAACATAGCTCTCGGACTCCACGTCGCCGCCAAGAAGCGAACCGGCCGTCAGTGGTCAACCTGCCTAGCTTGTCATAGCGATTAGGGCAGCGATGGCCGTACTTGGACCCGAGCGGCGGCGACCTACCGTGTTCTACTCTTCCTCGTTTTCTGTGTGGTGCGGCCTCGTTGGCAGCGGGGCGGGGCCTCGGCGGAGCCGGCGATGTCCTCTGTCTAGTTGCCGGAGGGCGGCGCCTCGGCGGAGCGGGGGAAATCCTCCCCCTCGTTTCCGGAAGGGTGGGGCCTCGGCGGAGCCGGCTGTGTCCTCTGCCTCGTTGTTGGCGCCGCGGGGCCTCTGCGGAGTAGGGCCTCGTCGACGCCAGTGGAGCGGGGACTCGTCGGAGCCGGCATTTTCCTCTGCTTCGTCCTTAGTCTCGCCAAACAGCGCCTCGCCTGCTTCATCGCCCTCTTTGTAGGCGGCCGCAGCCTCCGCCACCTGCATGCGGTACCGCCAGCGCTCGAGGCGGCCCTCGCGGGCGGAGCGGTACAAGTCGAGCAACGCCTCCTGCTTCGCCCGCTCCACGGCGATCTTCTCCTCCTCCTGCAGGTGCTCCTGGAAGAGATGGTGGTTGTAGGTGGCGTTGGCTTGCGTCTCCCGGAACTGCTCCTCACGCTTCTGAATCACCGTGTCCATATATTGGGCACGGGCCTCGCCGATGGTCATGGTGCAATGCACCGGCGAGGATGGCGCGAAGGAGGGGGTTGGCGCCGGATCATTGACTACCATGTTCTCCATTGGGATGTCGTCGTCCTCCGGCTGCCTGCCGACCAGCCAGTCGGCAGCAATGGCTGCCATCTCCTTGTGGTCCGTCGTCCGCCCGTCCCGAAGAGCCCTAGAGCGCGAGGAAGCCATGGTGGGCAGTAGTGGTCTGGACAGGAGAATAGGAACGGATCCGGATGGCTGCGACTATGGCTGGCACAACAGTTTATATAGCAATGGTGGGCGGCGGAGGGACGGACGTGTGGCGCCGGAGTAGCCACCTAGGCAACCGCGTATCATTAATGTGGGCGGCAAAAGGACGGACGGACGACACTTGTGTCATTTGAAGGCGGAGCAATCGCATGCACAGGGAAGCGAGGCGGGCGGCGCTGACCGTTTCGAGCGAAAAGCGTGCGCGGGCGAGGGAGGCGGTCTGGGTGGGCCAGGTCAGTCAGACTCATGCTTGGCAGTGGGTCGGTCCAGCAGCCGGACATGCTGGCTTGCCAGCTACCTCGCCGAGCTGAGCGATGACAATCAGACGATGGACATAGCTTCCGACCAGGAGTCGGCGCCACTGTCCTAGCAGGTTCATGCCGTGTTCACCATAGAGCAGGTGCGGCCGCACTTCGACGCCCTAATGGGGGAAGAGCTACCAGCGCAGGAGGACCTATGCTCCAACATCCGTCTCCTCAACGAGCACCGGTGAGCAAGCGAACGACAATGCCGTCGCAGACACGTGGCCCTATGATTCTGGATTCCCGAATGAGCAGCGGGTGCTGTATCAGACCATCTGTAGGGCCCTCGAGGCCCTCTCCGTCATCCTTCGAGTTGTTGCGCTCGCCGTGGCGCCGCCGTCTCGCGTTGTCAACATGGTCAATGGACATGAGGATGAGGAGATGACTTTACTTGGAGAGGATGACAGTGGGGACCCACCAGGGACATATCCGCACGTACGCAAGTGCCTCCTTATTAGTATATAAAACTATAATTTTTTTGCTTCCTCCTGGTTTCCAGACATCACGGTCCCACACCATTGTCAACCTATGTAGTCAATAAACGAGAGAATTACACAAGAAGCGGCCGACAGCTGGGACCAAGCAGCTCGAGCAGTATTTGTGTTTTTGAGGTGTGAGCACTGCAGAGTTTTTCTTGAGTGAAGTTTAGCCCAGATGTTATTTTTTCTCCTCTGAACAACAACGAAAACATCGTTGCAGCTATTAACTGGGCGGGCTGTGGCCCGTCTAGCCCAGGCCAGATATCCAGCCCAAATTTTATTATTTTTCAAGCTGAAAATGGCTAGCCCAGCTATACTTTTTTTTAGGAATACCCAGGCAAGGTCAAGTTGTTATTCTCCGCCCCGCTGGGCTGCAAATCTTTCCTAGGAGGGACGCGTTAGGCTTAACAAGAAAATGGGCTTTAAAAAATAATAAATGGGATGTAATTATAAAAACTGGGCAGTAACAATAAAAAATGCACCAAACACGTAATTACTTTATAAAATATTATTTTTGGATATTGAAAATTTTAATTTCATTAATTGTTGTGAGTGCAATGTTTCGTTGGATTTTTACGTAATATAAATTTATATTGAAATTATTTTTAATCTGACTAGAAATTTCGGGATAAAAATATTTCGGATCCCTTCAAAATGTGGAAACTTTTATTGAATTCTATTTTGAACGGTTGCTTGAAATGGGATGTACTTATAACAAACTGTAAATGGGTTGTAGTAAATTTCATTAGAATTCAAAACTGGGCTGCACATTCTTACAAATCTCAAATGGGCTATAAGTTCTCTGCCACACACTTGTGGCCATACTAAGTTGACGCATGCCCTAAAAAAAGAGAGTTGACGCGTATGCAAGGCTTTATCAACTTATAGTCAACAGACGGTTCTAGCAGCAGTGGCCGTTGGATGTCCATCCAACAGATGCCGTGCTTCTTCTTCAATCTCAGATATTCTAGCTTCACCCGCCCAAAAAATGATTCCTCGCCCTAACATCTGGGGCGCACCATTTCGGAAGCCGACCTGTGGGCCTACTAAGTTGACGCATACCAAGGACTTTGTCAACTTAGTCAATATAAACGATTCTAGCTGAAGTGACCGTACGATGTCCATCCAACGGTCGTCGTGCTTCTTCAACCTCTGGTCTTCTTGCTCCAGCCGCCCAAAGCAACGCCGGTCGTGCCGCCTGGTCCTGCCTCTCGTGGCCGGCTGTGCTTCCACGCAGGCCTCACCGCCCCCTACTACTCCCACCGTTGGCCAGGCCATCCCTCTACTAACCCACACCCCTCTTATTCCGCGACGACGGCAGCCTCACACCGTAGCTGAACCAGTGAAGCCTTGTACTCCTCTCCGCGCGAGCTTCCACTACCTCGTCCTCCCCTGGTGCTCTCGGTGCGGCGTGGTCAACGTGGTCAAGGAACGGCTCCCATCGGACGTAGACCGTACATGGAGAGGCTGACAGTTGGGTCCACAATGGCAGCCAGGAAGTGCCTCCATATTACGCGGAAAATAATGATTCCTCCACCTGACAGTAGGGACCCACCGAACGGGCCACCGTATTTCGTGAAAAAAGGTTCCCCCCTGACTGCTCGGACCCATCGGACGGGCCATTTTATTGCGCAAAAAAACGTTCCCCCCGCTGTCAGCTCGGACCAACCAGAAGTGCCTCCTTATAACGCACAAAAAAAATGATTACTCCCCCTGCTGGTTGGGACCCACCTTGGTGGGAAGCTGACTTGTGGGCCTACTAAGTTGATGGGGATGGTGTGCTTTGTCAACTTAGTCAATATGAACAATTCTAGCTCCATTGACCGTACGATGTCCATCCAACGGCCATATTGCTTCTTCAACCTCTGGTCTTGTTGCTCCAGCCACCCAAAGCAGCGTCGGTCGTGCCGCATGCTCCTGCCTCCCGTGGCCGGTTGTGCTGCCACGGAGGCCTCACCGCCCCCTACAATTCCCACTGCCGGCTAGGCCATCCCTCTACTCACCCACACCCCCTGTTATTCTACGGCAACGGTAGCCTCACACCGCAGCGAACCAGTGAACCCTTATACTCCTCTACGCGTGGGCATCCACTGCCGTGTCTTCCTCGGCTCCGCGTCGTCCCCTTCCTAGGCCTCGCCATCGTCCACCACCCTGGTGCTCTTGGTGCGGCGTGGTCAACGTGGTCAAGGAACGGCTTCCATCGGACGTGGACTTTACGTGGAGAGGCTGACAGCTTTGTCCACAGCCACAGCAAGGAAGTGCCTCCTTATTACGCGCAAAATAATGATTCCTCCACCTGACAGCAGGGACCCACCAGACGGGCCACTGTATTTTTCAAAAAAAAAAATTCCCCCTGACAGCTGGGACCCACCAGCTACATCTTCAAATGCAAGGAAGTGCGTCCAGGCAAAAAAAACATGATTCGCCCCCTTGACTGCTGGGACCCACCAGCTACATCTTCGTAGGCAAGGAAGTGCCTATCAGTCGGGATTCACCTGGTCGAAGCGTACGTAGCGTTGTCATTCTGGTCGCGAACGTGTAGGTACATACTAGTCGATGTAGAGGCACGCATGTGTCGTAGTAGAGGCGCGCACGTAGCATGTACACGTACGTAAAGCGGCCAGTGTGCAAGAAAGAAAATACGACCACGTACGTACATACGGGCAGGGTCACGAATGCCTACTCGCGCATACGTACGGCTAGGGCTCGTGTACATGGCTGGGTCAGAACAGAGAAACAGCGCCGTCTTCGTGTTCATGGGGAGTCAACCGGCTGGGTCGAAACGGAATGCGTCGTCGTGCTCATCGGGAGGGCTTGGATGGAACAGCCGATGGAAACGAGGCCTGGCGTACCACAGAACGGAGGAAACGGCCTTGTGTTCGACCAGCCACGTTTGAAACAGGATCCTGTTCATCGGGAGGGGTCTGGCGTACTGCAAAACGGAGGAAACGGACCTCCTACGGTCGAAACGGGGGTCCTGTTGATCAGGAGGGGTGTGGCGTACCGCAAAACGGAGGAAACGGACTTGTGTTGGAGCTCTACGGTCAAACGGGGGTCCTGTTCATCGGGAGGGGTGTGGCGTACCGCAAATCAGGACTCCATGGGATACCGTTCATCACCATCGTTGACCCCCTCCAGCCTCCACGGGCTACTGTTCATCCACCTGTCGACCTCCTCCAGCCTCCACCTGCGACTGTTCAGCCTCCACCGCGCGCTACTCTACCGGCTACTGTTCAACCAGCCCTCTCCATGGGCTCCTGTTCAACCACCCCTCCACGGGCTACTGTTCATCCATCCCTCCACTGTCTACTGTTCATGCAGCCCTCCACGGGGTGGTACTATTCATGCAGCCCTCCACGGGGTCCTGTTCATGCAGCCCCAACCGGTTCGATCGAACGGGGTCGTGTTCATGCAGAGGCAACATCACATGGTCCTGTTCAACCACCCCCCGGGAACTGTTCATCCAAACCCCCCAGCAACGCTCACTGTTCATGCAGAGGCAACATCGATCGGCTTTAGTTAGCAGCAGTAGCAAAGGAACCGCTCGATCGGGTTCAGTTAACAGCCATCGATCGATCGCTCGTGTTCAGTAACGCATAGCCTGCAGTGCAATCGCTCGGGTTCAATTAGAGCCCAACGCCTCGCTCGGGTTAAGTTAGAGCCCAACGCCTCACACCCACGCGTGTGCGTGTACGAGAGAAATGTGCATCGCTCGGCCCCGACCACCCATCGTAACCGGGAACACCCCGATATTTTCCTCGACCTCGCTTATACCACGGTTTTTTCCGTCATAGACGGCCCAAAGAATGTCATGCAGCTGAGTCTCTGGCCCGCCCAGGATGAAAAGCCCATTTTCTGTCATGATTTCTTGTCATAGAAGTAGGACCCCACCACATCTATGATAATACCGGGTTTTGTCACAATTATCATCATAGAAGTGTCATAAGTATGACAGAAAAAGTTTCGTTATGCCCAAAATGTCATGGATGTGTCTTTTTTTTGTAGTGTAATGACTCTCGCCAAGGCTGGCGTGAGCAGCCTCGCGAGGATCACTATCAGGGCCAGCCTCGTGAGGGCCCATGGCGAGACCAGCCTAGCGAGGATCTCTGGAGGGACCAGCCGCGCGAAGATTGCCTTCGAGACAAGGCAACCCTTCCTCTGCTGCTACAACCACCGAGAAGGAACAATGACCACCACCAAGATGAAGGGGATGGGGGCTTTCAGGAGCCACACACCGTGGCTTGCATCCTAGGAGGCGCTCAAGCCCCAGCATCACATCGTGTCTTCAAGCAGTTCACCCGAGAGCTGAATGCAGTCCTCCCCAAGCTCGAGATAATGCATCCTCTCAGATGGTCCAAGTGCGCCATCACCTTCAACTCCGCTGACCAGCTCAAGTGCTCGGCCGCGCTCGGCACCCTCCCTCTGCTCTACTCGCCTACCATCAGCAACATGCACATCACCAAGACCCTCATCGACGGCGGAGCAAGGCTTAATGTTCTCTCCGTCGAGACCTTCGACATGCTGCAGGGGCCATACGACCAGCTCCAGCCAACCAAGTATTTCTCCGGAGTGACCGACGGCTGGACAACACCAATAGGGCAGATCCGCCTTCCCGTCACCTTCGGCGATTGCAAGAAATACCGCACGGAGCTCATCGACTTCGACATAGCCCACATCCGGCTCCCGCCCAACGCCATCCTTGGCTCCCCAGCGTTGGCCAAGTTCATGGCAGCAACCACCACGGCTACAACATCCTCAAGATGCCGTGAAGGGGCGGCATCATCGTGGTTGCATGTAATGAGATGGATGTGGTGTGCCCTCTCGAACGCACCTACAAAGCCGCAGAAGTGGAGAACTCAGATGCCGAGGGCCTTGCCTAACCTCCTAAAGCAGTCCCGAAGAAGAAGAAGCAACTGATTGCCCTGAAGTTACATGAGGAAGCAACACCCGACGGCGGCGCCTCAGGATCTGCGCCCATGAATGGGGCGCCTTCCTCCCTCGCATAGGAAGGCGGGCCCGGCACCCCTTTCAGGCTGGGCTTGGGGATCTCCTCTAGAGGGCCTCTAACCTCGCCAACACCACGAGGGAGGCGTTTGGGCATGATTTGGAGGCGTGCTTCAGCGCATGTTTCCGCTAAGAGGGCACAAGGCGTGAGGCGCCGAGTGCGCAGGAGTTCATCACAAAATCATCGAAGAAATGCAGGTACCAAGGGCGATGCGAGGCGAGCATCGCCCCACACCGCCAAGTGCAGCCATCATCCCAGGCTCGGGCAGCAAGTTGCGCATCTGTGTCAACGTCCCAGGGCTCAACAGAGTCGCATCTCAGGATCTCTACTAGCCGTCCTAGGTGGGCCGGTGCGAAGGCCCTGCTCACAACTATGTTCTCATGCCTTTTGGCCTGCCGAATCAAGCTGCCCTGCACCAGTGCCACATGCGGGACATCCTGGCGGTTCACGAGGCCAAGCATCAGGAGATCCTAGCGGAGGAGACACTGGTCCTCCACGAGCTCCTGGAACCTCATGAGCCTAGTGAGGTCCCGGAGGCAGGCGACTCATGAGGAGCAACTTCTGTAGCCCGTGTCTTCATCTACTCCAACACTTCTCCAGCAAAGGTGCCAAGTGGAATTTTTGGATTTGTTCATTTGGGGGCTCCCCTCGGGATGCATCATCCCCAGACCACGTGGGTCCGTCCCTACGGCATGTCTTGTCTTTTAGTTTATATTCAGTTGGGGGCGCCCCTCGGGCTGCATCATCCCTAGACCGTGTTGGTCCGTCCCTACGGCATGTATCATTTACGCATCTACCAGAACTTTCTTTACACCTACCTGATTTATCTTGTGGTTATCACTGGTGGCCCGGCACCCCTCGTGGACCCTGCTCGCTGCTGGCATGCCAGTTGCGCATTCCAAGAAACCATCGGAACGGTGCCTGTGCTTGGGTCCGTCCCGGCAGCGCAGAAAAATCTGAGAGACTAAGCTCTAACTCGCGACCAGCCTCACGCACGTCACCTCACCGGATCCTTAGTGCCTTCGCGTTCCTACTGAAATACCAATGACAGCACAGCAAGCGCTGCCATGCGCTATGACTTCTTTTCTAAATTGATTCGCAGGAACCCCCGAGCCGGACTAGGAGTGGCCCCACATGCCACTCCCCTAGAAGCAATCAGCTTGCACGCCAAAGGGGGTGCTCCTGAGCATTCCGTCTCAGGAGATCCTACTGGCTCTCGATCCCCCACCCCTGGCCTTGACCACGGCATTGCCACCTGGCATACCAGCGACGACTGAGCCTCGCTCGAGGTCCGGGAGCTGAGGGCATAGAGAACCCATGAGAGCTAAAGGGGAGAGACCGGTGCGGGCCCAGCCTGGGAATGCTATAGCAAGGACACAAACAACCCCTCCATGAGGATCCACATCAAGATAAGTCACCCTAGTGCATCGGCTAGGACCTCAGGGCCAGATGTTTCTCTTCTTTTCTCTCGCGACCCCACTTGGGCAACGTCGTCTTCCTTTTTTCGGCCTCTAGGGAGCCGCTTGCGCGCTAAAGGGGACCTCTCGAGCATTGCGTCTCGGGGGCTCATACCGGACCTCGGGCCGCTTACCTCCTGGCCTTGACCACGGCATCGCGACCTAGCATACTAGCGACGGCTGAAGCCTGCCTGGGGACTATGTACTGTCAACGTAGAGCATCAAGCTATCTCGATAATGATAGAAGGGGCGGTGCCCGAGCGACATATGCGATCGCAACATTAAGCAAAAAATGAATAAATTAAAGGGAAAGCATTTCGATTTTTACACGCCTCCACAGGGCTCGACATGACTCCATGCAGGGAACAAAAGAAGGAACCCGGGAAGAGCCTGGTCAAGAACATCATTGGCAGTGCCGGACGGACGCTCGCGCCCTTCTGCGGGCTCGGCGATCGCCACTAGACTCTGGCGATTCACTGCTGGTGGAGGAGCCGCTGACAAGGCTAAGGGAAAGTTCAGTGCCCATGGGCGTGTCGCGCGGGCAGCTCCTCCCGAGGCAGCACTCCAGGCGTTGGCCGTCTTCACCGAAGACCTTGAAGAAGAGCGTGGAGGCCCCGCCGTAACCGAAGAGGATGACGGAGGCTCCTTTAGGATGGCATGCATAGGCAATTTCGCCCCATCCTCGGGTCATGAAGACGCCGGCTGGGGGACAACCTCGAACTCTGCCTTGGAAGCCTGGCTGCAGCACCCAGCGTGCTGCAACCACATCTCAGTAGAACCCCTCGGTGGCACCAGCCTCGTGAAGAACATCGGGAGCCGGATCCGAGAAGATGGAGCATCACCGTCCACACCACGAACTCCCGAGAAGTGCCCTCGTCATGGGCACCATTGTGAACCACCCGCCCAGCTACGGCAGGTCCTAAGGTCACCAGGAGATTACGGGCTCCGCAAACCCAAAGAAGTTCGAACACAGGGGCGTGAACAAGGATCTCTCCCGCTCACATCTACCTAGCGCTACACCCTCTCCCAGTGGTGAGATTCAAGCAAGCAACAAATAGAAGCACACACGAGATTACCCAGGTTCAGGCCACCTTGCCGTGTAAAACCCTACGTCCTGCTTGAGTGGATTAGCCTTAGGAGGGATTGAGTATGAACAAGTACAGTGGTTCTTTACCCCAGGAGGAGATCTCAAGAGGGTCAGGAGGCAAGTGTTCTTGCTCCTTGAAGCGAAGGTGGGGTGTTCGAGATGAGGTCCATCCAGCCCCTCCACAGCGAAAACCCTAGCTACTTATATAGGCGGCCAGGGTCCTCTTCCCCCGAAATGTTTAGGCGGGAAGGGATCCCACAACGGCCATTTTTAGCGGTAACATAAGGACACTCCTATCTTGACAAAAGCGGTCTTCACCTGCAAAGAGATTAGATGATGACGCGGTGGTGGGCTCGGTGGTGACATCCTCCCTGTCGTCCTTGCGGTCTTCGGTCTTGTTGCATCGAAGGGTAAACCTTTGTCTTGCCCCTTGGGAACCTGTGCCTGCATTGTCTCCTTTGCACCAAAATGGCAACTGCGCCGCTGTCATGCGCTGGCACCCGCTGGCGCGGTGCGTCACTGCTCGCGTCACAGCCTCCCCCTTAGGCAGGCTTGGTCTTTAGTTTTCCGCCCCTCCGGAGCAGCCTAGCCTAGGCCGCTCCTGAGAGGGTCTTGGTATCATTCTCCTCACGAGGCTTAGCCTCCTCGCGAGGGTATTGAGCAGCTGGTCGATCAGCTGGGCCATACCAGGCCGTAGTAGGAGCGTGTCGCGGGCCGCAGGCAGGCAAGTCTGGGTACCCTGGTTTCCAGGACGCCAACAGTAGCCCCCAGGCCCAAGGCGCGCGCAGAGTTGTCTTTGGGGCGAAGCCTTAGTCGAGGATGAAGCGCCGCGGGCCCCAAAAGACTGTGGGCCAGGCTGGCGCGTGACGGTTGGATGGGATGTGGGCGACTCCGCTTCCCACGCAGCCTTGGCAACCGTGCGATTTGACAATTGCATAGCTGATAGGTGGACTCCTTGCTGCCGCCCCTGGTTTCGTGCCTCTCCATCGCCTCCTTCCTTTCCTTGCCTTCTCTGACCCCCTTCCTTGCCGCCATGCCGCGTAAGACAAAGAAGAGGGCAACCGGTGAGGCTGCCACGCCGCCGCCGGGGCTCGAGCCGGCACTGGGTCGCTCCTTCGTGGTGAACCAGGAGGGCATGTACAAGGAGCGCCATGCCCTGGCCGATGCGTCCAACGAGTGGGGCCTGAACCGGGCTTGGCCTGCTTCCCGGCCAATGGTGGAGTTGGACGCCACCGACATCCAGCTCCACATCCACGCCATCTTCGTGGGTCTCCTCCCCCCTTTTTCTGCCTTCTTCAATGCGGTGCTCACGCATTACCAGATTCTGGCGCTGCACATGGATCCGGAGTCCATCATCCTCCTCTCCGGCTTCGCGTTTCTGTGCGAAGCTTTTGTCGGTGTTCCCCCGTCCGTGGCCCAGCTTTGCCACTTCTTCGCCCTCCACTTGGTCGACGGGGGGCAGCACTCGAGATGCGTGTCGCTACGCGCGGTGGAGGCGACTGCCACCTACGGGATCGACTTCACGCTCCACCCGACCACGGCGTTTTTCCGTCGATAGTGGGTGTATGTTGATGCTGCTACGTACAACCCCCTGCTCCACCTCCCCGACGCGCTGGCGGTGCCGAGCTCAGGCTGGGAGCATGAGGTCCTCTCGGATCTGCGGGCAGAGCAGGTCACACATTGTTTGGTCAGCCTAAGGAAGAATGGGCTGACATTGGCGATGGTGGTGAGGGACTTGCTTGTTCTGCGTGTCGCCCCGCTTCAGCGCCATTCTCGCCCTATGTGGGCCCTCTCTGGTCTTGATGCTCCTGCGCGTCTTCAGCAGGAGCTTCTTCCTCCTGAGACAATCCAGGGGATGCTGCGGCTGCTCGTCGATGGAGTGCTTGAAGCACGCCCCGTCTCCGCGACTCCCATGTACCTGGCTCCCGTGGCCGGAAAAGCCTTTGCCGAGAAGATGCCCCGCTTCGATGCCTAGGGGCTATTGCCGGAGGGCGTCTCTGGCCCTCTTGACAATCCCCTGATGGTGGCGCCAGGGCTCACGAGCCCAACTTTCTCTTCCGTGGCGGATACATCAAGTGGAGCTCCTGACCCAGGGTCCGCTCCGCCCCTGGAGCGAGCAGACGAAGCGTGGGCGCCTGCGGCTCCAGAGGTGGCAGAAGAGGCCGAGATGCTGTCGGCTCCTGAGGTGGTCGAAGATGGAGCGTGGCAGCCCCCTCTTGGGGTGAGCCCAGAGGACGCCGTGGTGGGGAATGGGGCGCCAGTCGCGGACGTCTGCCGTGGCCTTGCCCCAGCTCGAGGCGAGCCCGCCTCTAGCGGCTCCTACCGTCCTTCACGGCGCTGTGCAAAAGGCGGAGGCTGAGGGGCAGCTATGGCTCTGCCCCGAGGGCTCTGAAGAGGACGAAGCTGACTATACTAGGCAGGTCCGTGTTCCTCAACTTTTCCGGTTCTTTCTGATACGGTTCTCCTAACCTCTTGCTTTGCAGGGCTCCTCCTGACTCATTCCTGAGCCGTCCAGCGAGGTTCGCAGACACTTCTGACCGCGCCCCTCCTCATGACCATGCTGGGTCTTCGGTAGACCTCGCGTTGGTCCGCGGGGCCGCGCCTGGACACTGCCGTGTGGACTGCGCTCAAAGCACCCGAGTGCTTCTGGGTCAAGGCGGCTCTTGGTGCTTCGGGGGCTCGTCTCATGCCCCCGTGCTTGTCTTTGTCATAGATCAGCAAGCTCTTGAGGCAGCCTGGGAGGCCGGCCGCTCATCAGGACCACGCCTGCTCCTCGCGTCGGAGGCAGCGCGCGCTCCTGGGATTAGCCTTGGGCGCATGCTGAAGGAGAAGAAGAGCCCCCATTGGAAGGCTGGGATGTCGTGGACGAGCCAGACCGCCTCCTAGAACTCGCGCTACGCAGGAGTGTGGTTTGTCATGATCTTGTGCGGGGGGCGTCAGATGCCCTGAAGCACCTTGAGCTCGAGGTTGCTAAAGAGGATGCGCGCATCGAGGCCGAGGGCCTACATCTGGCGGAGGGTTGGCGCTAGTTGGGGGCTGCCGTTAACTTGATCCAGCTGCAGCATAAAACCGCCCTTAAGAAAGCGGAAGCGTCTTTGGCCGCGGTTCAGGAGGCCCGCGACCGTGCCCTGGAAGAGGCTCGAGACGCCGACCGCCGCCGCGCAGCAGCCGAGGAGTGTGAGCGCGAGCTTGAAGCCTCGAATGCCGCGCTTGAGCATTAGGTTTGTACTCGAAGGGCTCCCCTCGCCGCGCCCACGGCCGATGATGACAACCCAGCGGGCCTCTCAGCGTGGGAGGAGGCGCTAGCACTCGAGATGATGGAGCTAAACATGGAGCGTGAGCGCCTGGAGACAATGGAGCACTAGGTGGCCGAAGCCGAGGGCAACCTCGATGATCGAGAGGATGTCGCGAGGAAGGCTGCCATGGAGACCGAGCGCCTGCGGAAGGATTTCCGCGGGAAGCTGGGGCTTCACGAGACTCGCTTCGCTGAAAAGCGCAAGGAACTCCAGAAGGAGGTCACAGCTCTCGAGGAAAAGCTAGCGGATGTCGAGCGCCGTCTGAAGGTGTCGGAGAAGGCTCGCACCGCGGCCGAGCATCGTGAGCGGGTGTTGAAGGAGGCATGTGTCGCGGCAGAGCGCCGTGAGCGGGCGTCAGAGAAGGATCGCGCCGCCGCCAGGGCAGAGCTCTCCTGCTTCCACAAGCAGGGGGAGGACATTTCCACTGTCGCGGCCCGGAACTCCGAGGGGGCTGCGCGAGCTCGTGGAATGCAACGCATCCGCTCGAAGATGTTCGAAGCTTTGGGGCACAGGTCCGGCCGAGCGTTGAATGAGCTCCTTGACTCGAGGGTCGATGGCCCTCTGGTTGATGATGACGCCGGATATCTCGGGTTCTTCACTTGAGTGGTGGAGCATCTTGAAGGCGAGGTCATGAGGGCATGGCAGCTCGTCGAGGAGCAGAGCCGCGACATCCTCAGGCGCGCAGTCTCACGCATTTTCGGCAACTTACTCCGTCTTAACCCGTGTGCGAACTTCGGGGCCTTGCTGGAGCCGATGCCCGTGACGGTCGCCGACCCCGTGGAGGGGTGGGTGAGCGATCACGTGGACGTGTTGGTGACGGAGCTTGTTCCAGCCATTGACGATGCACCGATGCTCTGGGGGGCAACACCGATGGTCCTGACGACGAGGCCGATGCTTAGTCCAGCTCCTGCTGTAGATTTGATTTTTTGGTTGTGGTCCAGAGCCGGGTAAGATGAATATCGTGAAACTTAAGCTTTTGATGATGTAAGGATGGGTTTAAGCACTCCCTTGTGACATTCGCTCCAGAGGCTGGGACCTCCGGCCCTTGTTGTGTTTCCGAGAGAGGCGTCTGCCGACCCTGTTTGAGCGCGTCTTGCGAGTACATGCAGCTGGTGCAAGAGTGATTGGCGGTCCGGCCGCGGGCTAGACATAACGTCCGCCCATGCCCCGGCCCCTGCTCGCGAGGGGCGATCGGGTGGGGTTGCAGCTATAGTCAGGCTTAGCCGAGCGAGGCGAAGAACGGATTGGGCGAAAGAAAACTCAGTCAAAAGTGCAGCCGCGAGCTCGACTCGAGAAGGCAGATACAAAAGAGGCAAAGGCGAATGGCAAAATGAGGGGCCGCGTTCGGCCCCTAAGTAGGTCTTCAGTCTTCTCGCCAGCGCGGAGTGTAGGGCTACCACCGGTGGATGTGGGCATAGACATTGGAGGGCAGTGTCGACGGCCAGCACGGAGCATGGTGCTACCACATGGAGCTCAGGAGACTCCGGGGCGTGTACAGCTCCACTCATTATTACGTGAGAGTGTCATGAGCGGAGACCTTCTAACGTGCAAGCCCCTTCACTTTGAGGGCCCCGCCCTGCACTAGTACGCTCCCACCATGAGCTCACCAGAAGGTGGCGTTCATGAGAAGGGACACTGCGCATAGTGGGGGAATGGGACCTTGGCTATAGGCCCCCCTGCCGAGCACTAGGCAAACCGCTTACGCGATCTCCGGGCGCACTTCGGCCCCGGGGGGCTAACGTCGTCCGGAGGCACGGCGTCCTGAGGTGCGAGGGGGACCCCGCCCCACTCACGCTCCAAATGACCCCTGAGCCTTCCTGATCAGAGCCGGGCCCAGAGGGTATGAGATTACGCGAGCGAGGGTACGGAGCCGCGGTCTTGGGCCCTCCTGGCATACATAGGACGGGCTGTCGTACCGCCTCCAGACGTACCCTCCACAACCCAGGGGATGGTACATCGGGTGGTGCGGTGTCTTGAGCTTGAGTGGAAGGAGAGGAGGCCCCTCCCCACATGCATCATACCCGCCACCGGTGAGCCCCTGGTGAAATCCAGGGCGGGCTCATGAGCGATGGGTCACGCGTGAGGGGACGAGGGACGGACCCGGGCCTTCCCTCCCTTTCTGTCTTGATACGGCACCTGGGGTGCTTCCTTTGCCTACTGAGGCTCGGGGCTAGAGACACCGTTGGCCCGAGACCTACGGCTAGTGCCGCGAGTGCCGGCCTCCGCAGGCACCCGCAAGCATTTCATTTGTGCTCCGTGGCCATCGGTGGTGATGGCGGATGTTCAAGGGCTAAGAGCGTGGGGTCGGCCTCCCGACCTTCTGCCACTGAGCCCCCTCGTGCCGGTGCCTGATCGCACCCAGCGTCGGGCGTAGTCCTGTGGCCGCCTCCCGACGGTTCCCCGGCAGGGGCTGTACTTGGGTACAAAGGGCTTCCAAGCAGAGGGGCGGCATCATACGCATGGTTCAGAGGGTCATACGGAATACCCCATGACACCCTCGTAGGTTGTCGTCGGTCTTTCCCACATCGGTGACCGGGCGCGGCCGACGCAGCCTCCTGTTCCTGGCGATGTTGTGCAGAAGAAGAATGGCTCGGCCTCGGTGCTGGCGGCGTCGTGGAGCTCGGCCACCCTAAGGAGCAGCGCGTCGTGGCCGGCGTAAAGCAACCGGCACCTTAGTAGCTCCCTTGCCACTACCAGCGCGGCCCTCATGTTTGCCATTTCGCGCCGGTCCCGCGAACTTGCCGTCGCATGCTCGGCGGCCTGCGCTGCGGCGCGACTTTGGCGCCGCGTGGGTGGTGGGTGCTGCCGGTCCCCAGGCGGCGGGTCGGTGATGCTCATTGTGCCGTCATCCCTGACCAAGGCCGGGTGACGGCGTGTCTCGTGGCCGAAGTGCGACGCTCAAGCGGTGCGAGCGCCTCGGGCTTCCGCGCGTGTCTGAAGCGTCTCCACCATCAGAGTCGCGATCCGTCGAGGCGAGGTGAAGCGAGGTCGACGGACGAGAGCGGGACGAGGTCGTCGGAGAGGTGAGGTTTCAACACGCCCCTTACCTGGCGCGCCAAATGTTGGATTACGGGCTCCGCAAACCCAAAGAAGTTCGAACACAGGGGCGTGAACAAAGATCTCTCCCGCTCACATTTACCAAGCGCCATGCCCTCGCCCGATGGTGAGATTCAAGCAAGCAACAAGTAGAAGCACACACGTGTTTACCCAGGTTCAGGCCACCTTGCGGTGTAAAACCCTATGTCCTGATTGAGTGGATTAGCCTCAGGAGGGCTGGAGTATGAACAAGTACAGTGGTTCTTGTGATCGGGAGGAGAGCTCAAGAGGGTCAGGAGGCAAGTGTTCTTGCTCCTTGAAGCGAATGTGGGGTGTTCGAGATGAGGTCCATCCAGCCCCTCCACAGTGGAAACCCTAGCTACTTATATAGGCGGCCACGGTCCTCTTCCTCCAAAATGTTTAGGCGGGAAGGGATCCCACAATGGCCATTTTGAGCGGGAACACAAGGATGCTCCAATACTGACAAAAGTGGGCTTCGCCTGCAAAGAGATCAGACGATGACGCGGTGGTGGGCTCGGTGGTGACATACTCCCTGTCTTCCTTGCGGTCTTCGGTCTTGTTGCACCGAAGGGGAAACCTTTGTCTAGCCCCTCGGGAACCTACGCCTGCGTTGTCTCCTTTGCACAAAAACGGCAACTATGCCGCTGGCACCCACTGGCGCGGTGCGTCACTGCTCGTGTCACTGCCTCCCCCTGAGGCACGCTTGGTCTTGAGTTTTTCGCCCCTCTGGAGCAGCCTAGCCGAGGCTGCTCCTGAGAGGGTCTTGGTGTCGTTCTCCTCACGAGGCTTAGCCCCCTAGCGAGGGTCTTGAGCAGCTGGTCGATCAGCTGGGCTGTACCAGGCCGTAGTAGGAGCGCGTCACGGGCCGCAGGCAGGCAATTCTGGGTACCCTGGTTCCCAGGATGCCGACAGCATCGGGAAGCTAGGCGGCAGCCGTTTCCGCCAAGAACGCGTCACTTTGAGCCCTCCAGCGGCGTCACTTCAGCGGCCATACATCTTCTTTGGCGGAAGTGGCCTGGACCCCTCCACAGGGGCTTTGCCCTTCACTGTCGCGAAGAACCTCCGAATCGGTGCCATGAACACAACATGAAGCGGGGGAAGGGAGAAGAAGCAAGCAGCGAGGAGATGGAGATGAGTGGAGGTGACTCTGCCCCTCCCCATTTACAGCAAGCGGGAGGCAAACCGTCAGCCCCACGATCACTGGTAATGATGACCTTTATTCTGCATGCAGGAGGCTCTAGTCAAGTCGTACGGTTGCTGAGGCAGCGTGGGGAGTGGAGACGCCCACGTCCAATCCAGGTGCCACGCGTCGACCAGGACTGCAGGCGATCGGGTCCCGCGGCGCTTCGCCCTTTCCCGTTGGCTTCACCTCGAAGCCAAGTCCGAGCACGTCTTGGGCCCGGGGGCTACTGTCGGTGTTCTGGGAACCAGGGTACCCAGACTTTCCTGCCTGCGGCCGATGACGTGGTTCCTTTTCAGGCTTGGTACGGCCCATCTACAGCATCAACACTGAAGACCCCCGCGAGGTGCCAAGCCTCACGAGGCGGTCTACACCAAGACCTTCGGAAGGGGCATCCTCGTCTGGGTGGCTCCTGAGGAGTGGAGAACACTATGCAACCCCCCACCTCGCGAGGTTCGCATGACACAAGCCATCACGACCAAGGCTAGGCAGGTGCCAGCGGGTGCAGTACAGCTATTTCCTCTTTGGTGATAAAGAAGCAGGCTCAGGTGCAGAGTCCTGAGAAATCTTCCAAAGGTTTCCATTCCAATACAACAATACCAAGACCGCCAGGATGGAAGGACGGAATTCATCACCGAGCCCACCATGGCGTCAGGATCAGAGGCTTTGCAGGCGAAGACCACCTTTAGTCAGGATAAGATGTACTAGTTGCCCCCTTTCAAAATTGGTCGTTGTAGGATCCCTTCCCTCCAACATTTCGGAAGAAGAGGACCAAGGCCAATATATAAGTAGGATAGCCACCACCTAGCAAGGGGATGGATTATTCAGACCTTCCCCTCAACCAAAAAGCAAGAACACACCTCAGGTGGTTGTTCGCCCATTGTACTAGTTCATCCACTGCCCATCTCGAGGCTAATACACCACACTACTAGAGTGGGGCCACTCACCGCTAGGTGGCCTGAACCAGGATAAATTGCATCGTGTCTCTTTTACATTCCTACTTATCGTGCTAGTTCGTGAGATGGCGAGTAAGTAAATATGCGCGGTTGAGATCTTCGCACGCACACCAGAGTTTTAACCTAGTAGGGTTTGCTGGAGCCCTAAATTTGACAAACACAATTACACTAGATGCATGATGAAGAGAGCATGCATGAAGATGGGTGTTGAGATGAGCATGGACAAAGAGGGAACAACTATGGTGAGATGAGAATGCAACCAAACACGATGGAATCAACGGACTTCCTATATGCAAAGAAAGCAGTTGTCTCGGCTTGCAGGCGGCACTTGCGAATGACTTACCGTGGTCTTCCTCAATGGTGTGTTCCATCGA
Source organism: Secale cereale (assembly GCA_902687465.1). NCBI lineage: Eukaryota > Viridiplantae > Streptophyta > Magnoliopsida > Poales > Poaceae > Secale > Secale cereale. The sequence continues at coordinate 288,941,576 of LR738710.1, read as the reverse complement.
ACGCACTTATACAAAGCGATTGAGATATCATCGATGTCTTCGTGATGGCGAAGGAAGTCAAATAGTTACTACCTCCATGTTTTTGTCTACAAGGTGTTAGGGCATATTTCTCCTTAGGTGGTTTTGGGGATTGATGACAATGTGCTAGCGGAATAATAGTTTGCATTGAGCTTTTCAGACTATCATGCATTTGTCACAAGATGATTCGTGCCCATCATAGTTTCAATTGAAGACAATTTTCTTTCCTACGGTTCTTTTTTGGTGGTCTTGAGTCATAGGGGAAACCGTACTATCAAGAGGGGGCCGCTTCGGAAAGGATCGGGTGGAATCAACACGTACACACTCATATTGCTCCTTTTGCCACTTTCTGTTTCATTGGAGTTGTCCATCGTTTGTACCGAAGAAGTGGTGGAAAGATGAAACCGGTAGTACCGCAGACTACATTGGCAGTACCGCCTATGGGCGGTAGTACCGCTGCTTGTCCCGCTCGTACTGCCGCTCGTAGTTGGGACCTCGATTTTTCTTGTCGGGTTCTATGGAAGTGCCTCGGTGTCTCAACCGTGCTACCTGTTTGTCCCCACAAAACATGCAGTTGTAGCAGCGGTAGTTCAGGCGGTAGTACCACCCATAGGCGGTAGTATCGCCCCTACTACCGCGGCTACCACCGCCTGTTCCTCTATTTCCCCCTGATATTCTCATCTCCTGTGCATCCTTTAGGGAGGCATAGTAACGCTTGGTTGCGCGCTGAGAGGTGCATAACGATTGTATTTGTCCCTCACTATAAAAGGGGGTCTTGTTCCTCAAGAAGACTTACCTCTTCCTTCCCCAAACTCCATTCTTGATCCAAAGCGCATTTTTGCCTGATCTCTCTCCCTAGCCAATCAAACTTGTTGATTTTCTAGGGACTGGTTGAGAAGGCCCCGATCTACACTTCCACCAAGAGAAATTTGATTCCTCCCCACTAATACCTTGCGGATCTTGTTACTCTTGGGTGTTTGAGCACCCTAGACGGTTGAGGTCACCTCGGAGCCATATTCCATTGTGGTGAAGCTATATGGTGTTGTTGGGAGCCTCCAAGCTTGTTGTGGAGATTGCCCGAACCTTGTTTGTAAAGGTTCAGTCACCGCCTTCAAGGCCACCACTAGTGGAATCATGGTATCTTTCATTGTGCGAGGGGCATGAGGAGAATATGGTGGACCTAGTGGCTTCTTGGGGAGCATTGTGCCTCCACACCACTCTAACGGAGACGTACTTACCCACAAAGGGAAGGAACTTCGGTAACACAGCCTCGTCTCCACCGGCTCCACCCTTGGTTATTTCTTACCTTTACTTTGTGGAAGTTTTTGTTGTGTTGTATCCTTTACTTGCTTATGTTCTTAGCATCATATTGGTTGCTCACCTAGTTGCCTTTCTAGAAAACCTATTTGTTGCTAACCTTAATTTGTTTAAGAAAGGCTATGTATTGGTAGTTGCCTGTTCACCCCCCCCCCCCTCTAGTCAACCATATCGATCGTTTCAATTGGTACCAGAGACTCATATTTTTATTAATGGTTTCACCACCCGAAGGGTATGGTTGACGATGCAGGAAATGTGGATGAAGTGCCCAAGGCCATGGAGCTGACCTCGATCATTCTAGACGACTTAAATGAAACTCTCGCTTCACTTAAGATGCTTATTACGATCAAAGTCAGGTCCATGATTGCAGAATTTCTTGAGGGGTTGAAAAACACTCCCAAAACATTGCTTGTGGTTATTCCCACCGCATCATAATCGGAAGCTAATTCCCGCAAGGAAGCAGCTAAAGGTACTCAAACTTCTTCTCCTCTCAACAAGAATGGGACGACAACCTTTGCCTCGGTTCCCCTACCCCAATCTATAGAGGACCGATTCCAACACTGATACGTCTCCGTTGTATCTACTTTTCCTAACGCTTTTCCTCTTGTTTTGGACTCTAATTTGCATGATTTCCATGAAACTAACCCGGATTGACGCTGTTTTCAGCAGAACTACCATGGTTTTGTTTTTGTGCAGAAATAAAAGTTCTCGGAATGGAACGAAACTTTTTGGAGATTTATTTCCAAATAAAACAAAAGTACATGAGCCATGTGGGTTGTGCCCACCTGGTGGCCCCGCTGACCCTAGTTCCGACTCCATAAATACCTAAATTTGGAGAGAAAACAGAGAGAAAGGATTATCTCGTTTCGCGATACGGAGCCACAGCCACCTCCTGTTCTTCATAGGGAGGCCAGATCTTTAGTCCATTGGGGGATCCGGAGAGGGGGTTCTCCGATCTTCGTCATCACCAACCCTCGTTCATCACCAATTCCATGATGCTCCCCACCGGGAGTGACTAATTCCTTCTTAGGCTCGCTGGCCGATCAGGAGTTGGATGAGATTCATCATGTAATTTAGTTAGTTTTGTTAGGGCTTGATCCCTAGTATCCACCATATTCTGAGATTGATGTTGTTACGACTTTGCCATACTTAATGATTGACACTTTGGGCCCAGGTGCCATGATTTCATATCTGAACCATTTATGTTATCACCATTATATCTATGTTCTAGATCCGATCTTGCAAGTCATATTCACCTACTATGTGATATGCTACATAAACCCCGGAGTGACAGTATCCGGGATACTTTTCGGTGATAACCGTAGTTTCAGGAGTTCATGTATTCACTACGTGTTAATGCTTACTTCCGGTTCTCTATTAAAAGGAGGCCTTAATATCCCTTAGTTTCCTTATGGACCCCGCTTACATGGGAGGGTAGGACAAAAGATGTCATGCAAGTTCTTTCCGTAAGCACATGCCAACGTTATATTAATGAACTGGAGCTAGTTTTGTATCGCCCTAGGTTATGACTGTTATATGATGAGTATCATCCAACAAATCATCCGATCCAATGCCTATGAATATCTATTGCATTTGACAAATTACTATTGTTGTTATTACTGTTACAACTGCTACAAAATCATTGATATCACTGTTACTGTTACTATTGTTGTTACCACTAATATCAAAACTATCATATTACTGTGCTACTGATCAATTTGCTACAAATAATTAATCTCGAGGTGTGGCTAAATTGACAACTCAGTTGCTAATACTTGCAAATATTGTTTGGCTCCCCTTGTGTTGAATCTATAAATTTGGGTTGAATACTCTACCCTCAAGAATTGTTGCAATCCCCTATACTTGTGGCTTATCAGGAGCTTTTTCTGGGGGCGTTGCCGAGGAGCATAGCTACATTTGTTGAGTCACTTGGAATTACTTTCAATTTATCACTATGAGGAATCTGAAGGATGATAAAACTAAGTTCTTTCCCTCAACAACGAGGGCGGGTAAGGGATTGCCATCACACCCTCCACTTGATTCTCCTTCAGTTTTAAGTACGCTTGCAACACCACAATCTGCTATTAATCCTTAAACGTTGCAAGTTATTGATGATGCTACTTATGCTTTGAATGATGCTAGTACATTGCTTGATAAGACTGTGCCATTGGGTGAATTTCTTGATGAACAACTTGCTAGAGATAAAGATATTGAGAATGCTGAAACTGATGAAATACTTGAAACTGAAAATGTTGAAAGACCTATTATATCTAGCCATCCTAGATATGAATTTCCTAAAGTACACAAAGGTTATGTTATGGATGAGGAGACAACTAGATATTTCCTTGCTTGCAATTATAGAGATGATCTTAAGAAATATTATGCAAACTAAAAGAAAAATCTATGAATGCTAGAACAAAATGTGATCTTATGTTTGCTACTTCACCTATCTGTGTTACTGATAAGGAGTATGAATTCTCTGTCGACCCAGAGTTAATTACTTTGGTACAATATAATCCTTTCCATGGCTATTAAACTGAAACCATAGTGGCACATCTTACTAAACTGTATGATATAGCCACCCTTTTTGCTCATGATGAGAAGATTCGCTACTATTATATCCACAATTTATTTATGTTCTCATTAAAGGGTGATGCTATAGCTTCGTAAATAATGTTTCTCCTGGTTGTGTGCTTAGTCCCAGGATATGATTTATTACTTCTCTAAAAAATATTTTCCTGCTCATAAGAAACAACCTGCCTTACATGAAATATTTAACTTTGTGAGAATTGAAGATGAGAGTCTCTCACAAGCTTGGGGAGGCTTTTCCAATTGCTTAAAGTTTCGCCTGCTCATCCACTTAAGAAAAATGAAATGCTTGATATCTTTACATAATATTAAAGGGAGGATTGTTCCTCTAGTTTTTTCATTTGCGGTGGGCCCAGATATATTTCCGTCCGTCATGGAACTAATGACTTTTGTTTCTCCCAAATCATCACGTTCTGGCGATTAGTTTTCCATCCAGTAAAAATCATCAAAAAAACAGCCCATGTGGGAATCGAACCTTACAACCTGCGGCATCTACACCCATGCTGCTAACCACTTCAACCATCAATCATTTCGGTTAAAATAGAAGCAGCTCTTTTAATTAAAGAAACAACCAGCAGTGGCAAATCTTAAAAACTACTACCATAAGTCTATGTCATAGTGGAATCAAACTGTGGGGACCCCAACTTGTAAGTCGAGATCACCGAATGCACGTGTACAGTGATCCCAGAGATCAATGCTCACTGAACACACAGAAGCTGAATAACAAGAGTCTTACATCCATACATATCGTCCTACACAAATTATGACCATTATGGCCAAGTCTTACATAGATAAAGCCTTGCGGGCTGAATATCAAATAAACTCGAATAGCGGAAGTCTTGGTAGATAAGTAGAACCCATGCCATATGCCTTAACCCTACAGTCATTCTGACTGGGAAAGCGTCCTAGTTCGCATGTTCGTCTCCATAGAACTCTTCTTCAAATTCCTGCTCTTCCATGCCTGGCCAATTTAAATAACCAATGGCAAGCCAATGAGTACTTTGAATGTACTCGCAAGCAACCCATATTTTTGGAACAAGTATGAAAAGGTATGATATAGCACTAAATAGGGTATGTTTGCTGAAAGCAAATTTGTGCGTGCAATGTCATGAACAACCTTTTTAGTGAAGCATGCATCATAAGAGAATAGGTTACAGATATCAAGATAGCCAAGTTTTGATCTCTTTCATCTTCTCAGGTCTTTTGACTTAATTCATACGGTGCTCCCCCCCCCCCCCACACAGACACGAGGTTTCGCAAACATTAGACGTAGCCCAAGAGCGGTTACCCAACTGTCCTTAACCGTGGACATGGCTATTCGAATAGTTTTACACTCTGCAGAGGTTGCACACTTTACCCACAAGATCCGGGGAACTTCCGTGTCATCCACGACCCGCGATACCTCAAGTACCAGGGGTAAGCACCCGATCACTATCTTTCCATAGATGACACTAACATGGAGTCCACTCGATTAGTAGCAACCCCCGTGCCCAACATTTCACATCTTAAAATTGTGGAGCCTCGCTCAAATATTCATCACATACCACTGGCACGGGGTACCAACGGTGTGTCCGGTGCCCTGTGAATACAATCATGGCCGCCTATCCAAGCACGACCCCGTCCCAAGAGTAACCTCATGTCACCCCCGTCACTAGTAATGTGGGCACCATGCTATCAGCCTAGGGAATCAATAATGCCCTTTCCCATATAAGGGTAGAGAGGTTGCGCATGTAAGGATGGAATAACGGTCGGAACTTAAACCAATCCGTTTTGAAGACAACACACACACTTGTCTCGGCACACCACTTTGTCATCAAGTGGTTACCCAACTCATCATCCCACTCGGGCATAAGTGACACCCGACGAATTTTTTTTGAAAAGTCTTTTGAAAGTACTATGCTTCCACCATCATGCATAATCCCGTCCCACTTGTATAGCCACTACAATAGCAACCTATCTACTCCCACCCGCATAACCCTCGTAGGAAGGTAGGGTCATGCTTGATGCAAGTTTCAATAGGAAAGAAACAAGGTGACCCATACAAGTGGTCATCATCTCAACATGATCCCGGTGCATTGACAATAAGTGCTATATGACATGCGTAAAAAGGGGGTTTCATAGACATGGTCAAAGGGATGCTTGCCTTGGTTGGCTTGGTCTTCAAAGCCTTCAAGTCCCTCTCCTTCTTCTTCTTCTTCAGCAACTACGTCAAACACGGTATCTAATCGTCGCAAGGAAATAACGGAGAAATAAGACAATAATAAAAACAGAAAAGTCAAAGTGCTCAAAAAAATGTCAACTTATTTTTATAAAATACTGGAAGGAGAACTAAGAGGGCAAAAATTCTTAGTTTTGGATTTGGAGTGACAGAATAGGGTGAATGGATTTTTAAACAGAGGTTTTATTGTTCAAATATGAATTTAATTTGAACAGTACAAAAAAGGATCATGAATATGTGTGAAAGTTACATCATTAAATAGGTTGGAATATTACAAGTTTTTAGGAGTTGGAATAAATTAATTTGGAAAATTTATTTTATCCTGTGGATTTATTTGAAAAATCCATAGAAAAGAAAAGCAAAAAGGCCACTGTGCAACTGGGCCGGAACGGCCTCAATGCATAGGACCAGAGGGTTTTCGGCCTGGGCGAGCCGAGCGGCGCGCGCGCGCCATGTTTAAACCTGACGGGCGGGGCCCAGCTGCCAACGGGAGAGAGGGGACGCGAGGGTGAAGGGAGGCTGACATGCGGGGCTTGCCTATCATCCCTAACCCGTGTCCAGATGGTCGGCGAGCTCATCGGTGGCGATGCAGGGCACGGCAGGGCGAGCGGAGGGCAGGAATGGAGTCAGCGCGGAGTCTCCGTTCAGGTGGTGGTGGAGGCGGTCTCCGGAGCTGTCGGGTTCGCCGGCAACGAGGATGCACGGCGGAGGGCGTCGGGCGGTGGTTCTTTCGATCGTTTCCGACTCCAACAGAGAGGGAAAGGAGAGGGGAAAGGGTCATTGAGGCCTGGTGGTTCCAGATCGAGTGAGAGTGGGGCGGAGGAGGCGTATACCCCTGGATTGATGGCGACCCGAGGCGGCGGGGCTCCGGTCGATCCCGAGCATAGAAGTCCCTAGAGGGGTAGGGAGAGATGTAGGAGTGCTCTAGGAGGCGAGTGGGGGAGGTTGGTGTTGCTGGAGCGGCCTGCGGCCTGCTTATATAGCCGGGTGCCGGTCCATCGTGGACTTGTGCGCCGACGAGGTCATGGGCGCGGCCAAAGGCCGTGAGGGCGCTCGTGGGAGTGTCCAGGCTGTTTGTAGATGAGGTCCACATCTAGAGAAGGGAAGGGAAGGAGCGGGGGAAGGCTCTAGAGGCTCGCGCATGTGAGGCCGAATATTGGAGCTCGCAGGCGGCCGACACGCGTCCGAGGGAAGCCATAGGAGGGAGAAGGAGGAGGGGACACAGCCGTGGCGTGTCGCGGACGTCGAGGCGACTCGGCTGGCGCGAGGGGGAGGCCCGAGGTGGTCGGAGGCGCCTGGCCAGGAGCGGCAATAGTGCCAGAGCGCATAGTAGCATGCTCCAGAGCGCGTGTATGGCTGGCATGGGCATTCTTTATGCCATGTGGTCGTGGCCACCAGTGTCTAGAAGATAAGGGAGGCAATAAACAATAGGGAATTGGCATTGGATGCTCTGGAGGGCTTCTAGAAGGATAGGGAGTTGAGAGAGAAGGGTGCAAGGGGCTGTCCAGAGATGCAAAATGGGGTTTTACCCCCTCAATCATTGAGCTGCGGTTCAGCCATTGCTACTGGAGGTAGAAGAGGTCTCAGGGGTGCTGTGGTAAAAACTTGAGGAAAGGGGAAATAGTGGAAGGGGTCAAAACCGAGGTTCTGGTAAAATAGCAGAAGGTGTTTGATGGTGTTTTAGGCAAGCATATGGTTTCATTTGGCATGAGACTCCACAGGTTGAAATGGCACATATAATTAGGCCCTTTCACCAAATTAGAGCTCATTTGGGCAAATTTGCCAATGCAACTTTTGTAAATCCTAGAAATCAACAGAAATGGGTTTTCCAAGTTTTAGTTATGCAAATCATCCCTTCTTGATGCACCACTTTGTGTAGTGTCATCATTTGGGGTTGCAAGCCTGTCCACAAAATTTGAGGTCACAAGTAAAAAGTTGCTAATGTAGAGTTGTTCAAATTTGAATCTGAACATAAATGATTTTGCGACACTTTGATCAAGTTACCCTACTCCAAAACTTGTGCCATTTTATCTAGATGCATAATTAGACCATTGTAGCATGTGTACCAAGTTTGAGAGCATTTTGACATGTTTGGCAATGTAAAGTTGCTCAAACTTCAAAATGGACAGAAATGGTTTTGAGGGGATTTGATGATGTTTTCTTGCTCCCCAAGGCATGAGGCTTGGCAAGATCATCAAATATGTCATATTTGACATGATAGAATTTCCGTGGAATTTTTAGAGAATATTTCATTTCTAAATATTTCAAAAGCTTGAAATATACAGAAAGGGTTTCTGAGGGGTTTGCCCAATATTTTGAACATGACCATGTGTTGAAACTCTTATAATGGACTATATATGTCCTAAGAGTCTCTCTGAATTTTGAAAAATATTTTTGAAACAGTTAAATAATTTTTAGCTATTAAAGACCATTTCTGGCCTAAAGAAAAAGCCTTTAAATAAAATAGGAAAATAACTTTTAAAATTATACTTTTGTGGTTTTTGGGAGTCCTATACCTAATAAGATTCAAACATACCTTTTCAAAGATTTTTCTCACCCTAAATCAAGTACTTGCAGTGCAAATCTTCATTCAGGGGTTTTTGAAAAACTAATTTTTATAGAATACTATTTGGCCAAAATACTTTTGTAAGAGTATACTATACTGTTCTATACACATGGTATGATCATTGGGCAGAAGTTTAGGGCAAGGAGATGAAGCATAGAGGGTGAGGCTATGTTGACTTTTAAAGAGCACTTGAAATTAGAGAGAGAAAAAATCAACTTCAAATAAAAGCCAAATGATGCAAAAAAAAGTTTATGTTGGTCAAAATTTTCATGATTTATTAATGGAGTAATCATGTTACAAAATGCAGGGTGTGAAAGACCTACCCCCCCCCC
>LR738710.1:288894502-288932401 GCA_902687465.1 Secale cereale | reverse complement strand
CCCCCCTTACAAGAATCTCGTCCCCGAGATTCCTAAACTAGGCTTTAAAAGAGATCGGGATGCTCGGATCTAAGATAGTCTTCACGTTCTCAGGTTGCTTGTTCCTTCATGTGGTTGCTCCACTGGACCTTGAAGTACTTGATGGTGCGGCTTTGCATCCATCGTTCTGCTTCATCCAAAATGCAAATGGGCCTCTCGCGGTAGGTCAAATCAGGCTGAAGGTCAATTGCTTGGTGATCGACATCCTTGTAGAGATCAGGCTTGTCCAGGACTTGGAAACACTTCCGGAGTTATGACACGTGGAATACGTTGTGCACATCGGATAGTTCAGGTGGTAGCTCCAACTGGTAAGCCACTTCTCCTCGTCGGTCGGTGATCTTGAAGGGGCCAATAAATCTTGGTGCAAGTTTTGTGGGGACCCCAACTCATAAGTCGTGATCACCGAATGCACGTGTACAGTGATCCTAGAAATCAATGCTCACTGAACACACAGAAGCTGAATAACAAGAGTCTCACATCCATACATACCATATTACACAAATTGTGACCATTATGGTCAAGTCTTGAGTATATCATTACAGCGGAAATCTTCAATAACAACTTGGACCCATGCCATCTGCCTTAACCCTACAGGCATTCTGACTGGGAAGCTTCCTAGCTCACATGTTTGTCACCAAGAAATCTTCATCATATCCTGTTCTTTCATGCGTGGCCAATAAAATAACAAGTGGCAAGCCAATGAGTACTTTGAATGTACTCGCAAGCAACCCAAGTGTGATGACAGAATAATTATGCAAGGCTCTACTGCTGAATTGGCAGTTTTGTGGAAAGCTAGTTTTTCTCGTGCAAGTATGATCAACCTTCATCAAGGATATGAATGCGTCTGCAACAAGTATTAGGAGGTTACAGACATCAACATCGAGAAAGAGTTATGAACAACTCTTGCTCAAGCTCATCGTGACTCTACCATGAATCATGTCACCAATATAACACAACCATGTTGTTTTCCTCAGACACACACACCAGGTTTCGCAAACATTGGATGTAGCCCAAGAGCGGTTACCCAACTGTCCTTCACCATGGACACGGCTATTCGAATAGTTTTACACTCTTTAGAGGTTGCACACTTTACCCACAAGATCCAGGGAACTTCCGTGTCATCCACGACCCGCGGTACTTCAAGTACCCGGGGTAAGCACCCGATCACTATCTTTCCCTAGACGACACTAACATAGAGTCCACTTGATTGGTAGGACGGGCCCAACATTTCACATCTTAAAATTCTGGAGCCTCGCTCCCATATTCATCACATACCACAAGCACGTGGTACCAACGGTGTGTCTGGTGCCCTATAAAGACAGTCATGGCCGCCTATCCAAGCATGACCCCGTCCCGAGAGTGACCTCATGTCACCTCCGTCACTAGTAATGTGGGCACCATGCTAGTATCGGCCTAGGTAATCAATACTGCCCTTTCCCATATAAGGGTAAAGTGGTTGCGCATGTAAGGTTGGAATAACAGTCGCAACTTAAACCAATCCGTTTTCAAAACAACACACACAGTTGCCTCGGTACACCACTTCGTCATCAAGTGGTTACCCAACTCATCATCTCCCTTGGGCATAAGTGGCACCCGACGGGGTTTTCGAAAAGTCTTTTGAAAGTACTCTACCTCCGTCACCATGCATATTCTCGTCCCCTTTGCGTAGCTACTACTATAGCATCCTATCTACTCCCACCCGCATAACCCTCATAGGAAGGTAGCACTACAGGAATCAGGCATTTTGCCGTCAGCCCATGACGGCAAAAGATGTCGGCAAACACAAAATCGGCAAAGAGTCATTTTGCCGTCAGCCCAAGGGCGAGATTCTATTTTTTTTATAAAAAAACATGAGCCAACAGTGGATGTGCAAAGGACAGAGATGGTCAAAGAGGTAGGCAGACCCATCACTTGCGTTTATGCATTTAATACTTTGACAACCATTTAATACACTGACACCCATTCAATACAGTAACAACCATTCATCTATAGAGAAAAAATTAAAGATTGCAGTGCTGCCAAATATAGATTACACACGTCCACGAGTAGAGTACGGCACGGCTAGAAGTGGTCGGTGTAGCGAGGCATCAACGCTGAAGAGGATTCTGGCATGCGGTTGCTTCTGGTGGCCTTCCGACCACGACCCGGGACGGTCCGGCCACGCCGGGATTGACGGAGTAAGGGCCAGCCGCCCCATGTTCGACGGAGGAAGGGGCCGGCCGCGCGGGGGTCAACGAAGGACAGGCCAGCCGCGCCGGGGTTGACGGGAGATATGGCCGGCCGCGTCTGGGTCGACGGAAGAAGGGGCCGGTCGCGCTGAGGTCGACGGAGGAAGGGGCCGGCCGCGTCGGGGTCGACGGAGGAAGGGGCCGGCCGCGCCTGGGTCGACAGAGGGCCTTCCGATGCGTAGAGACTGGCGCGGTGGGAGACCCAGCCAGTTGCATCAACGGTTGATGGAGCCAGGGTCGGCGGCGACAGGGGAAGTTACCACGGCCGGCCGATGGAGGTGGTGGCCAGTGGGCGAGATGACCGGCGGGTGGGACTGTGGCCAGTGGGCCAGGTGGTGGCGGGTGACGGGGGACGGGGTTGCGGCTGGCGGTGAAGGGGGAGGAGACTGGGGCCGGCAAGTGAGGTAGTGGCGGGCGAGGCCGACGCTGACGGGCGAGGTGGTGGAGGCGCCGGTGGGCAAGATCTAGATCGAGAGGAAAAAGAATGAGAGGTGGGGTGGGTACGTACTGACGTGCGGGTGGATAAGGGAGTGGGTCGCGTGGGGGCATGGGCATGTGTTTTTTCTTTCACATGGCAATGTGTTTTGCCCGTTGTGAGATGTGTGGACGTGATCCTTCCATGTCATCGATGCAGGTGGTCGATCCTCCTCGTGTGCTTTCTCTTTGCCGTCTGTTATTAAAACGCAGACGGCAAAGACACTCTTTGCCGTCTGCATTTTAATAACAGACGGCAAAGTACTCATTTTGCCGTCTGTTATTAAACCGCAGACGGCAACAACACTCTTTACCATCTGCATTTTAATAACAGACGGCAAAATAAGTACTTTGCCGTCTGTAATGAAGACGCAGACGGCAAAATGAGCACTTTGTCGTTAATATTTCTTTGCCGTCAGCAGTTGACGGTAAAAATGGTCTTTGTCGTCAGTCCCGACGAAAAGCTGACGGCAAAAAGCTCCACAGACGGCAAATTTCCAGATTCCTGTAGTGTAGGGTCATGCTTGATGCATGTTTGAAATAGGAAAGTAACAAAGGCAACAACCAAAGTGGTCACCTCCTCAACATGATTCCGATGCATCGATAATAGGGTGTTATATGACATGTATATAAAGGTTTCTCAAACATGGTCAAAGGGCTGCTTGCCTTGTCCTTCCGAGTCTTCAAACCTTCTGGTCCATCTCCAAGTACTCCGTCTATTTCGTCAACTAACATCGGAAACAAATGACAAAAAGCAACACCACAAGGCATAAAATAAAAGTGCTCTAAAAATAGGAGTTGGACTTTTCTAGGATACCTCTGGTCATATGAAAAATAACCAAGGTGGTTTCATAGGCATTGGATCAATGGATAGTTTGGAACATTTCAATATGATGGAATCAAGGGGTTTAATGGATCTGTGAGAAGTGTACAGAAGAATTATTTTGAAAAATGAGCAGAGGCATCCATTTAACAAGGAATGATTTTACAAGTAGCTAGGAGTTGGTTTCACTTGATTTGGAGTTCAAAAGAATTTCCTATGATTTTGCAAAGTTGGCTATACATGGATAAATAGACCAATATTTGATGTGGTACAGAAAGTATTGGGATAAATGTTCCAAAACTAAGTTTTGATATTATAAGTATCTAGGAATTTGAATCATGGCATTTGGATCAAAAGTGGGCTCTCTGTGATTTTCTAAAGGTCATCACAGAAATGGACAAATAGGATTTGCTAATTATTTGTGAAGAAAGTTTTTCTGGAAAAATGTGCAAGTTACACCATGTGATAGAGCATGATTTTATGAACCGCTAGAAATTTGAATAATCAAATTTGATGTTCATTTGAATGATTTATGGGTTTTACAAGTTGTCTGGAAAAAGAGAAAGACAAGGGAAGGGGGGCTATACCTATATTGCGTACTGGGCGCAGTATAGCACCGCAGCGCACTGGGCCGGCCCAGTTGCACGGCCACGAGCGCGCTGGAGGCTACGTTGAAGGCGCCTTTTGGGAGGACGCCACTCAGCGGGGTAAGCGGATCAGGCCGAAGCCGTCTCCACTTATCCTGACTGGTGGGCTGGCCTGGTCGCCATAGCCGCTGCAGGCGGGGCCCCTCACCAGCTGGCGGGGCGATCGTCCCCTACCTCGCGCCTGAGGCGGAAGAGCGAGAGGGGAGACGAGGAAGTGCGAGCACCGACGCTCTCCCAGGCGGCTCCGGCCACCTCCGGCGATGTTTGGCTCACCGGTGGATCCAGCGCGACGAGGCGCGCCCGTCCAGGTGCTTCACGCACACCGAGGAGGGCCGAGGTAGCGACGGCTTGGGCGGCCGCGGAAGGGGGCCGTCGGCCATCTCTGGCCACGATCGCGCGGCGTTCCCGGGGATGAACGGCGGCGATGGAGGTCACTGAGGTGGTGGTATGAGGGCACTAGAGTTGTTAGGGAGGGAAGATAGGGGCCGAGGCACCCGAATTTTGGCGGCAGCCGGCGGTGTTGCACTGGTCATTGCGGTGGGTAAAGGGCACGGGAGAGAGAGAAGTTTGGTCTAGGGGACAGCTGAGAGGGAGAGAGAGCGAATGGTGCCCAGAGGAGGGGCTCGGGATGGTCGTTTAAGGTGGGGTGATGGAGTACCATGGACGGCGTCCCCGACCATGGCATAGGTGATGCCAGAGGCCAAATCTGCGCTTGGGGTTGTGTCTAGGGTGCTCGTGGGCGTGGTCTTGGCCGAGGGAATAGGAAAGGGGGAGTGGGGCGTGCCAGAGGCTTCACGCGTGCGAAGCAGCTCACTAGAGCTCGCGGGCGGCCGGCGCGTGTGCGATGGAGGACATAGGAGGGAGAAGGAGGAGGGGGCAGACCGCGTAGCATGTCGTGGACGTCGAGGCGACCTCGATGGACACGCTCGCTCTGTCCACTACTGCCTGGGTGCCTCGGGAGGGCCGAGCTACAGTGCCCTGGCGCACTGTAGCGCGCTCCAGAGCGTGACTTTGGACGGCACGGTCATGTCGTTGCGCCCTGGCCGTGTCCCCTAGTGTCCAACAGCCCTAGGGGTAGTAAACAAGGTGGGCATGGCCTTGGATGCCCTGATCATCCACTGGGACAGGAGAGAGGTTGAGGGAGAGAGAAAAAGTAGGCTGTCTAGAGGGGTAAAGTGAGGTTTTTACCGCTCAATCATTGAGCTCTAGCCATGGGGGAGTTACTGGAGTTAGAAGAAGGTTTTTATGATCTGGGGTAAAACGTTGAAGCAAAGATGAATAGTAAAAGGGGGCAAAACAGTGGTTTTGGTAAAATGGCAGAAGGTGTTTGATGTGGTTTTGGGCAAGCATCTTATTTCCAATTGACATGAGGCTTAACAAGATCAAATGGCATATAGAAATAGGGTGTTCCACCAAGTTTGAGCTCATTTGAAGAAACTTGCCAATGTAACTTTGGTAAAGCCTAGAAATCAACAAAAATGGCTTTTCCAAGATTTAGTCATGCAAATCATCCCTCCCTGATGCACCACTTGGTGTAGTGTCATCATTTGGGGTTGTGAGCATGTCCACAAAAGTTGAGGCCACAAGTAAAAAGTTGGCAATGTAGAGTTGTTCAAATTCAAAATGGACAGAAATGGTTTTGAGGGGATTTGATAATGTTTTCTTGATCTTCAAGGCATGAGGCTTTGTAAGCTCATCAAATATGTCATATTTGACATGATAGAATTTCCCTGGATTTTTTAGAGAATATTTCCTTTGTAAATATTTCAAAAGCTTGAAAGGGTTTTTGAAGGATTTTTCCAATATTTTGAACATGACCATGTGCTGAAACTCTTATATATGGACAAATATGTCCTATGAGCTTCCCTGAATTTTGAAAAATATTTTTTAAACAATTAAATAAATTTAACCTATTAAAGACCATTTCTGGCCTAAAGAAAAAGCCTTTAAATAAAATAAAAAAATAACTATTAAAATTATAATTTTGTGGTTTATGGGAGTCATATACCTAATAGGAGTCAAATATACTTTTTGAAAGTTTTTTCACACCCCAAATAAAGTACTTGCAGTACAAACCTCAATTCAGGGGTTTTTGGAAAACTAATTTTAGAAAATACTATTTGGTCAAATTATTTTTATAAGAAAATACTATACTGTTCTATACACATGGCATGATCATTAGGAAAAGGTTTTGGATCAAGGAGATGAATTATAAGAGTTGGATGATTTATTTGATTTTTAGAGCACTAGCAAACAGCAAACAGAAAACCAATCAAGCAAGGTCAGAAACACTCAAAAGTTTTTGTCAAACCACATTTTAGCATGATTATTAGCTTAAGTGTTGTGGCATGAAAATCAGGGTGTGACTAGTTTCCCCTTAATGTGGAAACGCTTGGTTCCCTTCAGAGAAATTACTCGCAGGTACACATGGTCTCCAACACGGAAACTCATGTCTCGGCGACGTGAATCGGCGTAGCTTTTCTGTCGAGTTGGCGGCCTACAAACGTTCTCTAACTAGTTGGACTTGCTCTTCAGCTTCGCGGAGGACATCTGGTCCAAAGACTAGCCCTTCTCCGGTTTCTGACCAGTTGAGGGGTGTGCGACACTTGCGTCCGTACAACACCTCAAATGGTGCCATCTGAAGGCTCGACTGATAACTGTTGTTATAGGAGAACTCGACAAAATGGAGGCAATCTTCCCACTTGTCTCCATATGCTAAGACACAAGCTCGGAGCATGTCTTCGAGTATTTGATTTACTCACTCCGTCTGGCCTTTGGTTTGCGGGTGAAAAGCGATGCTGAATGACAACTTGGTTCACAAGGCTTCTTGGAATCTTTTCCAGAACCTTGAAGTAAACTGAGTGCGTCGATCTGACACAATCTCTTTAGGAACACCATGGAGGCTCACGATTCAATCGAGGTAGAGGCTAGCCAGCTGGTTCCCACTGTAGGTCGTTTTGACAGGAATGAAATGGGCTACTTTGGTCAAATGGTCGACTATGACCCAGATGGAGTCATGTCCTTTATTCGACCTTGGTAATCTAGTGATGAAATCCATTCTGACTTTATCCCACTTCCACTCAGGAACCTTGAGTGGTTGGAGCAATCCAGTGGGTCGCTAATATTCAGCCTTGACCCTTTGGCACACATCACACTTTGAAACATAGGTGGCAATCTCTCATTTCATCCCGTGGCACCAAAATCTTTCCTTCAAGTCTTGATACATCTTGGTTCCTCCAGGGTGGATGGAATACGGAGTGTCGTGGGCTTCTTGCAGGATCAAATTCTTCAGCTCCATCTTGTTTGGTACGCAGATGCAGCCTTTGTACCAAACAATCCCGTGCTCGTCCTCGGAGAATCTTGGGGCCTTGCCTAGCTTCATCTTTTTCTTGATGCCTTGAATGCTTGCGTGCCCATTTTGTGCTTCCTTGACTTCATCCATCAGGGTTGGTTTGACTTCCAGATGGTCTAGAAATCCTTGGGTGACCAATTCCAAGCTGAATTGTTCCAGCTCTTCATACAGGGCTGGTTGCCTTCCTTTAATTATGGTATTCAGGGAGCAAGACTTTCTGCTTAAGGCATCGGCTACCATGTTAGCCTTCCCGGGGTGGTATTGAACACTGAGGTCATAATCCTTGATCAGTTCCAACCATCTTTGCTGCCTCATGTTCAATTCCTTTTGGGTGGAAATATACTTCAGACTTTTGTGGTTTGTGTATATCTCACACCGCTTCCCTAGCACGTAATGCCGCCATGTCTTCAAAGCATGAACTACTACTGCTAACTGAAGATCGTGAGTAGCGTAGTTCTCTTCATGAGGTCGTAGCTGCCTTCAGAGGTAAGCTATGACTCATCTTTCTTTTATTAGAACGCTCCCCAATCCGGTTCGAGAGGCATCACAATATATCACGAACTCCTTGTGAATGTCAGGTGTTGCCAGAACTGGGGCGGTGGTCAATCTCTTCTTGAGTTCTTGGAAACTTTCTTCGCATTTTGGCGTCCATTCGAACTTCTTGTCCTTCTTCAGGAGCTGAGTCATGTGCCGGGCAATGCTGGAGAATCCTTCCATGAATTTGCGGTAATATCCCTAAAGTCCAAGGAAGCTTCTGACTTCCTTGACGGTCGTTGGGGACTTCCATTGGGTCATACCTTCAATCTTCGCGGGATCTACCGACAATCCTTCCTCGGTCAAAACATGACCTAAGAATCCAACTTTATGTAGCCAAAACTCACACTTGCGGAATTTGGCGTACAGTTGGTGCTCTCGAAGCTTGTCTAGGACCATCCTCAAATGTTGCTCGTGCTCTTCCTCCGTCTTCGAGAAGACAAGAATGTTATCAATGAAGACAACGACAAACTTGTCCAAATATTCCATGAAGACCTTGTTCATGAGATACATGAAGTAAGCTGGGGCATTGGTTAATCCAAAGGACATGACTGTGCACTCATACATGCCATATCTTGTTACAAATGCCTTCTTCGGAATATCTTGGGGTCTGATCTTCAACTGGTAGTACCCAGATCTGAGGTCGATCTTGGAGAACACCTTGGCTCCGCTGAGTTGATCAAACAGATCTTCAATCTTGGGAAGTGGATACTTGTTCTTGATTGTAACTTCATTGAGGGAACGGTAGTCAATGCATAAGCGGATGGTACCGTCCCTTTTTGCCACAAATAGAACAGGTGATCCCCATGGGGAGGCACTAGGACGGATAAATCCCTTCCTCAACTGCTCTTCCAGTTGCTTCTTCAACTCGGCTAATTCTTCCGTCCCCATCCTATAAGGCTTCTTATAGATGGGTCCTGCCCTGGGCATGAGCTCGATGACGAACTCAATGTCACGGTCACGAGGCAATCCCGGTAGCTCATCCAGAAAGACATCGGGATACTCGCACACTACTGGCACTTGCTCCAGTCCAACTTCAGACATATAGTTGACTTGAGTGGTTTGAGCAGAAGAGGAGTTGGAGGTAAACTTAACTTTGACTCCTTGGTCATTGGTCACAGTGACAGTCCGGTTGGCACAATCTAAGAAGCCTTGGTGCTTGCTGAGCCAATCCATTCCTAAGATCACATCCAAGCCTTGCGATCTTAGGATGATAAGGTCTGCTAGGAAATCTACCCCGTTAATGACGATACCAACTCCCTTACAGCCTATCTTGGCTCTCATCTCTACTCCGGGGGTTTGTACCACCATGGGTTTATTCAGGGGTGTAGGGGTCATGCCACTTTTTAATGCAAATCTTTGAGTGACAAAAGAATGCATGGCTCCAGAATCAAACAAGACAGTTGCAGGTGCTGAGTTGACAAGGAATGTACCCAGCACGACGTTCGGGTCTTCCTGGGTTTCTTCTGCAATGACGTGATTCACATGCCCCTTTCCATTGTTGGGCGAGTTGCGAAGAGCTTGGTTCCTTGGTGGCATCTCGCGGCCTTGTCCTGGGTTCTGCGCATTGGGGCGCGGGGGATCGAGCTTCTTGTTGGGGCACACCTTAGAGATGTGTCCGGACTGACCACATCCAAAGCAAGTGACTTGGTTTGGGTTATTGATCCTATTGCCACAACTGTTATTGGGGTTGAATGCTGGCCTTGGGTTGGCATACTGCTGAGGCTGATAGTTGGTACGAGGTGCAGGAGCTCTTGGCTGTTGATAGGTTGGCTTGACCGGGGCTGGCTGCCACGGGCGAGGCTTCTGGTTACTGGAACTTCCCTTGCTGACCATCTTGTGCTTCCTAGTGTCTTCCAGAGCGCACCGCTTGTCTTCAATCATGAGTACTTTGTTCACCAGGTCAGGAAAGGTTGGGGAGTCACACACGAGTACTGCAGAGTCTCATTAAGGCCTTCCATGAAGCGATCCCTTTTTGCCGCATCCATGCTGACATCTTCAGGGGCATACCTTGACAGAAAACTGAACTTCTGCATGTACTCCTTGACAGTGACACTTCCTTGCTTCAGGGCTCGAAACTCATGCTTCTTGATAGCCGTGATTCCGGAAGGAATATGGGCCTTGTGGAATTCTGCCTTGAAGTTATTCCAAGTGATGTCTTGCCCAGCGTGCATGACCTTGAATCCATCCCACCAAACCCAAGCAATCCCCCCGAGGCAGTGGGCAGCATAAGCCACCTTCTCGCGGTCTTCGGTGCAGCAGACTAGTTC
Organism: Secale cereale; assembly: GCA_902687465.1. Lineage (NCBI taxonomy): Eukaryota > Viridiplantae > Streptophyta > Magnoliopsida > Poales > Poaceae > Secale > Secale cereale. Next base: position 288,922,034 of record LR738710.1, on the reverse strand, counting down.
CGGCAAGTCCTCAATGCTGCAGACCCAGTAGTCTGCATCCAGGGGTTCAGCGGTCTCGATGAAGGTTGGCGGTGCATGCTTCTTGAACTCCGCCAACGTGGAACGTCCATTGCCATTCCCCGCCGGCTGGAGGTTGTTGGTGACGGCTTGAGCAATCATCTGGAGAGCTGCGGTGTTTGCTTGGCGTTCCTCTTGGAAGGCTTGGTGAATCTGTAAGTGCATCTAGTGCCACCCCTAGTTGGTTTTGGAGTATTGACGACAAACCTGGTTGAGGGATTAATGTGTTTGTGAGAATTGCGGGATAACACAGGTAGTAGTCCCTCATTGATTCGGTTAACCTACCGGAGATGACCCCTAAAAATGTATGAAGACATTGATATCAGTGGTGGTATATAAAGATAATCATATTGAAGACTATGACATGAGAAGAAATTGTGTGAAGACTATGGAAAGCGAAGACGTAGATGTTTCGTTGGTTCCTTTTATTCTTTGTTGAGTCATAGGAACCACCGTACTGTTAAGTGGGGTCCAAGTGAACTAAGTCAGAGTGACTGAAGTGATGCTCAACCAAATCCTATGTCTTCGAGCGAAGACTATGAGAGCAAATCTTATCCAGAGTCGGATGAGTCAGCTTTACTTGTAGCTCAAGTAAAGTTGCCGTGTGTGTTTGAAATCTGACCGTTGGAACACGTGTCAGTTCCTTAGTGACCCAGGGTCACTTCGGACAAATCAGGTCGGGTTGCCCAGTGGCTATAAATAGCCCACCCCCTACACAATAAATTGGTGGCTGCTCAGAGTTATTGCACGACATTTATCGTTTGAGAGCAACCCACCTCTGAAGCATTTGAGAGAGAAATCCTCGCGAGGACAAAGCCCAAACACCCAGAGCCAAAGAGTGTTAGGCATCACTGAAGTCTTTCTGTCTGTGTGACCTGAAGACTTATTACACTTGAGGACTGTGTTTCCTCCAGCCGGTTAGGCGTCGCGTTCTGAGCATCCAAGAGTCATTGTGGATCGCCGGTGAACGAAGTCTGTGAAGGTTTGGAAGTCTACCTTGAAGACTTACCAGAGTGATTGGGCGAGGACTAGGTGTCCTTAGCTCAAGGGGAACAAGGTGAAGACGAGGTCTTCTGAGTTAAATATTAGCCTCCCTAACCAGACGTACAGTTGTCACAACAACTGGAACTGGTCTAACAAATCACTTTCTTCCCCGAGCTACTGGTTCTATCCGTCCCGTCCTTTTACTTACTGCTATACGTTGTGAAGTCATTGCATGCTTGCCTAATCTGATTGACTTCACTGAGTATCTACTAGTTGTGATTGGCTTCATTCCTTCTTCCCTGATGATCCCTACTGCCTAGCTGCTATTAGTCTTCGTGCTTTCACTTCATTGAATACATGACTATAGCTTATCTAGTGTAGTCCACTTTCCGCTGCATACTCATAGGATTGAGTTTATCGTTTGTCTTTGAAACTACCATGTTTCGAAGCATTTCATAAAAATCGCCTTTTCACTCCCCCTCTAGTCGATATACTGCACTTTCAATTGGTACCAGAGTAAGGTACTCCCTTGTTCTGTGTGATTCGGTTTAACCACTTGGAGTTTTAGCTATGTCGACTGCAGGGATAATAAAAGTCTCCGCTGCCTGCCCCGTCTTCGATGGCACCGAATATCCCTACTGGAAGAACAAGATGGGCATGCACCTTGAAGCCATTGACGTGGACCTCTGGTTTGTCGTCAAGAACGGCGTTCCCAAGACTGGTGAAGGTATCACCCCTGCTGATGTCAAGAGGCTCGTTCAATTAGATTCAATGGCCAAGAACATCATCTGTGGTCATCTGACCAAAGGACGGTGTGGTCGTGTAAGTGGTCTGGACACGTCAAAGGAAGTTTGGGACTGGCTCTCAAAGGTTAATGAAGGAGTCTCTACCCAGAGAGATCAAAGGATCATCGTCCTTCGCAATCTCTTCAATCGCTTCAAGAGACATGACAATGAGAATGTCCAGCACACTTTCGATCATCTCACTGACATCACAAATTAGCTTCAAGCACTTGGCGCCACTGAGATTACCAAGCATGAAATCGTCAAGACCCTCCTGAGATCACTCGACAGCTCATTTGATATCCTTGCCCTGATGATTCAAGAACGCCCTGACTTCAGGACTCTCGATCCATCTGATATACTTGAGAGGCTCAACACACATGAGTTCCAGCATTCTGAGAAACGTGACATCTATGGTTCCAACTATGGCCGATCTCGCGCCTTAAAGGCAAAAGTTGTTTCTTCATCTGAAGAAGAATCTGACTGCAGTTCTGATGATCCTAAAGTCATTGGAAAGGAGCTTGCCATGCTTGTGAAGAAGTTCCAGAAATTCACTAGGAAGAAAGGCTTCGGAAAGTCTTCACGATCCATCTCAAAGAATGATGAAGCTTCTACTCATGACTACAAGAAGAGAACATGTCATAAGTGCAAGAAACCTGGTCACTACATCTCTGAGTGTCCTCAATGGGACACTGAGAAGAAGAAGAAGACGAGCAAGGTATATGATTCTGATGACAAGAAAAAGAAGAAATACTCAAAGTCTTCTTCTAAGTCTTCATCAAAGTATTCATCACACAAGAAGAATTCATCTGGCAAGGCTCGCGCATTTGTTGGCAAGGAGATGGATTCTGAGGAAGAGTCTGCTTCTGAAGAGGCGGAGGTGGAGTCGGAGGAGGAGTCTGATTCTGGTGCTGCTAGTCTGGCTTTAGCAACTGCCTACGTGGGCAAGTCCATCTTCAACACTGAAGACAATGGCCCCGTCCCCAACATTGATGATGAGGACAACGACTCTGCTCCCATCTTCTGCTTCATGGCACGCGGTGCCAAGGTAAAATCACGCGATGCTTACTTTCAAACATCTAGTGAAGATGACTCTGATTGTGAATCAAAACCTAGCTACAAAACACTTTCTAAAATTGCCACTGAACAGCAGAAAGCCATGGAACATATTCAAAACTGTTAGACAAAAGCGATGACCTATTGGACGCGGAAATGACCCATTCTCAGTCCTTAATTGAAGACATAAAAAATCTTCATGTTAAGTACAAGGAACTTGAAGGACTTTATGAATCGCTCTCAAAAACTCATGAAAAGCTTTCCCACGATTACATTCAAAGGAAACGAGAACTTGAGAAATTGAAAGCGGCTCATGAAGATCTTCAAAAGGAAAATGAGTCACTCCGCGCTCAACTGATCAGCTCCACTCACGAAGAGTTTGAACCACCATGTCTAAAATGCATTGAACGTGATAATGCTACATCTGTTGCTGGTTGTTCTACTGCTGCCACAGTTGCAATATCTTCAACTACTAATGTGGTAACTAACCCCTCTACTGAGGATACCACTACTATTGCTGATGAAAGTGCTAGGTTGAAGACTTTGCTTGAAACAGGGATGTACAAAAGCCTCAAAGGGCATCAGACTCTATGTGATGTCGTCAAAAAGCAGATACTGAACCGAAACCCTAGGAAAGAGGGTGTTGGGTTGGACAGGAAAATGAATGTTGATGGTTCATACTGGAAGCCTGAGCAGTATCCCAAAACCACATGGGTTGCTGCAAAGGAACCTTCAGTGGATCCATCTACCTTATCTGGCTTCACTTGTGCTAATCCTGTTATCATTGATGAATCCTCTGATGCAAACTATAAACTGTTTAAGAATCAAAATGGTGAAGTGTTTGCCAAGTACCTATGAAGAAGATCTGGGTACCCAAAGGTTGTCTTGAGAACCTTCCAGCAAATATTATCAAGACACCTCCTGGGATGAAGACAAACCCCAGACCAAAGGCTTCATATGGTCCTAAGGCTTCATACAGACAAAGGACTCACCTGAGTCACCCTAACGCGGATGTTTTGCAGGGAAACCATACTCAGACCCATGAATATGGGCATGTTTCTTCAAACCGCTATGTTCATAAATCCAAGAATTTTTCTGCCTATTCTTATGAGTATTATTCTCCTCCTGCAAGACTATTTGCTAGGGCCCCAAAGCCAAAATTCTCAGATGCTGCTCTTAGACTCATTGCTTCTAAGCCACCCCTGAAAATGTGGGTGGTTAAGAAGAACTAACTTTCTCTTGCAGGGAAAGGTCTCCAGCCGATAATCAAAGGCTTCTGATGCTATTGCTGGGGACCTAAAACACTTGTAGGGCACAAGATCAAATGCCCAAAATGACTTACAGCTCGTACTATTCGTAAAACACTTACTGAACATCTTATCAGTCCTAACTTTCATCTAAGCTTTCATAATCCACTTATGCATCAAATGTTTATGCTTCATAATGGCTTTTGGTGAAGCATATCCTCCTAACTGCATTGTAGGGAGTGACACCAAAGTCTTCAGAATGGATTATGGATAGCGGATTCACAAATCATATGACTGGTGATCGAAAAGTTCTCATGGACTCAACCTTACGTCCATCTAACAAGAGTCACATCACATTTGCTGATACTGGTAAAAGCAAAGTGTTGGGTCTAGGTAGAGTTGCAATCTCGAAGATCAACACATGGATAAAGTCATGCTTGTTGAATCTCTTGGCTTCAACTCAATGTCTGTCTCAATGCTTTGTTACTTAAACATGATTGTGATCTTTGGTAAATTCCGTTGCCTTGTACTAATGGAATCTGAAGTCTTTAGTATTTGAAGGATACGGAAAGGCGATCTGTATACGGTAGATTTCTCAGCTAGACCACAGATGGCCGTATGTCATCTAGCGAAAGCTTTAGAGTGCCGGCTCTGGCATCGGAGGCTAGGACATGCTGGCATGAGGAACTTGCACACTCTCGCAAAGAAGAAGCATGTCATAGGCACCGAGGAAGTCAAGTTCAAGAAATATCATCTATGTGGTGCCTGTGAAGCTGGGAAGATGACTAGAGCCAAGCACCCCTCGAAGACAATCATGACGACATCCCAACCCTTCGAGCTGCTTCACATGGACTTATTTGGCCCTACTCACTACTCCACATTCTCTACCACAGCCTGTCTCTATGGCTTCGTCATTGTTGATGCACATGGGTACACATAATACTCTACAAGACTGAAGTGCAAGATGTCTTCAGACGCCTCGCCAACTGTGCCATGAACAACTATGGCATCAAGATCAAGCATATCAGAAGTGACAATGGCACTAAATTCAAGAACACTGGCCTCGATCTTTATCTGGATGAAATGGGAATCACCCATGAATTCTCAGCCCCATATACACCTCAGCAAAATGGGATCGCTGAGCGCAAGAACAGAACTCTAATTGAGATGGCTTGAACGAGGCTCGATGAATACAAAACACCAAGAAGGTTCTGGCCCGAAGCTAGTGATACTGCATGCCATATCATCAACCGTGTTTATCTTCACAAGCTTCTGAAGAAAACATCTTATGAACTCCTCATTGGAAAGAAGCCTAACGTAAGTTACTTCATGGTATTTGGAGCTAAGTGCTGGATCAAGGATCCTCATCACAAGTCAAAATTTGCACCCAAAGCACATGAAGGCTTCATGCTCGGATATGGAAAGGATTCACACTCCTACAGAGTCTTCAACATCTTTCTCTATAAAACTGTTGAAACTGTGGATGTGCGATTTGATGAGACAAATGGTTCACAAAGAGAGACCCTACCAACAGTTCTAGATGAAGCTTCACCAAATGAATCTATCAAGCTTATGGGAACCGGTGAGATCATGCCTTCTGAAGCACAACCTGACGAGGAACTCATCATCTCTGCTCCAAATCAACCTGACGACAATGCTCAACCTGAAGACAACACTCCTGATGATGACAATGTACAGCAAGAGCAAAATCTTCGTCCAGCTCATCCTCGTGTTGCAAATGAAGTACAAGTCGAAAAGATAATTGATAGCATAAATGCTCCTGGTCCACTGACTCGCTCAAGAGCAACACAGCTTGCAAATTTCTGTAGGCACTTTGCTTTTGTCTCAATATCTGAACCCTAGAAACTTGTTGAAGCTTTTATGGAACCCGAATGGATTCAAGCTATGCAAGAAGAGCTTCAACAGTTTGAGCTGAACAATGTGTGGGAACTTGTCAAGCGTCCCGATCCTCGCAAGCACAACATAATAGGCACAAAATGGATCTATCGGAACAAGCAAGATGAGCATGGTCAAGTGGTCAGAAACAAAGCTCGTCTCGTTGCTGAAGGATACGCTCAAGTCGAAGGGATTGACTTCGATGAAGCATTTGCTCCTGTGGCTAGGCTTGAAGCTATTTGTATACTGCTACCTATACAAATCATCACAACATACTTCTATATCAAATGGATGTAAAGAGTGCCTTTCTCAATGGAAGAATAGAAGAAGAAGTGTATGTTGCACAACCACCTGGCTTTGAAGACCCAAAACGTCCTGATATGGTATACAAGCTCAACAAGGCACTGTATGGCCTCAAACAAGCGCCTCGTGCTTGGTATGACACACTCAAAGACTTCCTGAAGAGCAAATGCTTCAAACCTGGATCCCTAGACCCCACACTCTTCACGAAGACATATGATGATGAGCTATTTGTCTGCCAAATCTATGTGGACGACATTATCTTCGGCTGCACGGACAAGAAATAAAGTGATGAGTTTGGTAACATGATGCAAGAGCAATATCAAATGTCCATGATGGGTGAGCTGAAGTTCTTCCTTGGTCTTCAAATTCGTCAGCAAAGCAACGACGTCTTCATATCTCAAGAGAAGTACCTTATAGATTGCCTGAAAAAGTTTGGAATGCAAGATTGCAAAGGGTACTCGACGCCAATGCCTGCCAAACATCATCTGGGTCCCGACGCCAATGGTAAAGAGTTTGATCAACATGTATACCGCTCCATGATTGGTTCTTTACTTTATTTATGTGCATCTAGGCCAGATATTATGCTTAGTGTTTGCATGTGTGCTCGATATCAAGCGACACCAAAGGAGTCGCATCACTTAGCTGTGAAGCGAATACTTCGATATTTGGCTTACAACCCAACACTAGGATTATGGTATCCAAAGGGCTCAGAGTTTGATCTAGTAGGATTTTCAGATGTTGATTATGCTGGTGACAAAGTTGATCGCTAGTCCACATCAGGCACATGTCACTTTCTAGGACGATCACTTGTCTGTTGGTCTTCAAAGAAGCAGAACTGTGTATCACTCTCCACTGCTGAATCTGAATACATTGCTGCTGGATCTTGTTGCGCTCAACTTCTCTGGATGAAGCAAACACTCAAGGACTATGGAGTCCATCCGAAGCATGTGCCACTCTACTGTGATAATGAAAGCGCCATCAATATTGCCAACAACCCAGTTCAGCACTCAAAGACAAAGCACATTGAAATTTGTCATCACTTTCTCAGAGATCTTGTTATGAAGGAAGATATTGATATCATACACGTCAACACTGAAGAGCAACTGGAAGATATCTTCACAAAGCCCTTGGATGATAAAAGGTTTTGCAAGTTGCGGTGTGAGCTAAATATCTTAGAATCCTCAAATGTCCTGTAATCAGGCACACATCCTAACACTTATGCATATTGATGACTTAGATGTGCAACACACGAAGTAAAGTATATCTTCAATCAATGAAGACTTACATTCTAAGTGTGAATACATTAACATGGAATTGACTTCGGAGCGCCACGATAATTGTGCGCCGTGTCTGGGTCTAATACTTCCTATACGGTGGGTAACGCCACCACCAAATTCTTGTTTGAAGTGTTTCTCGTGGCATTACATTTGCAAAGTCTTCGCACTTGGTTTATCTTCAAGTAGGACATATATATAGAGAGTTGTGTTCTGTCCTCAACAACATTCACTTATAGCTATGTCTTCGTATTTGAATCTTTTGGACTAAGTGAATGTGATCGGACCCTAACCTCTCTATGCTTTCTCATCTCACATTCTGTCTGTCCAAATCATATGCATTCTGTTGAAACTTTCGAATATCTTTTCTGCGTCCTTGTCAGCAGAAGATACGGAGACAAACTTTAAATCTTTTTTTAATGCTCCATCCTTTATGCCTGAAACCCGGAGAAGCCGGAACGACCACTCCGACAGTCATGGTAAACGTGGGATCGTGGGACAACTCCCAATGCGTTACATGACCGCCACGTGTCACTCGTACGTGAATCGTCAGGGGCACCTGCGTAATTACGCTGTGCCGTCTCCCATGCCTATGAATGCTCGTCCCATCACGGTCAAAAGTTCTTCTACCACCTCTCCACCTCGACCAACCCTAGCGCCTCCACTAGCTTTCGACGACGCCGGCGACAAAGCGCTTCGCTGCCGCAACCTCGGCGACGCCGTCCTCACGCCGGCCGCGGACATCTTCTACTCCGTCATCGCCATAGCTGTCCTCCGTCGCCAAATTAGGGCATGGAAGACCGAACTGCTGGGCATCCAACTCCTCTACGTCTAAGCAGTTCATCCTGTGGTAAATAAAACTTGCTTTTTACCATCTTCTAGATCCATAAAGATTCATCTATTTTACCACAAGAAGTTTCTGCCTACTTAGATATATAGATCTATCTTGTTTGTATCTCATATCTTGCCTAGTACATTCACATATACTTGTACCTATTCGTGGATTCGTACAAATCTGGAACCAACTCTCATGAGTCAATGTCTTCGCGCTATGAGGTCAAAGTCTTCAAAATTGTTTTAATCTTCAAAACTTCTGAGAATGCATATTACCTCTTCCCCTTCCCTCGCATCTCTAATGTTGTCACAGGTACATGTCCGTGGGAGAATCCCTTGATTCTCATAGTTTGCATTCATTTGCAGAATTTTTGCAGCGTCACATTCACTCCCCTGAAGACAGTTCCTGTCTGACCAGCAGACCGAAGCATTTGCCTGTTTTGAAGCCATTCAGTTTGAAGCCCTTCAGGTTGAAGCAAATGGTAACTGACAAGACAGTTAGAAAGGGTGGCAGACAGCGCCGTGGCAACACCTCCATTGATTTGCCTCCTGATCTCATTGAGATATACAAGACTGATCCAGAGGAGGATTATAATCAGAGGAAGACACGAATCCAATGGATTCAAAGATACTGGGATGAATAGTGGTTTAAGTACAGGTTCGTGATCCAAGAGTATGCTGAGAAGAACGCCATCAAGCATCCATGGGGAGATATCACTTATAAAAATCTTCCACCCAAGACTCGTGCTGAAGCCATTGCTCAAGGCTTCTATCCTTGCATGGTCAGAAGGCCTCAGCCTGCTGATGCTGATCCTAGCTCTCTGCTCTGGTGTCGCGACGACAATCTGTTCAAGCGAAATCTTCAATACGCCAAGAACTCGGCCAAAGAGAACAAGAATCATTGGGGATTAGACTTCAATCCTGGCCCCTCCGCGCCCCGCGCTGGTGGCACGCACGAAGCTGAACCAAATCTGGTTGGGCCCTTCTACAACTTAGAAGGCCTCATCAGTCACATAAGGGTTCAAGGGGCAGATGTGGATCAGCCTGAAGCAGATGCTGATTCTGAAGAAGCGCATACAACGCCGAAGCCCAAGAAGAAGAAATCAAAGGCTTCGAAGACCACTCCACCAATTGCTTCTAGAGTGAAGCCTTTGGCCATTGCTCCACCTGCACCAAGTGTGCAATCTGAGGAACACTCTCGTATCTCCAAGAGCAGACAGCTGAAGAGGAAGCATCACGCAACCCCAGTCCAGCTCTCACTCCTAATGCTATTCCGAAGACTGCCAATGATGCCCTTGATCTCTCAAGTGATGAAGATCTTGGTGATGATGCTCTGGAGCTATTGATCAAGAGCAAGCAAGATGCTGAAATCTTCAATGATTTGCCGCTCTTTGACATTGAAGTGCTCATTAACTTCATTGATGAATGGTTTGACACACCCAACCTGAGCTTCAACGATCTTCAACTTCCAGTTGGCCTCAACGTCTCCTTCCATGGTGCCATTGCTTCTGAGCTGGCTCTGGCTCAGAGAATTGTCGAGCTGAAGCAAAAGATAGACTATGAAAAGGCTCGGTTCAAGAAGCATGTGGACAAGCTCAGCGTGCAAGAAATTCAAAACTTCAAGGTTATGATGCATGAGCTCAAGGAAGCCTTTTGCCAGAGGCGTGATGAAGCCAAAGGTTCTCGTGAGCGAATCAAGGACTTGGCTGCCAAATGCGTTCAAGCATTCAATGAAGCTGAAAAGCACAAGGCTCTTGGGCATCCTGGTATTGACCCAACAATGGCTGCCAAGAAGAAGAAGAAGCAACCTGTTCCCGAAGCTGAAGAATCGGGGCAGGAAATGCCTCGCATAGTCTTCCCTGCTAGCATGACTGGCACGAAGCCTAAGGCAACCCCAACTGCTTCAAAGCTCAAGAAGACAAAGGTGGCTGAAGCTGAAGCTCGCAAGCGCAAGCAATCTACTGATGAAGCTCCACCCACCAAGAAGCGCAAAACCAAGAAGGATAAGGCTGTTTCCAAAGAGCCTATCATTGTCGAGCCAATCTCAGTTGCTCGCCCTGCATCTGCCCAGGGAGAACGTCGAATGACTGTTCATGAGCCTGCTCCCACAGAGGCTAAAGCTATTCCAGCTGTTGACCCCACCGCAGCTGAAGACATTGGTCCTCATGACAATGTTGAAGATGATGAAGTCCTTCCTCATATCGAATACAACATTGAATCTTCGCCTGTTCTTACAAACAGCGAATGCATCAGCATTGGTCGTCCATTGACGCAAATTGCACAGGATGACTCGTGGGCTGATCACCCACAGGATACACCAGCCACACCTCAGCCAACTCAAGACACCAGTTTGGTGCGTGAAGATGAAGACTTTGAGGCCCAACAACCTCCATCCCCTCAGGCATCGCTAGCTTTTCGCAGGCTTCGTAAAGGACCAAGGCCTCAAGTCGTCACCCCAAGTGTTCCAGAAGGAATAGAGCAACCATCTGTACCTGATGCTAATCCTACTGTGAACCCCTCAGAATCTGAAGCCAAAGCGGCTGAAGATATTCCGGCTGCATCAGCCAAAGAAGAACCACCCCAAGGAGAAGAACAAACCCAAGTTGAAGAGGAATGTACAACCACACCCCCTGTTCTTGAGGAGAACGTGTCCGACCCTCCAGCTCCAGAAGTGGAGGCTATAAATTCATAGGCTGCCACCACCAACACTGAAGCCAATGACGTGGTCATGGCTGAAGCTAATGTGGCACCTGAAGACACAGTGGCGCCTGAAGTGACTGCTACTGAAGCCCGTGCTGCGCGTGAAGCCAGTGCTGCGCCTGAAGCAAATCTGCAGCTTGAAGATAATGTGTAGCGACCAGACCTCAAACTGTCTGATCTCCATGCATCAGTGTCATCCCTGGATCAGTAATGCTGACACGCATGGTACTTGAAGGATTTATAACAGAGTAGCAATCACACACTTATTACATCGATAGTCCAACGATGAATTTATTACAAATAATATGGCTGAAGGCCATCTAACACGATAACAGCGGAAGGCTTGGAAGATAAGTGAGTCCATCAACTCCAGCGGCATCACTGAGTATAGAACCACGACCTAAAAAGGGCATCTTACTCGTCGTCTGAAAAGTCTGCAACATGAAACGTTGCAGCCTGAAAATGGGTCAGCACATGGAATATGCTGGCAAGGTAACACAAGAGATGCAATGAAAGTAAAGCTATACTATATGCAATATGGCTGGTGGAAAGCTCTATGGTTAAGTTTTTGCGTAAAGCCAATTTTTCCCTACTTCAAAGGAATGCATTTTAATTAACTATCATGGAAGTTGAAACATCGTTGAGAAGATAGAAATCCTCTCAACCCCAATTAAAATTCATCATTAAACCCAACAAAATTAAATTAAAGTAACATGATGAGATGCACATGAAAATCCAAGTACCAGATACTCAAGACGTCCATAACCGGGGACACGGCTAATCATGATCAGTTTGTACACTCTGCAGAGGTTTGTGCACTTTCCCCACAAGACTCGATCGCCTCCGTTTGGTTTCTCGCACTGCATGGTGTTTGAGAAACGGATGACCAATACATAGTCTTTCAGAAGCGCTAGCACCTTACGATCGGGCGGACCGTACCAACCTACATCCCCTACATCTGCTAGTCCACCACTGTAAGAGTTCGCACAACTTACTCATACTATGCTAGAGCCCATAATAGCATTGTGGTTGCACACGGAAGTTTCTAGTATGAATAATCTCATGATCCCTTTGAGCCTGGGTGGCGGTCCAAAAGAAAATCAGGCAATCCTGGAATACCCAGATGCCTCAATCCACCCAGATGTGTATTAATGTTGCCACCTTAAGTTGAACCATTAATTAAACAATCTCACATCTGTCATGGATTTCACTCACCCAATCCACGTCTACGAGCATAGCATGTCCTAGCAGCAAACGTAGAAGTAACTCCCAAAGGTTTGAATGTAATGCATGTAATAGGTACGACCTCAATCTACTTCCCAATCCCACAAGTTAATAGATCCTACTCATGCAATGTGTGAGGGTTTGACTAATGCACTGAAAACTGGGTAATTGGAAAGTATGATCAAAGTGTTACTTGCCTTGCTGATGACCCGCAAAACCTAGAGACTCAAAGTAGCAAGCGGCGCACTCCGGGTTCTCTATCGCAATCAAACAAACAAGCATACAATAAGTACTTAACTAATGCACGGGTAAAACTCAAATAAGAGATCTAACCAGAAAGTTCAACTTAAGAACTCCAGTTTGCAAAAAGAATCAACTCGAAAGAAGCAACGAAACTCAAACTGCAAAAGAAACGAGCTCCGAATTACTAGTTGGCCTAAAGTCAAACTTTACAGTAGCCAAAACTTTGTTCAAGTTGTTCTAACATAAAGAGGGCTTCGAGACGAAGATCTGGGATCTTGAATCACCTGATTCCGACTCTCGAGCGAAAAGAAAAGCGCGAAGCAAGATCAGGGCAGAAATCGCGATCGGAAAAATCGCGGATAAATACCCCGAAAAGAACAAACGACGAACAGGCTAACGAACGAACATTCGATGTCTGCGATTAACTAACGAAAATCGTTCGTTAAAACGAACGTACGGATGAACGTCCGCTAAATAACTAAAATGATGAAAACCGATCTAAACTGAAAAAAATAGACCTAGAGTTCTTCCTGAAAAAACCCTGATCGGATCTTTCTAAAAAAACGATGGCGGCGTATACCTCGACTCCGGCGGGAACAGCGGCTCCGGCGGGGTGGCGGCTCCGGCGAGGTCGGCGGCGGTGCGGCGGGGTCCGGCGGCGCGGGCGGCGACGCAAGCAGCGGCGGCGGGGCTGGGGCTAGGGTTTGGCGCGGCGCGGGCTGGGGCGAACGGGCCGGCGGCTGCGGCTTATAAAGCCCAGTTTCCCGGTCCGATACGAGACTAGGTCGGTTTCCTTTTTTTTTAAATAGAGTGTTGGCGCAGTAAAACTAACGAAAAAATATCAAACGGACTCCAAAAATCCCGAAATAAATTTTCACTGTCCTCTAATAATATTTAGGACAAAGTAAACATTTTTCCCGGACCTAAATGAAATTTTGAAAAACGCGTATTTTTCCTATGCAAATAAATCCAAAAATAAATCCAGAAAAATTCCAAAGATGATTTTAATATTTTTCCTCCAATATTTCTGATATTTTGGAGAAGTCATATTATCTCCGCTCATTTGTTTTATTTAGAAATAAATACGAAAACGGTATTCGAGCGAACTCAAATACGAAAACGATAAAATCCCCAACTCTCTCCGTAGGTCCTTGAGTTGCTTAGAATTTTCGAGGAACTCCACGAACAAAATGAAAAAACATGAAATGCAAATATGATCTATGTATAACATTCCAAATTAAAAATTTGGGATGTTACAAACCTACCCCCCTTAGAATGAATCTCGCCGTCGAGATTTGACTTGGCTAGAGAACAGGTGTGGGTAGTCCTTGTGTAGATCATCTTATCGTTCCCAGGTGGCTCCTTCCTCGGTGTGGTGACTCCACTGAACTTTGCAAAACTTGATCACTTTGCTGCGAGTAACCCTACTGGAAAACTCGAGAATCTTAGCAGGCTTCTCGTAGATCAGATCACTGTCCAACTGAATTACTTCTAGGGGTACTGTGTCTCTAAGCAGTATATCGGCCATCTCCACGTGACACCTCTTAAGCTGCGAAACGTGAAACACATCGTGCACTCCTGACAATCCTTCCGGCAACTCCAGCTTATAGGCAACCTCTCCCATGCGTTCCAAAACACGGTAAGGTCCCACAAATCTCGGGGCTAACTTCCCTTTAACTCCGAAACGTTTAACTCCTCGCAGAGGCGATACTCTCAAGTATGCTCTATCTCCGATCTCATTGGTTATCTCCTTGCGCTTCGAGTCTGCATAACTCTTCTGCCTGGACTGAGCTACCTTCAGTCTATCTCGAATCATCTTCACCTTCTCCTCAGACTCTTTGATTAAGTCTGGTCCAAACAGCTGTCGGTCTCCAACTTCATCCCATGAGAATGGTGTTCGGCATCTCCTTCCATACAATGCCTCGAACGGTGCCATCTTCAAACTGGCTTGGTAACTATTGTTGTATGAGAACTCCGCGTAGGGCAAGTTGTCATCCCAACTAGATCCAGAATCTAAAGCACATGCTCTCAACATATCCTCCAGAATCTGATTGACTCTCTCCGTCTGTCCATCTGTCTACGGATGAAACGTTGTACTAAACTCTAGCCTGGTACCCAAAGTTTCATGTAACTGATCCCAGAACTTTGAGGTAAATTGGGTTCCTCTATCTGATACGATGCTCCTCGGAACTCCATGCAGACATACAATTCTGGTCATGTATATCTTTGCCAACTTGGCACTGGTATACGTAGTTTTCACTGGAATAAAGTGGGCTACCTTCGTCAATCGGTCTACTACTACCCAGATTGAATCATATCCGGCTTTGGTCCTGGGCAATCCGGTGATAAAATCCATGCCAAGCTTCTCCCACTTCCATTCGGGTATTGGCATTGGTTGTAATAATCCTGCTGGCTTCTGATGTTCTGCCTTCACTCTCTGGCATACATCACAAACTGCTACATACTCCGCAATATCCTTCTTCATACCGGTCCACCAGAAAATATCCTTCAAATCCAAATACATCTTAGTATTTCCTGGGTGAATCGAGTATGGTGAATCATGGGCCTCCTGTAAAATCAACTTCCTGATCTCCGGGTCATTGGGCACATAGATTCGATCCACAAACCATAGGGTATCATGTTCATCCTCACGAAATCCTTTAGTTTTCCTTCGCTCATCCTCTCCTTTGTAGCGGCAATCTCTCTGTCCGCTTTTTGAGCTTCTCTGATTTTATCCATCAGGGTAGACTGGATTTCTAATGTTGCTACATAGCCTCTCAGAACTATCTCCAAACGTAGTTCTCGTAGGTCCTCGGCTAACTCCTTTGGAAACTCCTCCATCATTAGGGTATTGACTTGGCTCTTACGGCTTAGTGCATCAGCTACTACGTTAGCCTTTCCGGGATGATAATGCAATCTCATGTCATAATCCTTAATGAGTTCTAGCCATCTCCTTTGCCTAAGATTCAACTCCTTCTGAGTGTATATATACTTCAAACTCTTATGATCCGTATATACTTCACAATGATTTCCAATGAGAAAATTTCACCACGTCTTCAATGCATGCACTACGGCTGCTAACTCCAAATCGTGGGTGGCATAGTTCATCTCATGAGGTTTTAGTTGTCGTGAAGCATACGAAACAACTCTCCCTTCCTGCATAAGAACTGCTCCAAGTCCTCGACGTGAAGCGTCGCAGTACACCTCATAATCCTTATGTTGATCTGGCAGAATCAACACAGGGGATGATACCAACCTTTTCTTCAACTCCTGGAAACTAGTCTCACATTCTTCGGTCCAACTGAACTTGGTTTCCTTCTTCAACAACTCCGTCATTGGCTTGGCAATCTTCGAGAAATTCTCGATAAATCTCCGGTAGTATCCTGCGAGTCCAAGAAAACTCCGGATCTCTCCAACGGTCATCGGGGCTTCCCAATTGGTCACAGTCTCCACCTTGCCGGGATCTACTGCTATTCCTTCTCCGGATATAACATGTCCGAGGAATCCGACTTCCTTCAACCAAAATTCACATTTGCTAAACTTGGCATATAACTGATGTTCTCTGAGCTTCTCCAATACCAAACACAAATGCTCTTCATGCTCCTCTTCATCCTTCGAGAAGATCAATATATCATCTATGAACAGTACGACGAACTTATCCAAATACTCCATAAACACTTTGTTCATCAGGTTCATAAAGTATGCCGGTGCGTTTGTCAGACCAAACGACATAACGGTATACTCATACTACCCATACCTAGTGGTAAAGGCCGTCTTAGGTATATCGTGCTCTCGAATCTTCAATTGATTGTACCCTGATCGCAGATCGATCTTGGAAAATACCTTAGCTCCTTGCAATCTATCGAATAAATCATTGATCATTGGCAGTGGGTACTTGTTCTTGATCGTTACCTCATTCAATCCTCGGTAATCTACGACCATTCTTAACGATCCATCCTTCTTCTCCACTAGAAGTACTGGCAAACCCCAAGGCGAAGAACTTGGGCGTATAAATCCTTTATCCAGTAACTCCTTAATCTGCTTCTTAATTTCCTCCAAATCCTTTGCAGGCATCCTATATGGTCTCTTAGAAATTGGCCCGGTGCCTGGCAAAAGTTCAATCAAAAACTCTATATCTCTATCCGGTGGCATGCCAGGTAACTCCTTTGGAAACACATCCGGATAATCCTTCACTACTGGTACTTCCTCCTGAACAACTCCTGAGAGGGAATTTAATCTACTCCTCTTTGACTCATGCCGGGATACATACTTGATCCTTCATCCTTCCGGCGTAGTAAGCAAAATGGTCTTACTGGCACATTCAATATTCCCTTCATACTTAGATAACCAATCCATGCCTAATATCACATCCAGTCCTTGAGATTCCAATACTATTAGGTCCAATGGGAATATGTAATTACCAATCCTTAAGGGCAGCTGTTCACACCATGACTTAGCCATATATTCTGCTCCTGGTGAGGTTACTAACATGGGCGATCTAAGGGCTTGGGTCGGCAGTTTATACTTATCCACGAATCCCCTCGAAATGTATGCATGCGATGCACCAGTATTGAAAAGAACGAGTGCAGTAAAGGACTTAACTAAGAACTTACCTATAACTGCATCTGGTTGCTCCTCTACTTCTTCCACAGTCACGTGGTTCACTTGTCCTTTGTTGAACGGGTTGGGCTTCTTCCTGGCGCTTCCATTGCCGTTCCCATTCCTAACTTCTGGGCATTCATTAGCATAATGTCCAGTCTTCCCGCACTTGTAACAAGTGACATGGCTAAAATCCCTCTTGGTGGGTGTGGATGGTGCAGGGCGGTTCTGGTTTCCATTGGCTCCATTCCCGTTTCCATTCCCATTTCCATTCTTGGTGCCATTGTGATTGTGCGAGCTACTTCCTCCATGGGTATGCTGAAACTGTCCTACCGCTTTAGGGGTAAAGCGAGGCTTCTGCTGTGCTCCAGAATTATACTTTCCTTGCCCATACTTCCTCTTACGACTCTCAATCTGTTGATGCTTCCTTTCAATCATCAGGGCACGGTCAACCAACTCCTGATAGTTATTGAAAGTTGCCACCATCAATTGTACACTCATCTCATCATTCAGCCCTTCCATAAATCTCTCCTGCTTCTTGGCATCTGTGGCCACATCATCTGGGGCATAACGAGATAGGGTACTAAACTCATCCATGTACTGGGCCACAGTACGGTTCCCTTGGCGCAAATTGCGAAACTCTTGCTTCTTCATACTCATGGCTCCAGTCGAGACCTGGGCAGTACGAAAAGCTTGCTGAAACTGATCCCAAGTCACATTGGCTACGGGGTAAGTGGCTGTGTAATTCTCCCACCATGCTGCGGCTAGTCCAGACAACTGGTGTGCGGCAAATCGCACCTTCTCAGCCTCCGAGCAATTGGCGGTGGTCAAATCCCTTCTAATCTTGCGTAGCCAGTCATCAGCCACAATTGGTTCGATGCTGCTAGGAAACACAGGTGGTTGCAACCTTAAGAAACGTGTCAGGTTGTCCACAGGTGGTGGTGGTGGAGGGTGGTTGTTGTTGTTCTGGTTGTTCTGAGTGTTCTAGACAAGAAGTTGCATCAGGGTGTTCTGCTGCTGGATCAACTGGGTGAGCTCAGGGGGAAACTCGAATTCACGTCTTGGAGGCATCTGATGGGTGTAGAGGGAAGAGTTTAGAATAGAAAAGAGGTCTAAGGGAAAATCACTACCCATATGCACAAGAGACAAACACACAATCATATCACACCAATCAATTTCAAACAAGGTCTTACAAATCTAACGATCGTTACAAAAGTGCTCTAAATCTAATATGTGGAGGTAAACTACTAGTCACGGGGTGGTCATCTAAAAATATTGATAGGCAGAGGATTCCATAATATCTGCTCCAGCTTCATCTTCATAATCTTCGTCCTTGCTATCCTCAGCTTCCGAATCCGTGTCATCTATAATAATATAATC
Source organism: Secale cereale (assembly GCA_902687465.1). Taxonomy (NCBI): domain Eukaryota; kingdom Viridiplantae; phylum Streptophyta; class Magnoliopsida; order Poales; family Poaceae; genus Secale; species Secale cereale. The sequence continues at coordinate 288,903,455 of LR738710.1, read as the reverse complement.
TTCCGGTGGAATCTCCTTGGGTTCTTCCTCGTCTTCTTCTCCCATGAGTATCCCTAACTTCTGGGTCAAATCATCATTCTTCTCCACAAGTATCTTCATCTCCTCCTCATATCCGTCACGTGTAGACTTGAGTTCTTCCTCTAACTCCAAATTCCTATTTAGGGCTTTCTTCAAATCTATCATCCCAGCACACATCTGGTGCTCCTGGCGACGAATGTGGTGGTTCAACTCCTGGATGAATGCTGCAATGGATAAACCCTTCTTAGTGCTGATCATCTCCCAATTCTCATCTCGGCGTCCACAAATCTGGTAGATGGTGTCCTTTAGCTCCTGCTTGTAGACTTCTCCAATCCTTCCCATAGCAATGTGGGCTGCCATACTCCTTCCTAGGCTCCATGTGGGTGCATTAAAGGAAAATGCTATGAGTGAGGTGACGGGTGCGAACGTCCTTCCTGGAACTTGAGCTTGAATCAACCAACGCTCCTCCTCAGGTAGAGTAGCATTGTAGGTTCCGGTGAAACTTGGTAATCTAATGTTTAGATATCTTGTGACTTCCTTCAGGTGTCATCCAAAGGGTGTTTCTTCATTCGGTTGCATGAACTTGTGCTTTGCTTCCACCATCCTAAAGAATAGAAAAGATGAGGAGTCAGAAAGAGAAGAGTGAATTGTGTTCTAGGGCTTGTCTTAGTGGTCGTGTCCTACAGTCAGCGTATGCTCTGATACCATCTTGTAGCGACCAGACCTCAAACAGTCTGATCTCCATGCATCAGTGTCATCCCTAGATCAGTAATGCTGACACGCATGGTACTTGAAGGATTTATAACAGAGTAGCAATCACACACTTATTACATCGATAGTCCAACGATGAATTTATTACAAATAATATGGCTGCATCACTGAGTATAGAACCACGACCTAAAAAGGGCATCTTACTCGTCGTCTGAAAAGTCTGCAACATGAAACGTTGCAGCCCGAAAACGGGCCAGAACATGGAATATGCTGGCAAGGTAACACAAGAGATGCAATGAAAGTAAAGCTATACTATATGCAATATGGCTGGTGGAAAGCTCTATGGTTAAGTTTTTGCGTAAAGCCAATTTTTCCCTACTTCAAAGGAATGCATTTTAATTAACTATCATGGTAGTTGAAACATCGTTGAGAAGATAGACATCCTCTCAACCCCAATTAAAATTCATCATTAAACCCAACAAAATTAAATTAAAGTAACATGATGAGATGCACATGAAAATCCAAGTACCAGATACTCAAGACGTCCATAACCGGGGACACGGCTAATCATGATCAGTTTGTACACTCTGCAGAGGTTTGTGCACTTTCCCCACAAGACTCGATCGCCTCCGTTTGGTTTCTCGCACTGCATGGTGTGTGAGAAACGGATGACCGACACATAGTCTTTCAGAAGCGCTAGCACCTTACGATCGGGCAGACCGTACCAACCTACATCCCCTACATCCGCTAGTCCACCATTGTAAGAGTTCGCACAACTTACTCATACTATGCTAGAGCCCATAATAGCATTGTGGTTGCACACGGAAGTTTCTAGTATGAATAATCTCATGATCCCTTTGAGCCTGGGTGGCAGTCCAAAAGAAAAATAGGCAATCTTGGAATACCCAGATGCCTCAATCCACCCAGATGTGTATTAATGTTGCCACCTTAAGTTGAACCATTAATTAAACAATCTCACATGTGTCATGGATTTCACTCACCCAATCCACGTCTACGAGCATAGCATGTCCTAGCAGCAAACGTAGAAGTAACTCCCAAAGGTTTGAATGTAATGCAGGTAATATGTACTACCTCAATCTACTTCCCAATCCGACAAGTTAATGGATCCTACTCATGGAATGTGTGAGGGTTTGACTAATGCACTGAAAACTGGGTAATTGGAAAGTATGATCAAAGTGTTACTTGCCTTGCTGATGATCCGCAAAACCTAGAGACTCAAAGTAGCAAGCAGCGCGCTCCGGGTTCTCTATCGCAATCAAACAAACAAGCATACAATAAGTAGTTAACTAATGCACGGGTAAAACTCAAATAAGAGATCTAGCCAGAAAGTTCAACTTAAGAACTCCGGTTTGCAAAAAGAATCAACTCGAAAGAAGCAACGAAACTCAAACTGCAAAAGAAACGAGCTCTGAATTACTAGTTGGCCTAAAGTCAAATTTTACAGTAGCCAAAACTTTATTCAAGTTGTTCTAATATAAAGAGGGCTTCGAGACGAAGATCTGGGATTTTGAATCACCTGATTCCGACTCTCGAGCGAAAAGAAAAACGCGAAACAAGATCAGGGAAGAAATCGCGATCGGAAAAATCGCGGATAAATACCCCGAAAAGAACAAACAACGAACAGGCTAACGAACGAACGTTCGCTGTCTACGATTAACTAACGAAAACCGTTCGTTAAAACGAACGTACGGACGAATGTCCGCTAAATAACTAAACCGACGAAAACCGATCTAAACCGAAAAAAAGAGATCTAGGGTTCTTCCTGAAAAAAACCGATCGGATCTTTCTAAAAAAACCGATGGCGGCGTATACCTCGACTCCGGCGGGAACAGCGGCTTCGGTGGGGCGGCGGCTCCGGCGAGGTCGGCGGCGGGGTCCGGCGGTGCAGCGGCGGGGTCCGGCGGCGCGGGCGGCGGCTGGCGGCGTGGGCGACGGAGGCTGGCGGCGCGCGCGGCGGCCGCGGCGGCGGCGGGGCTGGGGCTAGGGTTTGGCGCGGCGCGGGCTGGGGCGAACGGGTCGGCGGCTGCGTCTTATAAAGCCCAGTTTCCCGGTCCGATACGAGACTAGGGCGGTTTCCTTTTTTTTTTAAATAGAGTCCTCGCGCAGTAAAACTAACAAAAAAAATATCAAACGGACTCCAAAAATCCCGAAATAAATTTTCACCGTCCTCTAATAATATTTAGGACAAAGTGAACATTTTTCCCGGACCTAAATGAAATATTCAAAAACGAGTATTTTTCCTATGCAAATAAATCCGAAAATAAATCCAGAAAAATTCCAAAGATGATTTTAATATTTTCCCTCCAATATTTCTAATATTTTGGAGAAGTCATATTATCTCCGCTCATTTATTTTATTTAGAAATATTTTTAGGAGAGAAAAATAATTAGAATCACACTGCCCTCGTACCGGTATTCGAGCGAACTCAAATACGAAAACGGTAAAATCCCCAACTCTCTCCGTAGGTCCTTGAGTTACTTAGAATTTTCGAGGAACTCCACGAACAAAATGCAAAAACATGAAATGCAAATATGATCTATGTATAACATTCCAAATTGAAAATTTGGGATGTTACATAATGCCTCTGCTCCTGTTCCGCCTCCCAGGCCCCATACCATTGAGCAAGCATACAACAAGGATGATCAGCTTGTTACTGTCCGGTGGCCCATTCTAATTCCACCACCTACCACTGGACCACGTGCTGCTGGTCCTGAGTTGGATCATCATGTTGAGCACAGGCCCCAAGTTCAGAAGCCTAAGCCAAGACTGCCAAGGTTTCCAGGTATTACAACCTCATATGCGTCTTGACACCGAAGCTATTGCTGGTCTGCCTTGCCTGGAGGAAGCTCTTGACTGCTTCCGTGATGCTGGCCTGCTCAATTTTATAACTGATAAAGAGCATTGTAATGAAGAGCTGCTTTTGCAATTCTATGCAACCCTCCACATTCAAGGCTACAGTAGGGATCCGAAGACATGGGTCCTTGAGTGGATGACAGGCAATGTCCATCATGAAGCTAAAGCCTTTGATCTCATTGAGCTTACTGGCCTGCCCACTCCAGGAGATCTGTATGAACCTGGCTGTCAATTGCACACTGAAGCCTTGGAGAGTATATTTCAGAAGTGCCAGCCCAACATGAGCCAAATGCTAAGCATGATGAAACCTCTGCCAAATGATGCTGAATATCCTAAGGAATTCTTTGTTGAAGACCTAGAGTACCTGCCGCGCACCATCTATCATATCATCAGGCGTACTCTATGGCCCATCAAAGGACATTCTTCATCAGCCAAGCTTGAAGGCACTATGAAGACTTTGGTCTTCTATATCTTCATTGGCATCAGCTTCAATGCTCAAGATTTCTTCATTAGGCAAATGGCTATGTCTGGAGCTGATCTATTTGGTCTAAAATTTTATGCCCCTGGGATAACACTACTAGAAAAAGGGCTATAGATAGGATTGAAACTAATGGCGCACCAGACATGTGGTGCGCCATTAGTATATACTAATGGCGCACCACCTTCTGGTACGCCATTAGAGTTGAATACACTAATGGCGCACCTGGCTCAGGGTGCGCCATTAGTATCAATTTTTTTTCCTTTTCCAAACATACTAATGGTGCATCCAGACACAGTGCGCCATTACTAGTTGTAACTAGTAATGGCGCACCAGCCACAGAGTGCGCCCCTACTGTTGTTTTTTATTATATTTTTTATTCTTTTTTTGCAAAACTACTAATGGCGCACTGTTCCACAGTGCGCCATTAGTATGTTTTTTGGCAAAACTACTAATGGCGCACCACCTGCTGGTGCGCCATTAGTAACCTGGGTTACTAATGGCGCATTTTGAGGTGGTGCGACATTAGTAAGTGGGCACCAACAAGATATTTTGGACAGCCACTCCTACCCACTCGCTTTCTCCCCACTTCATTCTCTCCACCTCCTCCTCCAAAGCTTGTCTCGGGTGCCTCCTCTTTGTCACCTCATTTCCACCATAGATTCATTCAAATTAAGTGGTTAAATTACCTTGTTTTGATAGGTAAGTAAGGGGGGGAAGCTATATTTATATTGTTCTCCCTACAACAATGTGCACTTGCACTTTTTATGGCCTAGCAAGATCTATGTATGTTCGTGGTGTTGCATATGTTTGTGGTGTTGCATATGTGTTTGTGTTTGGAGGTGTACCGGTATTTGAAATGCGATAGTTGCCAACATTTTGCCGGAATGTTGATTCATTTCCGTTTCGGCGAAAATTTTGGCATTAAGCATTCTTTTTCGTCCTATTTTTAGGGAAAGTCATGCCAAAAAAAATTCTTGGTTCTAAAATATCGTTTTGCTCTACCCCGCAGGCGACCATGGTCCGCACGATGACCGAAGGCATCGTGAATAGGTTTTTGAGCTCCGCGAAGGCTGAGATGCTTCAAAAGAACGAGACGGAGATAAGATGTCCGTGTCGAAGATGCAAGCTGAAGAGCCTTATTGCGGACCCGGATTCTGGGCAGGTGCAGGACCACCTGCTCTTGCATGGTTTCATGGATGGCTATCGGTGGCAAGGTGATGAAGATGACCACGAAGTCGTCCATGGGGGTCGGGCAAGAAATGAGGGAGGGCAACAAGACAACCACCGCGGCTCGGGCGGGCGAGAAGACGAAGAATCCCCAGGAGATGATCACGACGGTGATGCTGTACACAGTCATCATGTAGAAGATGCAGGGCATGATGATGAGGAAGATGCTGGAGCAGACGACGGGCATGATCATGAAGATTATGATGCCGGCGGAGCAGACGACGCTGGACCATCGATGGGCTGGGTGCAGCACCCTCATATTCAAGAGCTGCTTCTCAAGCAGACGGATAACACAAGAGCTGCCGCCCGAGAGAAAGCCAAGATGGATCAACTGGAGTTAGACGCGGTTACTCCATTGTATGAAGGATGCAGGCCCGAGGATACCTGCCTGAAAGTAATGCTCATGGCTCTGGAGATGAAGGTAAAAAACAAAATGACCGACGCATGCTTCGACGAGAAGATGTCATTCTGGCACGAACGTCTTCCCAAGGGGAACAAGTGCCCGACCAATTTCGAGGAGGCGAAGAAAATCGTGTGTCCTCTGGATTTACCGCACGTGAAATACCATGTGTGCATGAACAATTGCATCATTTATCGGGACGAGCACGCGAAGTCTACCATATGTCCGGTGTGCGGCGTCACTCGATACAAGAAGAGGAAGAAAGCTCCTCGAAAAGTGGTGTGGTACTTTCCGATCACTCCTCGTCTACAGCGGTATTTCGCGGACCCTAAGGTAGCAAAGCTCCTGCGTTGGCACGCGGATAGGGAGGAGAAGAATCGAGAAGATGACGCAAATGATCCGGAGATAGATAAAAAAGACAAGATGCTGAGTCACCCTAAGGATGCGAGCCAGTGGCAAGCGTTGAGCTTCGAAGACCTAGAATTTGGGAACGATCCAAGGAACATCGTGCTGGGCGCGAGCACCGATGGAGTCAATCCGTTTGGCAGCCAGAGAAGCACACATAGCACCTGGCCTGTGTTTGTGTGGATGTACAACCTTCCCCCCTGGTTGTGCATGAAGAGGAAGTACATTCACATGAGTATGCTAATTGAAGGACCGAAACAACCAGGGAACGACATCAATCTGTATCTGGGGCTGCTGAAAGAGGAGCTTGACACGCTGTGGAAAACGGCAGCCAATACGTGAGACGCCGCAGAGAAAGAATATTTCCCTATGAGAGCCGCACTTCTCACGACGGTGCACGACTATCTCGGTTACGGATATGTCGCGGGGCAGGTGGTCCACGGATTTTCTGGATGCGTCAGGTGCATGGATGACACAACGTATCGCCAGCTAGATAGAGATCCCGGGTCTTCGAAAACCGTGTTCATGGGACATCGAAGGTGGCTTCGCGACGATCACCTGTGGAGAAAATGCAAGGATCTGTTCGATGGTGAAACCGAACCCCGAGGACCCTCGCGTACGAGGAGCGGCGAGGAAATAGACGAGCTGTTGAAAAATTGGAAAGATTGCCCACTGCCGAGAAAGAAGAAAAAGGCGCCAGAGCCGAGAAAGAAGCGAAAGGCGCTAGATCCGCTGCTGAAGGTATGGAAAACGAGGTCTGTTTTCTGGGACTTGCCATACTGGAAGATCCACCGTGTGCCTCACAGCCTTGATGTCATGCATATCACGAAGAACGTGTGCGAGAGTCTGCTTGGTACCCTGCTCAACATGCCAGAGAGGACCAAAGATGGGCCGAAAGCAAGGGCATACTTGAAATCAATGGGCATCGGGCAGGAGCTTCACGCTAATGATGATGATGATGATGATGATGATGATGATGATGATGATGATGATGATGATGATGATGATGATGATGATGATGATGATGATGATGATGATGAGGCGAAGCAGGACACAGAAAGTCGTCGCAAAGGCAAAAAGGCCAAGAAGACCGGAAATGACTACCCTCCCGCGTGCTTCACTCTAAGTCAGGAGGAGATCGAGCAGTTTTTCACCTGCCTCGTAGGAGTAAAACTTCCTTACGGTTACGCGGGGAAGATAAGCAGATACCTAGACCCAGCGAACCTGAAGTTCAGCGGGATGAAGCCTCACGACTGTCACGTGCTGATGACGCAGATACTTCCAGTTGCAATCCGTGGGATCATGGACGCGCACGTCCGTGAAATGCTATTTGGCCTGTGCAACTTTTTCGACGTCATCTCTCGGAAGTCGGTTGGTGTGAGGCAACTCAGAAGGCTACATGAAGAGATCGTGGTGATACTATGCGAGCTTGAGATGTACTTCCTGCCCGCATTCTTCGATGTTATGGTGCATCTGCTGGTCCATATCGTGGACGATATCATCCAACTCGGGCCGACGTTCCTGCACAGCATGATGCCGTTCGAAAGGATGAATGGTGTCATCAAAGGATACGTTCGCAACATGTCATGTCCAGAGGGAAGCATAGCCAGGGGCTTTCTGACCGAATAGTGCATCTCCTACTGCACGAATTATCTAGGCATCGAGAACCCCGTTGGTCTGCACGTCAACAGGCACCTCGGCAGGCTCGCTGGATGGGATCATCGTGAGGGTCGCCGCGAAATGCATGTCGACTTCGAGGGTCGACTCGCCGACTTTGAAAGATCAAACCTAGTCACAGTACAACACATAGACATGGTCGATCCTTGGGTGGTAGAGCACAAAACCTTTATTGAGAAGACGTACAATGACCGAGGCCAACAGAGGACGGACGGAGATATAATCAAAGAGCACAACTCATGTTTCACGCGTTGGTTCAAGCAGAAGCTTCTGTCGTACCATTTACATGAGGATTCTTCCGTGGAAGAACAACTCATATTCGCCTTGTCACAGGGCGCCGAGCACAACCTGATGACCTATGAGGCGTACGATATCAACGGCTACACATTCTACAGCGAGGCCAAGGACATGAAGAGCGATGGTTATTAGAACTCCGGGGTAACGATGGAATCCTACACCGGTAACGACAAGGACAGATACTACGGAAGGATTGAGGAGATCTGGGAGCTGAGCTACACTGCAGAGATGGTCCCGATATTCCGTGTCAGATGGGCCAAGAGCGTCCTAAAAGAAGACCGGTATTTCACCACCATGGTTATACCCGAAGCCAAATCCAAGACCGCGGGCGCAAACGTCACTGCAAAAAATAAGCCATGGGTACTGGCTTCCCAAGTTGACGAATGCTTCTTCATTACCGACCCGTCAAAGCCCAGTCGTGTTGTCGTGAGGAGAGGCAAAAGGAAGATCATCGGATTGGATGGAGTAGCCAATGAGCAAGACTTCGAAAAGTACGGCGACCCGAGAACATGACGACGATGATGAAGTAGCAGCATACACCACAAGAAGAAGCAGGACCACCCTACCTAAAGGACGTCCGTTCCACAGAAGAACTCCATTTGCGAAAAAGAAGGGCAAGAAGATTGTGAACAGATAGCTAGCTAAGATCGATTGTATTTAAATCTAGCCTTCATTTCTCGATTGTATTTCATGGGCACTTTTTGAACTTTTGAATGTTTTTAAATTTCATGGACACTCGATCTCGATCCCCCTCCATCTCGATCGCTATCCCACCTCGCCAGATCCGGTCCCCCTCGCCGCCGAGCACCCCCCGCTCCACCAGCCGCCGCCGCCGACCCCCCGCACCCTCCCCTACTCAACCG
>LR738710.1:288878430-288893801 GCA_902687465.1 Secale cereale | reverse complement strand
CGACGCCCTTGCCTTGCCCTAGCACTGCCGAGTCCTCTCCACCGACGCCTCCCCACCCCCCCCGGACGAGCCCCTCGCCTCTGCTGCGGCCTCGCCACCTTCGTCGAGCAGCAACGCCGCCGCCCGGAGCTACGCCGGCGACCAATCCATAGGCAGGTAGCCACCACTCCTCCCTCCTTCCTCTCGCATCCTCTGTTTGTTCCTCTGTTTTTTCCTGATTTTTGTATTGGCCGAGTACTTGCTGTAGATTTGATATTGTGAGAATACAAAGATGATTATTTCATGATAAGTACTTGCTTCATGATTTTTCCAGTGCATGTTCAAGCTTACATGTGAAAGGATTTTGGTTTGCTTGATAGGTGTTTGTGATAATGCTTGTAAGGGCAAATGTTTACAAATTGTAGTTTGCTTTTTTTCAGCTAAGCAAATGTTTTGGTTGAAACATGTTAGCAGTGAAACATGCCATGGCTGACGATATATGGAAAGGAAAAGATTAAGTTGTTTTATCTGCACCGTCTTGACCTGAAATCAAAGCTTATGCAATTTGAGAGAGCAGGAGCTTTCTTGTCTTGGTTATACTGGCCAAATTTGGGTAACGCATTAGTACTAGTGGTATTGTTGGCATGATAGATGTCCCAAACCTTGTCTATGATTGGGAATGTAGTGGTATTGTTATGCTGTGTTGTTGATTTTAACAGTTAGGCCTAACATATTACCGTTGAAATTGATTGTTTCTCCTTTTTCATGTTAGCTAATTGATCATCAGGTTCAACCTTCCGTGTTATGCCATGATTGATTGTTTCTACTTGTCTGAATTTGACAAATTCACTTGGCCTGGTAAATAGAAAGACCTGTAGTTTATAATCATGGAGTATATTGCTGGAGTATTATTCAGATTAAATGCAGCATAGCTTGTTAACTATATTTGTTACTACTCCATGCAGTCTAGTTTTTTCTGTTTTCTAGTATGTTAATTAAATTCAGTTAACTACTGGGTAAAAATTCAGCTAACCACTGTGTCAAAATTCAGTTAACTAATGTATCAAATAAAATGGAACAACATGACATTTACCAAAACATTAGTGTACAGTAAAAACATTCAGTCTAAATTATTAGTAGTACACTTCTCAGTTTCAAAATGAAAATGACTCGAGGAGTACACTTCTCAGTTTTACAAATTGCACGGTGTATGACAGCACAAGCAGTTCTCCAATTTTCTCAGCACAAGCACAACCCAGTGGCAAAGTGCCATCATTTCATTATATTGTACATCCCCAAATCCTTCCTGACAGTAAGGCAGAGAAAAGACAGCCAGCTAGCTGTCTTCCCCTAAAAAGCACGAACACGAGGAAGGAAAGACGGGGATACACATAGGCATTTTTCAAAAACAGCCGGAAAGACGGGGATACAGATAGGCATTTTTCAAAAACAGCCATTCGGGGAAAGATGAGTATGTTGATTATCCACGGCTAAATCTTAATTACATGTAAATATAGAGTTTAATTTCTGTTTGGGGTTGGAGCTGGGAAAGAGAGAGAGAGGGATAGGAGGGGGGAGGGGAAAGAGAAATGTTTATTTTAGGGTTTAATTAGGGCAGTGGCATGGTGCCCAGCCCAGGTGATATGACTGTCACTGCATGTTCATGTTCATGTTGAGAACCTGTCACAATGCTCGACTTGAGTATGTTTAATCATCATTTTCTATGCATGCAGAACATCTTATTTCAGTAGTAGTGCTCTTTTATTTATCTGTCCATTTGTATATTTATTTATTTATGCAGCGCTAATCCTAGCACTGCAAACATGGCAACATCCTAGCACTGCAATGTGGCATGTTGGCTCAACAATCACCAATGTACACTACACAGAACAATGTAGCTATTAATCTTGTTGTGGTTATGCTTTTAGCAGCAGAGAAGTAAGAGCAGAAGCATCATTGATGCATGTGCTGGTTAATTAGCTTTTACTATATGATGATGATGAGGAGTATCTATCTTATTTGGCATGACTAGTAGAGTAATTAACTGGTAGTAACTGACAGTGACCTGCATGAACATGGGCTGAAAAACCAAAGGCAAGTAGTAGATGCCAAATTTTGACATGCATGCACTCATTCTTGTAAACTAAACTAAACATGCTTATCTATATATCTATCTTTCTGCTTTAGTATGTATGTATGCATTGTATTTTTATTTGCTCCAGGCCAGCTTAATTTGCTGGCTGGCTAGCATGATGGCTGATGGATCCCTCAGCTGGAGCTCAGTGTGATCTTCATTTGGATAGTCTAAAGTGGAGTTGAAAGCCCGATGTACTCCATCCAGATTTTTGCTGGGTTTTGTCTCCGACCATCGTGTCGTGATGATTTTGCAGGTACCCCGAGAGGCCCTTGAGTTTGCTGGAATGTCGATTAACTTCCGTTCCGGCAAATTCGGGTACTCCATATGTCCTATTTTCAGCAAAGGTCATGCTGAAATTTTCCGTGAATTTTAGCATGACTTTGCTAAAAATAGGACATATGGGGAACTTTTGACTAATGCATGAGCCGGGGTATCTTAGTAGTTAATTAAGTAGGGTCAACTGCCCCTTTATTCTTGCTGCATTAAACCATAGGCGGCAATAGAGCCAAGTGATTAGGCCCAACTTAGAATTCTCCTTCCCAGCTTAGCTTTTAGGATGCCTCGGTGTCGACAAACCATAAATTATAAAACCTTGGCTTTTAGGGTGCCTCGGTGTCGATAAAAACCTAAATGATGAAAGCTTAGGCTTTTAGGGTGCCTCTGCGTCAAAAAACCCTCAATGATAAAAGCTTAGCTTTTAGGATGCCTCGGTGTCGACAAACCTAAATGATGAGACCATGATCTTGTTCCTTGACAATAACCAACTTTTTGACCAAACTTTTTTCCTATTTAGTGAGAAACATGGCCAACAACGATTAGGCCGGGGGTTCGGGCGGGAAGGCATTCTGGGAGCTATCCCAGGAGATGGAGGAACAACCTCACTTGTATGAGGACGCTGCCTTCCACACCGATCCTGACACTACCACTGATGGTGCCGCCGAGGATGACCCCACTGATGGTGCCGTCGGGGATGATACCACTGATGGTGGCGCCGAGGATGCCACCACTGATGATGGCGGCGCACGCACAGATGGCAGCCAACCGAAGAGGCAACGGAAGGACCGGCGCCCGACCGTGCTCCGCACCGTCAAGGAGGAATTTACTGAAGAGGACTCCGACGGGAATCCAACGGCGCCCGAACGAATAGTCAAGGGGTACTCGCTTCAGCTCGGGTGCATTCTCCGGAGCACCGTCTCGATCAACACGAGAACCTGAGGCATCCTGACCAAGGGAATTTGCGCAACCTCCTCTTCACGAAGCTGCACGAACGATACAAGTTCCCCGCTGAATTTGAAAACACAAGCCTCAAAGGGAATAAAGTGAACAATACTGCCCTCAAGAGGATGAGCATGACCCTGTCTACTTGGAGAAGCAATGTGAAGAGAATGATCGAGAAAGGTGATATTTATGAGAAGATCAAGGAGATAAATCCTTCGATCACCGAAGATGACTACAACGACTTCAAGATCAAGTGCTCGAGCACCGCAACCTCCGAATCAAGTCAGTGGGGGGAAGAAATGTGGCAGCTGAACTTAGGGGAACACACACTCGGTCCCGACGGTTACAGAGTGGCGGAGCCTATATGGGACAAGGAGGAGGCGGACCGTGCAGAGCAAGGCCTACCGCCCCTCTTCGATAAATACGGTGACAAGCAGACCAGGAACTTTGTCAATGCCTGGTACAAGAAGGACCCGAAAACAAAGGAGCTTACCACGGATCCGAAGACCAGGACGCTTGAGCTTGTTCTGGTAAGGAATACACCCCGCGTAATTTGCTCCATATGGTTGCATTCTAATTAATGAAGCCAAATTTCTAAATGGTTCACATTCCTTCCGCAGGTGACTGAAAGCAGTAGCGCGGGGTCGACTAAGAGAAAACCTTGGGACACCACTCTAAATAGGGCGTTCAATGTAATGAAGAAAAATGATAAGCTCAGTAAGCCGTCGTCAGCTGGTCGTGTGGCCGGCAAAGGCTTGTCCACAAAATGGTCGTCATACTATAACGCTGGTGGGCGAAAGGAGAAAAAGACCAGCTCGGAAAGCCAGTCGCGCGAGGTTCAAGAACTCAAGGCACAAGTGGCGCGAATTCCGGAGATTGTCAAGGAGCAAGTGCAACAACAACGGGGAGCGACGATCACCGCCATTGTGCCTACCTTGATTGAGGGGTTGCAGGCGTGGATTGCGGGCGGCCAACAGGGGCCGCCCCTGATTCCCAGCTTCACGGCCAGCAACTCGTAGAACGCGATGGCGGGGCCATTGGTGTCTCCGGCGGAGGCGGCATTGGTGTCTCCGACGCCGGCACGGGAGCTTAATGCACCCGGGTGTACGCCGGCCGGCACCTCTGCAGCAAGCGGCCCCTCCGTCAACTGCACGCCCGCCGTTGGCGGTGCCTCGACATTAGCCCAGCTCGACGCCATCATCACGGTAACTAATTAAGCCTCTCTCGGCCGAGGACTTCATCTCCTTGCATTTGACTGGGCATCCCTGACGCCCTACATGTTTTCGCAGGGTGCCGCCGACGTTCCGTGCACTCTCCTGCACTTCGTGAACAACGAGTTGGTCGATGTCGCCAAGGGCAAAATCGTTCAACCGGGCAACCCCGTGTTCCACGGTACTAGGATGCCACCCAACTTGTATAGGGTTCAACTGGTTCGGGTGCTGCCAGGCTGCGACGAGTTGTTACCTCCGACTCGACCCGTCAGGGCTGACGAAGATGACGTGATGACCCTCAGCACCTGCCTGAGCTGGCCCCTGCTTTGGCCGAAGAGCCAGATTCGTTTGGGGGCGGGGGACACCACCCCAAATACAACACCGCCAATCGTGCCGGCGCCAAGTCGGCCCCATGGCAAGACCGCCGCAACGGTGCCAGACATCCCTATGCCACTGGATCCAAACATGCATATGGCACAGGATCCGAACGACGACGACGACAACGACGACGATACATTTGCCAACGTCGATCAGTACTTTGCCGATCATGGGTACGGTGGCGACTTCATGGGGCCTCCTTCTCAAGAACCCAACCCTACAAAAGACGTGCGCGATCTAGCTGGTACCACAGAGAAACCAAGTTGCAACAGGCGTCGTCTGCCGTTCAGTTCTCAGGAGACGCCTCCAGCTGCCGACTTCACCGAGCCTCAGATAGGCGAGGTGCGAAATATTATCAGCCCCAACACACTCAAGAAGGCGGTCTGTGAGCAGAACTCGGTCCCATTACAGGAGAAGAAGAAGGCACGGAAAAGAAAGACTAACAAGGGTGCGAGCCAGCTGGCACCGAGTACGATCCGTGCTCAGGACGGCCCACCTTCACATGAGGATGTAATGAGGAGGGTGCATGTGGCGGGTAGGCCGATGCTACCGAGAAACATGCTCGATGCTGCAACCGGTGCTATGCGGAGTCTGCATGACAGTGTTCTTTCTTTGGAGAAGCGGCGTCTTAGAGAGAAGGATGTGGCATACTCGGTTTTCGCGGCCAAGGTGCCAGAGGGCAAGGGCTTTGTGGATAACTCCATCGGGGGTACGATCGTCCTGCGGTTTGATGACATCTACGCTATGTTGAACCTTCATCCGCTGCACTACACCTTCATTCGGCTATTTACGCTGAGTATGGAGATGCGGATCATTCGTGACAAGACCCCGGACATCGTGATAGTCGACCCCTTCTACATGCGTGCCAAGATCTTGGGCAGCGCTGGGGACCGACAAGTCGCGAGTTCTTACCTCGAAGGCGTCATTCTGGCAAACCGAGATAAGGATAACTTCCTCGTGCCTTATTTTCCCGAGTAAGTCCTCCCCTCAACCGCCCCGTAACATATGAATTCTTAGATTTCGATCGTTTTTCTTTTAACATTCCGTGTTTTGTGCAGTGACACACATTGCACACTCATCCTCCTAAGCCCCAAATATTCCATGGCCACGTATTTCGACTCGGACCGTCAGTCGAAGGTAGACTACACAAATGTCAAGAATGTTCTTGATGATGTTCTCCCCGGCTACGCCAAATCTGGAGGCACCTTCACCAGGCCTATTCGTAAGTACGGCAAGCACGTGTTCTCCCACAATACAACGTTCTACTGCGTCAAGCAGCCGCCTGGCGGTCAGAAGGGTGCCTACTACGCCATCCATCACATGCGAGCGATCATACGGGACGATCATCAACTTCTGCTACCGAGTAAACTCAAAGATTGGGCCGTGAGTGTGTCGGCAATCCAGGACGCGGACATCAGACAAGAATTCTTTCGCATCCAGTCGGAGTTTGCGGAAATCATCCATCAAGATGTCCTTCATACCTCGTGGCAGTTCTACCTCAGAAATCAACCGTCCAACATTGACATCGACACAATGCTACAAATGCAGGCTGACAACGCCCGTGATTTCATGACTCCCACGATAGACGGCGGCTTCATCCACGCTCTGGTCCCTTGAGTCGAGTCGAAAGTAGTGATGCTGTGTCTAGTTCTGAAACATCGATTGGCTCATGTTGTAATTAAACTTTAATGAACTTGTAGTATGTCTCTTTGGTTTCGATAGTCGTTCAACTTAGATGTAATCGATGCTATTAATGTCTTGCTTTTGTCTTCCGATCGTTCTGTTGCATACTTATATATTGCTTATGTATTGTTTGTGAATTGGTACTAACGTTTCGTTTGGCTAGTGCATAGCGATGCCATCGTATGTCGTGTACAAGGGTAAGGTTCCCGGAGTCTATGATGACTGGGAGGAGTGTGGAGACAGGTTCACCGATTCAGCGGTAACAGTTACAAAGGGTACACCACTAGGGCCGAGGCGGAATCAAGATACGCCCGCTATCTAGCGGGAGAGGGGAGGGAGCGTTGGAGGAACCGAATGAAGACGAGTTTCATCGTGATGATGCTCATCGTGATGACCGCAGCTCTCTTCTATGTGATGGTAGTTTAGATGATCGATATCGACTTGTAATGTGAAGACAAACTCGCTACTCGTGGTCTCGAGACTTGTAATATAATGTTCTATCTTTGTTCTCTTTTGAATTCGGAGACTAATATGATGAATTGTATTCGGAGACTAATATGATGAACTGTATTCAGAGACTAATCTTCTATTGGATTCGATGAATCTGTTGTTGCTGTGTGCTGGTGCTGTCTATATTATGTCCAATAATACATTTTGTAACCTATGCAAAAAACAGAAAATTAATTAATAAATAAAAAACCTAATATTCATACTAATGGCGCATCACATCACAGTGCGCCATTAGTATGCCAAAATATACTAATCGCACATCATCCAACAGTGCGCCATTAGTATGCCAAAGTTACTAATTGCGCATCAGGCAATAGTGCGCCATTAGTATGCCAAAGCACCTGGGTATATATGGCCCCCTGGGAGGCATACTAATGGCGCACCGTGGTATATACTAATGGCGCATATGTGGTGCGCCATTAGTATACCAGATACTAATGGCGTGGCACTAATGGCTCACCACTAATGCGCCATTAATGGCAAAAATAGGTGCGCCATTAGTAGGCATTTTCCTAGTAGTGTAATGCGCCTCATCAAGCTGCATTCAGCTGTCACCTATCAGCCCTCTGCTCGCAACCATCAAATCTTCTTGCCTGAGGTTGATATGTCAGCTGAAGCTCTCTACCAAGAGCCTTCCAAAGAGCCAGTTAGTCTTCACAACGCTGATCACCAGAGCTTCACTCAGCAGATTGAAGGAGTTCCAGCAGTCTCACGCGTTTATCCTCTGGCTGGCCGTACTCGTCTACCTCGACACGCTGAAACCGAAGCCACTGAGAGCACCATCGCCCAAAGGCCTCAGAAGCGATCTCGTGTCCTGAACAACTGAGAGCTTCTGGTTGCCCTTCATCAGAAACAGGACAAGCATCACCTCTGGCTAAAGCGTCAGATGCAAAGCCTTTTGGTGGATGTCAACCGCATTCGCAATCTTGCCACCAAGAATGCCTTTGTTGCTCATGAAACCTGTCGGAGGTCTTGGAAGAGTTTGACCCTACTGAGTGCTGAAGCGGATCTTCAAGATGATGGCTTCACAGAGAGATTCAAGTTTGACAACACTCCTCCAAGGACTGCTGTTATGCGTCGAACTCCATCTCTTGAAGATTCTGAATACTCCTCCTCCGATGCAACAATTGACGCCAGGGTGATCGATGATCAAGATGATGCTACTTCACCGCCTCCCACTTCAGCGCGCATCGACACTTCACCAACTACTTCTGCACCTCCAAACACCAACACCGACCCTGCATCCTCTCCTGCTTCAACTGGGACTGAGTAGAGGCTCTATGTCTTCAAACCTTTTTGGTCCTTACTGACAAAAGGGGGAGAAGCATATGAGTTGATAGTCTTCAAGCGGGTCCATATGGGCAGGTGCTTTATAATTTTCCTAGTGTTTACAACTCTCGTTTTGCTACATTTGGTTCTTTGAGTTGTAACACTTAAACTGATGGTCGTC
Organism: Secale cereale; assembly: GCA_902687465.1. NCBI lineage: Eukaryota > Viridiplantae > Streptophyta > Magnoliopsida > Poales > Poaceae > Secale > Secale cereale. The sequence continues at coordinate 288,885,235 of LR738710.1, read as the reverse complement.
TGCTACGTTTTTATGCTACTCTGTAATGCGATGATAAATTCCGCATCTGCTATCTAATATTCTGCACTTAGTCATTATTGCAGACGTCCATTTTTCATTATGCATGTCATTATCTTCGACATATCAATTGTGCATGATGAATTGTCTTCATAAGTTGAAGAGGATCTCCACAAGTACAACCTGCCATGTGCATTTGCATTCAAAGGCAAATCAACTATATGCACATCTTCAAGGGGAGCCTCTTGCTACTTACGAAGACAATACCTTTATCCATTACAATTTCACATATCTTTATCCCCGTTGAAAACTTCAACCAGTTTGTCATCAATCACCAAAAATGGGGAGATTGTAAGTGCATCTAGTGCCACCCCTAGTTGGTTTTGGAGTATTGACGACAAACCTAGTTGAGTGACTAATGTGTTTGTGAGAATTGCAGGATAACACTGGTCGTAGTCCCTCATTGATTCGGTTAACCTACCGGAGATGACCCCTAAAAATGTATGAAGACATTGATATCAGTGGTGGTATATGAAGATAATCATATTGAATACTATGACATGAGAAGACATTGTGTGAAGACTATGGAAAGCGAAGACATAGATGTTTTGTTGTTTCCTTTTCTTCTTTGTTGAGTCATAGGAACCACCGTACTGTTAAGTGGGGTCCAAGTGAACTAAGTCAGAGTGACTAAAGTGATGCTCAACCAAATCCTATGTCTTCGAGCGAAGACTATGAGAGAAAATCTTATCCAGAGTCGGATGAGTCAGCTTTACTTGTAGCTCAAGTAAAGTTGCCGTGTGTGTTTGAAATCTGACCGTTGGAACACGTGTCAGTTCCTTAGTGACCCAGGGTCACTTCGGACAAATCAGGTCAGGTTGCCCAGTGGCTATAAATAGCCCACCCCCTACACCATAAATTGGTGGCTGCTCAGAGTTATTGCACGGCTTTTGTCGTTTGAGAGCAACCCACCTCCGAAGCATTTGAGAGAGAAATCCTTGCAAGGACATAGCCCAAACACCCAGAGCCAAAGAGTGTTAGGCATCACTGAAGTCTTTCTATCTGTGTGACCTGAAGACTTATTACACTTGAGGATTGTGTTTCCTCCAGCCGGTTAGGCGTCGCGTTCTCAGCATCCAAGAGTCATTGTGGATCGCGGGTGAACTAAGTCTGTGAAGGTTTGGAAGTCTACCTTGAAGACTTACCAGAGTGATTGGGCGAGGACTAGGTGTCCTTAGCTCAAGGGGAACAAGGTGAAGACGCGGTCTTCTGAGTTAAATCTTAGCCTTCCTAACCAGACGTACAGTTGTCACAGCAACTGGAACTGGTCTAACAAATCACTATCTTCCCCGAGCTACTGGTTCTATCCGTCCCTTCATTTTACTTACTACTATACGTTGTGAAGTCATTGCATGCTTGCCTTATTTGATTGACTTCACTGAGTATCTACTAGTTTTGATTGGCTTCATTCCTTCTTCCATTATGATCCCTACTGCCTAGCTGCTATTAGTCTTCGTGCTTTCACTTCATTGAATACATGACTATAGCTTATCTAGTGTTGTCCACTTTCCGCTGCATACTAATATGATTTAGTTTATCGTTTGTCTTCGAAACTACCATGTTTTGAAGCATTTCATAAAAATCGCCTATTCACCCCCCCCCCCTCTAGTCGATATACTACACTTTCAGAAGCTGAGCCATGTCCATGGTTGGGGGAGGTGGTGGTGGAGCTTGGTCGTGGGTTTGGTCTTGGCTGGCGTCTGCTTGGGCGGATGCTCCGGCTTTGGGTTGCTGGGTAGAGATACCAGTACGAGTTACAACAGGCATCTTGTTGGAGCGTTCAAGGTCTTATGATTTGGAATGAAGAGGGAAAGCAATAAAGATGGGTGCCTAGTAAGGGGGTGGGTGTGACACTAATTGTTTTCATGCAACGGCCAAAAGGGCCAAACACATTCATAAAAATTCCAAATGGGTGATGTAGTCATTTACACGTTCCCGAAGGGAAGATATGACGTACATCCAAACACAACAAAAGCAAACACTAGATGGCTTCATATGAACCATACAAGGACTCGACTTCGCATAGGGGTTACATGACCTATGCTACCATAGAAGTCACGAGCTGGCATATCCGAATTGTGAATAATGCCTAAGTGGCAGAATGCTCGGTCACGTATTCTGGCTCTTCTGGGTCTTCCTCCTTGTCTTCATCTGTCTGGGCTCCCCTATCACTTGAGGGTGTGGGGGAGTGGTGGAGTTGGACATGGCGTTGTTTTGCCGGTGGTGCAAGGAAAAGCTTGCGAAATTCCCTCGCCGTCATACGGCGTCGCTGGGGTGGTTCTTCATCCTTGGAAGATACTTCTCTTGAGGGCCTTCCGCCTCGATACACGATAGCGGGTTGCCCAGGAGGCGCACCTTCCTTCTTGATCCTATCCGTCTTTTATTGTGCTTGCCGAAGAAGTGCCTTGGTCTTGTGGAGTTGTTCTCGGAGCTTCATCGATTCCAAGGCCAATTCTTGTGCCAAGCTGTTGGCACAAAGGCTGAAGTAGGTCTGGAATGGAAGTGGAAGTCCTTCCTTAAGTGGAGGGGCTCGTGCGCTACTCTCATCTTCAGCTTCCTTCCGGTAAGGCAAGAAGCGGGTTGTCATCTTGGCTGCCATCTCCGGAAGAAGTTCTCGGAGGCGGGTTAGTGCCTTGAGTGCAGCTGCCTCAACAGCGAGGAGTAGTGTTGCCATCTGGGGTCCCTCGAAAAACCAACTTGTGGGAGGATCGTTTGCCTTCACGATTACTTCCACATGGTATTCCACCTCGGTGTCGCTAACCCAATGCTCATGGTAGGTGAGGATGGGTGCTCGGTGAAACTGGCACTCCTGGAGGCTATCCTCGAGTAGCAAAGGGAACCCAGTGGTCAGGAGCTCGTTAGGTACAGTGGCCATCTACAAAGGTTGAATGGGAGAGGTTAATAAGCTGATGATATCTCAGGTTTGGCAAGGTTTAGAAAAGAAGAGAGGTTCAGAAGGTTTATGAAAAGGGTCTCATCCTAACTAACGCCCATGCTAACTAAGGCTTCCTACAGTCAGGGTGGCTCTGAAACCAGCTATGTGGGGACCCCGACTTGTAAGTCGAGATCATCGAATGCACGTGTACAGTGATCCCAGAGATCAATGCTCCCTGAACACATAGAAGTTGAATAACAAGAGTCTTGCATCCATACATACCGTCTTACACTAATTATGACCATTATGGCCAAGTCTTACATAGATAAATCCTTGCGGGCTGAATAGCAAATAAACTCGAATAGCGGAAGTCTTCGTAGATAAGTAGAACCCATGCCATCTGCCTTAACCTTACAGGCATTCTAACTGGGAAAGCGTCCTAGTTCGCATGTTCGTCTCCATAGAACTCTTCTTCAAATTCCCGCTCTTCCATGCGTGGCCAATTTAAATAACCAGTGGCAAGCCAATGAGTACTTTGAATGTAGTCGCAAGCAACCCATGTTTTTGGAACAAGTATGACAAGGTATGATATAGCACTAAATAGAGTATGTTTGCAGAAAGCAAATTTGTGAGTGCAATGTCATGAACTACCTTTTTAGTGAAGCATGCATCATAAGTGAATAGGTTACAGATATCAACATAGCCAAGTTTTGATCTCTTTCATCTTGTCAAGTCTTTTGACTTAATTCAAACGATGCTCCACACACACACACACACACACACACACACACACACACACACGAGGTTTTGCAAACATTGGACGTAGCCCAAGAGCGGTTACCCAAGTGTCCTTAATCGTGGACACGACTATTAGAATAGTTTTACACTCTATAGAGGTTGCACACTTTACCCATAAGATCCGGGAAACTTCCATGTCATCCACGACCCGCAGTACCTCAAGTACCCGGGGTAAGCACCCAATCACTATCTTTCCCTAGAGAACACTTACATGGAGTCCACTCGATTGGTAGCAACCCCTGTGCCCAACATTTCACATCTTAAAATTGTCGAGCCTCGCTCCCATATTCATCACATACCACTGGCACGGGGCACTAATGGTGTGTCTAGTGCCCTGTGAAAATAGTCATGGCCACCTATCCAAGCACGACCCCGTCCCAAGAGTGACTTGATGTCACCCCCGTCACTAGTAATGTGGGCACCATGCTAGTATCGGCCTAGGTAATCAATAATGCCCTTTCCCATATACGGGTAGAGTGGTTGTGCATGTAAGGTTGGAATAACGGTCGCAACTTAAACCAATCCATTTTGAAGACAACACACACACTTGTCTCGGTACACCACTTCATCATCAAGTGGTTACCCAACTCATCATCCCCCTCGGGCATAAGTGACACCCGACGGTTTTTTTTTAGAAGTCTTTTGAAAGTACTATGCTTCCAGCATCATGCATAAACCCGTCCCATTTGTATAGCCACTACCATAGCAACCTATCTACTCCCACCCTCATAACCCTCATAGGAAGGTAGGGTCATGCTTGATTCAAGTTTCAATAGGAAAGAAACAAGGTGACCCATACAAGTGGTCATCATCTCAACATGGTCCCGGTGCATTGAAACTAAGTGCCTTGGTTGCCTTGGTTGTCTTGGAATTCAAAGCCTTCAAGTCCTTCTCCTTCTTCTTCTTCAGCAACTTCATCAAACATGGTATCTAATCGTCGCAGGAAAATAACGGAGAAATAAGACAATAATAAAAACAAAAAAGCCAAAGTGCTCAGAAAAATGTCAACTTATTTTTCTAAAATACTAGAAGGAAAACTAAGAGGGCAAAAATTCTTAGTTTTGGATTTGGAGTGACAGAATAGGGTGAATGCATTTTTAAACAGAGGTTTTATTGTTCAAATATGAATTTAATTTGAACAGTACAGAAAAGGTTCATGAATATGTGTGAAAGTTACATCATTAAATAGGTTGGAATATTACATGTTTTTAGGAGTTGGAATAAATTAATCTGGATAATTATTTTATCCTGCGGATTTATTTGAAAAATCCACAGAAAAGAAAAGGAAAAAGGCCACTGTGCAACTGGGCCAGAACGGCCTCGGTGCACAGGTCCAGAGGGTTTTCGGCCTGGGCGAGCCGAGCGGCGCGCGTACGCCATGTTTAAACCTGACGGGCTGGGTCCAGCTGCTAGCGGGAGAGAGTGGAGGCGAGAGTGAAGGGAGGCCGATAGGCGGGGCCCGCCTGTCACCCCTAACCCGCGTCCAGATGGCCGGCGAGCTCACCGGCGACGATGCAGGGCACTGCAGGGGGAGCGGAGGGCAGGGATGGAGTCAGCGCGGAGTCGCCGTTCGGGTGGTGGTGGAGGCGGTCGCCGGAGCTGTCGGGTTCGCCGGCGACGAGGATGCACGGCGGAGGATGTCAGGCGGTGGTTGTTTCGGTCGTCCCCTATATCTAGGGGTGATGAAAGGAGAGGGGAAAGGGTCAGCGAGGCCTGGTGGTTCCAGAGTGAGAGTGGGGGCGGAGGAGGCACATACCCCTGGATCGACGATGACCCAGGGCGGCGGGGCTCCGGTCGATCCCGAGCACAGAAACCCCTAGAGGGGTAGGGAGAGATGCAGGAGTGCTCTAGGAGGCGAGTGGGGGAGGTTGGTGTTGCTGGAGCGGCCTGGGGCCTGCTTATATAGTCGAGCGCCGGTCCATCGTGGACTTGTGCGTCGGAAAGGTCATGGGCGCGGCCAGAGGCCGTGATGGCGCTCATGGGAGTGTCCAGGCTGTTCGTGGACGAGGTCCACGTCTAGAGAAGCGAAGGGAAGGAGCGGGGGAAGGCTCTAGAGGCTCGCGCGTGTGAGGCCGAAGATTGGAGTTCGTGGGCAGCTAGCGCGCGTGCGAGGGAATCCATAGAAGGGAGAAGGAGGAGGGGGACACGGCCGTGGCGTGTCGCGGACGTCGAGGCGCCTCGGCTGGCGCGAGGGGGAGGCCCGAGGTGGTCGGAGGTGCCTGGCCAGGAGCGGCTACAGTGCCAGAGCGCACTATAGCATGCTCCAGAGCGCGCGTATGGCTGACATGGGCATTCTTTATGCCCTGTTGTCATGGCCACCAGTGTCTAGAAGATAAGGGAGGTAATAAACAATAGGGAATTGGCATTGGATGCTTTGGAGAGCTTCTAGAAGGAGAGGGAGTTGAGAGAGAAGGGTGCAAGGGGCTGTCCAGAGATGTAAAATGGGGTTTTACCCCCCTCAATCATTGATCTGCGGTGCAGCCATTGCTACTGGAGATAGAAGAGGTCTTGGGGGTGCTGTGGTAAAAACTTGAGGCAAGGGGAAATAGTGGAAGGGGTCAAAACACAGGTTTTGGTAAAAGAGCAGAAGGTGTTTGATGGTGTTTTAGGCAAGCATATGGGTTTCATTTGACATGTGACTCCACAGGATGAAATGGCACATATAGTTAGGCCCTTTCACCAAATTAGTGCTCATTTGGGCAAAGTTGCCAATGCAACTTTTGTAAATCCTAGAAATCAACACAAATGGGTTTTCCAAGTTTTAGCTATGCAAATCATCCCTTCTTGATGTATGATACGTCCAAAACGTATCTATAATTTCTGCTTGCTCCATGCCTCTTTTGGATGATATTGCTATGATATTTATACACTTCCATACACTTTTGATCATATTTGGACTAACCTATTAACTCAGTGCACCCCAGTGCCAGTTTCTGTTTTCGGCTGTTTTTGTATTTCAGGTTTTCACATTACGAGAACTGCCAGGAAAAATCCAGAAAAAATATATAAAAAATCAGCGTTCCACAACCTACCGTGCGCCCGAGGGACAGCCGGGGGGGGCCACCAGGGCTCCAG
>LR738710.1:288858836-288869293 GCA_902687465.1 Secale cereale | reverse complement strand
CCCTGGGCCGCGCTGGGGGGGCGCTTGGGCCCCCCGAGGCTCCTCCGATGCCCCCCTTTGGCATATATTTAAAGCGTCTCCCGAAACCCTCGAAACAGGAGCTCTTTTTCGCGATCCCATCTCTGTTCCGCCGCCGCCGCCGCTTCCAAGATCGGGAGCACCAGGAGAACCCTTCCCGGCACCCTGCCGGAGGGGAGGATCACCACCGGGAGCTTCTCCACCACCATGGACGCCTCCCGGATGAGTTGTGTGTAGTCTCCCTTGGACCATGGGTCCATGACCAGTAGCTATGTGATGTTCTCCTCCCGTTCTTGTGCTTCACTAATTAGTCCTCGTGAGCTGCCCTACATGATCAAGGCAGATATGTAATCCTTATGTTGTTGCTATGATGAGTTTGCTGGGATCCGATGGATTATGAGATTATGTCCAGATTGTGTTTGAGTAATATATTTGATTCACCTCTTTTATGTTTATGTTTGTAAGTAATTCTTGCATGTTCTCCGTTGTTATTTATTGCTTTGGCCAAGTAGTAGGTAGTGACTCCAAGAGGGAACGTTATGCTCGATTGTGGGTTCATGCCCCTCGATGACTAGTTTGAGTGACAGAAACATGAGTCTAGGGGATGTGTTGTTGCCACAAGGGGGAAAACAACGGTGCTTGTGCCCGCTGGTGCAAGGACTGTTTACTTTACGCAAAGTTCTTTTAATGCAGTTGTCTGTTGCTTTGAGTTTACACTATGGGTGGGGCTCGCAACTATGTTCTGGATAGATATCTCAAGGTGGATGATTAGTAGTAGATATTGATGGATTTCGGTCTACTTACTTTGGCATACCGCCCATGCTTTGAACCTCAACCTTTCTTGCAATGTAGTCAGCATTGGTTTGCGCACATGGTCCTGTCAATTGCCCAGCTGTAATTCGTTTACCTCACATAGCTGTTTTATCGTCTTTTGGGAGAGAGACATCACTAGTGAACATCATGAACCTCCGGTCCATATTACCATCATTGATCACATCCGCTATTTACTTTTCCGCTATTTACTTACTATTGCAATTATACCTATCACTATTATCTCTTGCGTTTGATCCTTTGTAAACTACAAGGCCGGAGGGATTGACAACCTCTCTGTACTCGTTGGGAGCAAAGTTATTTGTATCTGTGTGCAGGTCCACGTTGATTGCTAATATCCGGCGCCGTTAGCAGTTGACACCTTCTTGTTGAAACTGGGAGTCTCTGGGAAATCGATCCTTGGAATTACCAAGGGAAAACTTCTGCTACACTGCATCTCAAACCTTCCACTTGGGGTAACCAACGAGGGGTGAGAAGCCACCTAGCAATGCACCACTTGTTGTAGTGTCATCATTTGGGGTTGCAAGCCTGTCCACAAACTTTGAGGTCACAAGTAAAAAGTTGGTAATGTTGAGTTGTTCAAATGTGAATCTGAACATAAATGATTTTGGGGCACTTTGATCAAGTTACCCTTCTCCAAAACTTGTGCCATTTGGTCTAGATGCATAATTAGACCATTGTAGCATGTGTACCAAGTTTGAGAGCATTTGGACATGTTTGGCAATGTAAAGTTGCTCAAACTTCAAAATGGACATAAATGGTTTTGAGAGGATTTGATGACGGTTTCTTGCTCCCCAAGGCATGAGGCTTGGCAAGATCATAAAATATGTCATATTTGACATGATAGAATTTCCCTGGAATTTTTAGAGAATATTTCATTTGTAAATATTTCAAAATCTTGAAATATCCAGAAAGGGTTTCTGAGGGGTTTGCCCAATATTTTGAACATGACCATGTGTTGAAACTCTTATATATGGACTATATATGTCCTAAGAGTCACTCTGAATTTTGACAAATATTTTTGAAACAGTTAAATAATTTTTACCTATTAAAGACCATTTCTGGCCTAAATAAAAAGCCTTTAAATAAAATAGGAAAATAACTTTTAAAATTATACTTTTGTGGTTTTTGGGAGTCCTATACCTAATAGGATTCAAACATACATTTTCAAAGATTTTTCTCACCCTAAATCAAGTACTTGCAGTGCAAATCATGATTCAGGGGTTTTTGGAAAACTATTTTTTACAAAATATTATTTGGCCAAAATATATTTGTAAGAATATACTATACTATTCTATACACATGGTATGATCATTGGGCAAATGTTTGGGGCAAGGAGATGAAGCATAGAGGGTGAGGCTATGTTGACTTTTAAAGAGCACTTGAAATCAGAGAGAGAAAAATTCACCTTCAAATAAAAGCCAAATGATGCAAAAAAATGTTTTTGTTGGTCCAAATTTTCATGCTTTATTAATGCAGCAACCATGTTACAAAATGCAGGGTGTGACACAAACACAACACTTCGCGCAAGTTAACCACAACCCTAGCTAGTCTAGTTCTTCAATTTGTTGTCTCAAAATTGGAGATCGGCATATATAAACTATATGCAGTGATATATGTAAACTTTTGAAATTAATTTTGATAAATTTATAAACATTTGCATGTTGTACGTAAAATCAATAAACCGCTCCAATAATCGATAGAGAGTGAAGAGTGGGTCCCGATTATCGCTAGAAAAACGAACATGCCATTGTGTTGTTCAGATGAGCAGGATGGACTTAACTCCGCATTTCTCAAAAAGAAGGAAATATTTCCCAATATTATGGATGCCTTCTACACGGGATTGTGGGTGAACATGAAATAGGCGATATATTATGGGACAGTGGGAGGATGATATAACTTAACATATAATTGCAATCGTATTGTGTTTAACTTGACTGGATAGTCAACTATTATCCGGTGCAACGCACAAGCATATGTGCTAGTCTTCGGTAATGGACTAACTGATACTTCTAGGTATTTCCTAAATAGTTGTATTGGTTTTGTTTTCAAGGAACAAACTATTGAACAAGCTGAGGAATCATTGAATAATATATTGAAATTTTATGATGATTGTGTCGGCGTTCTGGGAACTGCTACCTCTTGAGCTTGCGTTGTATTCCCTCGAAGAGGAAAGGGAGATGCAGGACAGTAGCATATGTACTTCCCTCAGTTTTTGAGAACCAAGGTATCAATCCAGTAGGAGACCACGCGCGAGCCCCTCGCACCTGCACAAGCAAGTAAGAACTTCGCAGCCAACGCGATAAGGGGTTGTCAATCCCTTTACGGTCACTTACGAAAGTGAGATCTGATAGAGATGATAGTTTATATTTTTGGTATTTTTAGTTTAATAAAACAGCAAATAAAAGTGGTAAAAGTAAGGTAGATGTTGAGAATAGACCCGGGGGCCATAGTTTTGTCTAGTGGCTTCTCTCATGACAACGATATTCTACGGCGGGTAAGCAAATTACTATCGAGCAATAGATAGAAAAGCGAATAATTATGAGACTATCTAGGCATGATCATTGTATATAGCCATCACGTCCGAGAAAAGTAGACCGACTCCTGCCTGCATATACTACTATTACTCCACACATCGACCACTATCCAGCATGCATCTAGTGTATTGAGTTCATACGAACAAAGTAACACCTTAAGCAAGATGACATGATGTAGGGGATAAACTCAAGCAATATGATGTAAACCCCATCTTTTTATCCTCGATGGCAACAATACAATACGTACCTTGCTGCACCTAATGTCACTGGGAAAGGACACCGCAAGATTGAACCCAAAGCCAAGCACTTCTCCCATTGCAAGAACTATAGATCTAGTAGGCCAAACTAAAACAATAATTCGAAGAGACTTGCAAGGATATTATGAGCACAAATAAAATGTTCAGAGAAGAAACCAAATATCATTCATAGATAACCTTGATCATAAACTCACAATTAATTGGATCTCGACAAACACACCGCAAAAAGATATTACATCGAATAGATCTCTTCGAAGATCGAGGAGAACTTTGTATTGAGATCCGGAGAGAGAAAAGAGGCCATCTAGATACTAGATATGGACCCGAAGGTCTACGGTAAACTACTCACAACTCATGGTGAGGGCGATGATGATGATGATGATGATGAAGGCCTCCGTGATGGATCCCCCTCCGGTGGAGCTCCGGAACAGGCTCCAAGATGGGATCTCCACAAGAACAGAAGCTATGGCGGTGGAATTATTGTTTTCTCTCTGTTCACGGAGTTTCTGGGGTACCTGGACTTATATAGGAAGAAGGAGGGCATCGAGGGCCACTCGAGGAGGCCTCGAGGCAGGGGGCCGAGCCCCCACCCTCGAGGGTGGCTCCTCGATCCTCTGACGTGGTTCTCAAGCTTCCTGGGCGTGATTTTCTCCAAAAATATCTCTCGCGAAGGTTTCATTCCATTTGGACTCCGTTTGATATTCTTTTTTTCGCAAAACCCTGAAATAGGCAAAAAACAGCAATCTGGACAGGGCCTTTGGGTTAGTAGGTTAGTCCCAAAAATGATATAAAAGTGAATGATAAAGCCCATTAAACATCCAAGACTTCATAAATAATAGCATGGAACAATCAAAAATTATAGATACGTTGGAGACGTATCAAGCATCCCCAAGCATAATTCCTGCTCGTCCTCGAGTAGGTAAATGATAAAGAAAGAATTTTTGATGCGGAATGCTAACCAATATAGGTTTTCAATGTAATTCTCTTAATTGTGGCATGAATTTCCAGATCTAAAAGATTCAAGATAAAAGTCTATATTGACATAAGAAATAATAATACTTCAAGAAATACTAACAAAGCAATCATGTCTTCTCAAAATACTATGGCTAAAGAAAGTTATCCCTACAAAATCATATAGTGTTGGCGATGCTCCCTCGTTATCACACAAAAATATTCATATCATGCACAACCCTAATTTCAGCCAAGCCTTTGTTTTCATACTCGATCTTTTCAAACCTTTCAACTTTCACGCAATACATCAGCGTGAGCCATGGATATAGCGCTATGGGTGGAATAGAGGTGGTTGTGGAGAAGACAAAAAGGAGGGAGATAGTCTCACATCGACTAGGCGTATCAACGGGCTATGAAGATGCCCATCAATAGATATCAATGTGAGTGAGTAGGGATTGCCATGCAACGGCTGCACTAGAGCTAAATATGAATGAAAGCTAAACAAAAGAAACTAGTGGGTGTGCATCCAACTTGCTTGCTCACGAAGACCTAGGGCATTTGAGGAAGCCCATCGTTGGAATATACAAGCCAAGTTCTGAAACGAAAAATTCCCACTAGCATATGAAAGTTACTAAGCATGAGACTCTCTACAATGAAGAACATGGTGCTACTTTGAATCACAAGTGCGGAAAAAGATAGTAGCAATTGTCCCTTTTTTCTTTCCTTTTTTCTTTTTTTTGCGGAGGGGCTTTATAGATTCAGCCTTTCCTCCCATGGGACAATGCTCTAATAATGATGATCATCACACTTTCATTACAACACGATATTACAACTCGATACTACAACAACAAAGTATGACTCTGTATGAATGCCTCCGGCGGTGTACCGGTATGTGCAATGAAACAAGAGTGACATGTATGAAAAGTTATGCATGGTGTCTTTGCCACAAATACGATGTCAACTACATGATCAAGCAATGGCAATATGACAATATGATGCGTGTCGTATGAACGGAACGATGGAAAGTTGCATGGCAATATATCTGGGAATGGCTATGGAAGTGCCATGATAAGTAGGTATGGTGGCTGTTTTGAGGAACAATATGGTGGCTGTTTTGAGGAAGGATATATAGGGGGTTTATGGCACCGGCGAAAGTTGTGCGGTACAAGAGAGGCTAGCAATGGTGGAAGGGTGAGAGTGCGTATAATCCATGGATTCAACATTAGTCATAAGAACTCATATACTTATTGCAAAAATCTACAAGTCATCAAAACAAAGCAATCAAAGCATGCTCCTAGAGGGGAGGTTGGTAGGAGTTAACCATCGCGCGCGCCCGACCTCCACAAAAAGGTTGACACTCTACAAATACCTCATGCTCTAACTTAGTGACACAACGGTTCACCATATGTGCATGGTATGGGAATCACTAACCTTAACACAATTATTTCTCAATTTCATAATAACTCCACTAGCATGACTCTAATATCACTATCCTCATGTCTCAAAACAATTATCAAGCATCCAACATCTCATTCTATTCAATGCACTTGGTGTGATTTTTTTCACTACATTGACATTGGATGTATATCATGTGAAGACTAGTTTCTTTAGCCTAAACACATTACCATGTTGTTTTAATAGACTCTCAAATAGATATAAGTGAAGCATGAGAGTTCAACAATTTCTACAAAATATTACCGCCACTATGCTCTAAAAGATATAAGTGAAGCACTAGAGCAAAACTATTCAACTCAAAAGATATAAGTGAACCACATAGAGTGTTCTAATAATTTCTAGGCCATATTTAACTCTCTCAAATAGGTGTGTCCAGCAAGGCTGATTGCGGCAAACTAACAAGCAAAGACTCAAATTATACAAGACGCTCCATGCAAAACACATAACATGTTGCGAATAAAAATATAGCTCCAAGTATAGTTACCGATGGATGAAGACGAAAGAGGGGATGCCTTCCCGGGGCATCCGCAAGCTTAGGCTTTTGAATATCTTGAACTTGAAAACTTGAAAACTTCACAACACAAAACTTCACGAGAATTTCATAGTCTTTGCTACTCCTTGTTCCATAATCCATCAAAGCAATACTCAAAACTTGAAAACTTCACAACACAAAACTTAGACAAAAATTCTCGTGAGCTCCGTTAGTATAAGAAAGCAAACCACTGCTCAAAGGTACAACAATGAATTCATTCTTTGTTTATATTGGTGTTAAACCTACTGTACTCCAACTTCTCTATGGTTCATATCCTCCAATACTACTCATAGATGCATCGGAATAAGCAAACAACACACGAAAAACAGAATCTGTCAAAGACATAACAGTCTGTAGTAATCTGTAGGGTTCGCCTACTTATGGAACTCCAAAAAATTCAAACTAAATTGGTAAATTTTTGGAATTTGTCTGCCAATCTTCTGCAAAAAGAATCAACTAAAAAGCACGCCCCAGTAAAATCTTAGGACTACTTTAGCGAGTTCTAACGATTCTGTTTTTCACAGCAAGATCATATAAACTTCACACAAGTCTTCCCAAAGGTTCTACATGGCACAAACACTAAACAAAACATGAAAACACATCTAATCTGAGACTAGATGCAATATTTATTCCCTAACAGAAACAAAAACAAAAAAACATAAAATTGGGTTGCCTCCCAACAAGCGCTGTCGTTTTATGGCCCTAGCTAGGCACGATAATTTTAATGATGCTCACATAAAAGGCAAGACTTGAAGCAAAAAAAAGAGCATCATAAAGCATGTGAAAATCACATCTAAGTCTAACATACTTCCTATGCATAGGCATTTTATATGCAAACAAATTAGCAAGACAAGCAAGATCTAGCATATGCAAGGAAGAAAAAGAAAACAAGATCAATCTCAACATGAAGAGAGGTAATTTAGTAACATGAAGATTTCTACAACCATATTTTCCTCTCTCATAATAATTGTATGTAGGATCATAATCAAATTAAACAATATAGCTATCAAAAAACATATTCTCAATATGATCCACATGCATATGAAGTTGACACTCTTCCAAAATAGTGGGATCAACATTAACGAAAGTCATGACCTCTCCAAACCCACTTTCATCAAAAATTTCATAGGATTGAACATTCTCCAAGTATGTGGGATCTAAAGTTGACACTCTTCCAAACCCACTTTCAATATTAATGCATATATTGCTATCAATCTCATATTCATCATGGGGCTTAAATAAATTTTCAACATCATAAGAAGAATCACCCCAATCATGATCATTGCAACAAATAGTAGGCATAGCAAAATAAGCATCCCCAAGATTAGGGTTTTGCATATCATTAGCACAATTGATATTAATAGAATTCACAATAACATCATTGCAATCATGCTTTTTATTTAACAAGCTATCATGAATCACTTTTTCTTTTAACAAATCCTCACAATTTTCAGATTCATAAATTTCAAGCAAAACCCCATAAAGATAATCTAGTGCACGCAACTCACTAGCAATAGGTTCAACATAATTGGATCTCTTAAAGAGATTAGAAAGTGGATGAGGATTCATACTTTAGCAAGCGAAGATGCAAGCTAATTGAGGGCACATAGCAACACAAGCAAACAAGAGGCAAGTGAACGATAAACACACGGCAGAAGAAGAGCAAATAAAACGACAAGGGTGAAGTGGGGGAGAGGAAAACGAGAGGAAAATAAATGTAATGCGAAGGATAAGGGTTTGTGATAGGTACTTGGTATATGACTTTTGCGTAAGCCTCCCCGGCAACGGCGCTAGAAATTCTTCTTGCTACCTCTTGAGCTTGCGTTGTATTCCCTCGAAGAGGAAAGGGAGATGCAGCACAGTAGCGTAAGTATTTCCCTCAGTTTTTGAGAACCAAGGTATCAATCCAGTAGGAGACCATGCGCGAGTCCCTCGCACCTGCACAAACAAATAAGAACTTCGCAGCCAACGCGATAAGGGGATGTCAATCCCTTTACGGTCACTTACGAAAGTGATATCTGATAGAGATGATAGTTTATATTTTTGGTATTTTTAGTTTAATAAAACATCAAATAAAAGCAGTAAAAGTAAGGTAGATGTAGATTGATATGTTGAGAATAGACCCGGGGGCCATAGTTTTCTCTAGTGGCTTCTCTCATGATAGCGATATTCTATGGCGGGTAAACAAATTACTGTCGAGCAATTGATATAAAAGCGAATAATATGAGACTATCTAGGCATGATCATTGTATATAGCCATCACGTCCGAGACAAGTAGACCGAAACGATTCTGCATCTACTACTATTACTCCACACATCAACCGCTATCCAGCATGCATCTAGTGTATTGAGTTCATAAGAATAGAGTAACGCCTTAAGCAAGATGACATGATGTAGAGGGATAAACTCAAGCAATATGATATAAACACCATCTTTTTATCCTCAATGTCAACAATACAATACGTGCCTTGCTGCCCCTACTGTCACTGGGAAAGGACACCGCAAGATTGAACCCAAAGCCAAGCAAATTACTTGAGTCCGAGACTATCTAGGCATGATCATTGTATATAGGCATTACGTCCGAGACAAGTAGACCGACTCCTGCCTGCATCTACTAGTATTACTCCACACATCGACCGCTATCCAGCATGCATCTAGTGTATTGAGTTAATACGAACAGAGTAACGCCTTAAGCAAGATGACATGATGTAGAGGGATAAACTCAAGCAATATGATGTAAACCCCATCTTTTTATCCTCGATGGAAACAATACAATACGTGTCTTGTTGGGCCTACTGTCACTGGGAAAGGACACCGCAAGATTGAACCCAAAGCCAAGCACTTCTCCCATTGCAAGAACTTTAGATCTAGTAGGCCAAACCAAACCAATAATTCGAAGCGACTTGCAAGGATATTATGAGAACACATAAAAAGTTCAAAGAAGAACCAAATATCTTTCATAGATAACCTTGATCATAAAGTCACAATTCATCGGATCTCGACAAACACACCGCAAAAAGAGATTACATCGAATAGATCTCCTCGAAGATCGAGGAGAACTTTGTATTGAGATCCAGAGAGAGAGTAGAAGCCATCTAGATACTAGCTATGGACCTGAAGGTCTGTGGTAAACTACTAACAACTCATGGTGAGGGTGATGATGATGATGATGAAGGCCTCCGTGATGGATCCCCCTCCGGTGGACCTTCGGAACAGGCTCCAAGATGGGATCTCCTTGGGAACAGATGCTACGGTGGTGGAATTAGGGTTTTCTCTCTGTTCACGGAGTTTCTGGGATACGTGGACTTATATAGGAAGAAGGAGGGCACCGGGGGCCACTTGAGGAGGCCTCGAGGCAGGGGGCGCGCCCTGGGAAGGGGGGCGCGCCCCCCACCCTCGAGGGAGGCTCCTCGATCCTCTAACGTGGCTCTCAAGCTTCCTGGGCATGATTTTCTCCAAAAATATCTCTCGCGAAGGTTCCATTCCGTTTGGACTCCGTTTGATATTCTTTTTCTGCAAAACCATGAAATAGGCAAAAAAACAGCAATCTGGACTGGGCCTTTGGGTTAGTAGGTTAGTCCCAAAAATGATATAAAAGTGAATGATAAAGCCCATTAAACATCCAAGACTTCATAAATAATAGCATGGAACAATCAAAAATTATAGATACGTTGGAGATGTATCAGGAACCAGGGTACCCAGACTTGCCTGCCTACGACCCGGGATGTGGCTCTTTTCCAGGCCTGGTATGGCCCATCTTCATCCTCGACAACTCAAGACCCTCATGAGGGGGAAAGCCTCGCGGGACGGACTACACCAGGACCTCCGAAAGGGGCAGCCTCATCTGGCTGGCTCCTAAGGGGCGGAGAACTCTAT
>LR738710.1:288758817-288858740 GCA_902687465.1 Secale cereale | reverse complement strand
CCCCCCCCCCCCCACTTCGCGATGTTTGCATGACGCAAGCCATGCCGACCAAGACCAGACGGGCGCTAGCAGACGCAGTACAACAGTTTCCTCTTTGGTGCTAAGGAAGCGGGTTTAGGCGCAGAGTCCCAAGGAATCTGCCAAAGGTTTCCATTCTATTGCAACAAGACCAAGACCGCCAGGATGGTAGGACGGAGGTCACACCGAGCCCACCGTGGCGTCAGGATCAGAGGCTTTGCAGGCGAAGACCACCTTTAGTCAGGATAAGATGTACTAGTTGTCCCCCTTCAAATTTGGCCGTTATGGGATCCCTTCCCGCCAACATTTTGGGGGAAGAGGACCAAGGCCACTATATAAGTAGGATCGCCACCACCAAGAAGGGGGAGATCGATTCCACCCTGACAAGTTCACCAGCTCATCCGAGCTCAAGAAAACCTCTCCTCCGGAGGTTGTTCGCTCATTGTACTAGTTTGTCCATAATGAAGGAAATATGCCCTGGAGGCAATAATAAAGTTGTTATTTATATTTCCTTATATCATGATAAATGTTTATTATTCATGCTAGAATTGTAATAACTGGAAACATAGTACATGTAGGGGTTTTGGTGCGACAGATGCCAAAGGATGGCTTATCATGCATGGGGACAAGAGAACGTCGTCGGGCCCTAGAAGCGGGATAAGGTGATACTTAGGACGCTACGAATCTTACCCAGGTCTGTGGCTCTCCGTGGAGATAACACCCCTAGTCCCGCTCTACCGGGACTCTTCGTCATGACTATCATCAATATGGTAGCTACAAGGTTTCTCCTTGAGTTGTGTCGTCTAGAGGTGGTAGAAGGGCAAGGCTAGCAAATGACCCACCAGTGTAGGGGATCTATCGTATTCCTTTCGATAAGTAAGTGTGTCGAACCCAACGAGGAGCAGAAGGAAATGATTGGCAGTTTTCAGTAAGGTATTTTCTGCAAGGACTGAAATTATAGGTAACAGATAGTTTTGTGATAAGGTAATTGGTAGGAAGTAACAAAAGGTAAAATTAAATAAGGTGCAGTAAGATGGCCTAATCCTTTTTGTAGCAAAGGACAAGCCTGGACAAACTCTTATATGAAGGAAAGCGCTCCCGAGGACACATGGGAATTATCATCAAGCTAGTTTTCATCATGATCATCTGATTCGCGTTCAGTACTTCGATAATTTGGTATGTGGGTGGACCGGTGCTTGGGTGATGTCCTTAAATGGACAAGCCTCCCACTTATGATTAACTTATAATGCAAGCATCCGCAACTACAAAAGAAGTATTAAGGTAAACCTAACCATAGCATGAAACAAGTGGATCCAAATCAGCCCCTTACGAAGCAATGCATAAACTAGGGTTTAAGCTTTTGTCACTCTAGCAACCCATCATCCACTTATTACTTCCCAATGCCTTCCTCTAGGCCCAAATATTGGTGAAGTCTCATGTAGTCGATGTTCACATGACACCACTAGAGGAGAGACAACATACATCTCATAAAAATATCGAACGAATACCAAATTCACATGACTACTAATAGCAAGACTTCTCCCATATCCTCAGGAACAAAAGTAACTACTCACAAGACATAATATTGTTCATGATCAGAGGGATACTAATATGCATAATGGATTCGAACATATGATCTTCCACCAAGTAAACCAACTAGCATCAACTACAGGGAGTAATCAACACTACTAGCTACACACATGTACCAATCTGAGGTTTGGGTACAAATATTGGATACAAGAGATGAACTAGGGTTTGAGAGGAGATGGTGCTGGTGAAGATGTTGATGAAGATAGCTCTCCCCAAGATGGGAGAGTTGTTGGTGATGACGGCGGTGACGATTTCCCCCTCCCGGAGGGAAGTATCCCCGGTAGAACAGCTCTGCCGGAGCCCTAGATTGGTTTCAGCCAAGGTTCTGCCTCGAGACAGCGGCGTCTGGTCCCGAAAGCCTCCTTCTGTTTTTTAGGTTAAAACACCTCATATAGGAGAAGATGGGCATCGGGGGGCCCACGAGGCAAGGGGCGCGCCCCCCACGCTCGTGGACAGGTGGTGGCCCTCCTGGTGAGCTTCTTTAGCCAGATATTTTTTATATTTTCTGAAACGGTGTCCTGTGAAATTTCGGGGCTTTTTGAGTTGTGCAAAATATGTTTCCTAAGTTTTCTTCTTTTCCAGCCCAGAATTCCAGCTGTCGGCATTCTCCCTCTTCATGTAAACCTTGTAAAATAAGAGAGAAAAGGCGTAAATATTGTGAAATAACGTGTAATAACAGCCCATAATGCGATAAATATCAACATAAAAGCATGATGCAAAATGGACATATCGACTCCCCCAAGCTTAGACCTCGCTTGTCCTCAAGCGAAAGCCGAAATCAAAAAATATGTCCACATGTTTAGAGATAGAGGTGTCGATAAAAATAAAATATGGACATGAGGGCATCATGAGCATTCTCATAACATTAACATATATATATATATATTGTCATGTGATTCTTATGCTAAAGTAATAATTCATTCACAATATCAAGCATGAATCAGAAACTTCATTGAAAACCAACAAACTATGATCTCGGTCATAGAAGCAATTGCAATTTATCGTAACATCGGAAACAGTCAACATAAGAGCTTTTCAGCAAGCCTACATACTCAACTATCATATAGTCTTTCACAATTGCTCACACTCACGCAATACTTATGGTTATGGAGTTTTAATCGGACACAGAGAAAGATAGGGTCTTATGGTGATGCCTCCCAACCTTTTACCTCAAGGGTAATGTCAACAGTAATAGGCCATGAAAACTTACATCCAAGTGGGTATATATGTCAGGATCTTTCCAACAAAATGTACTTGCCAAAGGTTAAAATGTAAAAAAGGAAAGGTGATTTCCACCTTGACTCTTAAGGAAGAATAATAGATAGGCCCTTCGCAGAGGAAAGCAAAGGTTGTCATGTGCTTTTATGGTTGGATACACAAAGTCTTAGAATAGGAGAACGTCACTTTATATTGCCACTTGTGATAAGGACCTTTATTATGCAGTCCGTCGCTTTTCTTACTTCCATATCACAAGATCGTATAAATCTTATTTACTCCACACTACTAAATCATACATATTTTAGCGAGTTTGCAACATGACAACTTACTTGGAAAGATCTTTCTCAATCCATAGGTAGGTATGGTGGACTCTCATGGCAAAACTGGGTTTAAGGATGTATGGAAGCACAAGTAGTATATCCACTTGGTGTGAGGAGTTTTGGCTAGCATGAGGGGGGAAGGCAAGCTCAACATGTTGGATGATCCATGACAATATACTTTATTTTAGATATAAGAAGTCATAACCCATTATCTTGTCTTCCTTGTCCAACTTCAACTCTTTAGCATGACATATTTTAATGAGTGCTCACAATCATATAGTATATTTGTATGTGAAGCCTCACTTTCTTTATTACTTCCTATTAATTGCAACAATGACCAAAACTATGTTTGTCAACTCTCAACAACTTTTATTCATCATACTCTTTATATGTGAAGTCATTACTTCCCATAAGATCAATATGATCTCTAGGATACTATTTATGTTTTCTTTCTTTTTATCATGACCAAAGTGAGGAAATCAAGCCCTTGACTCAAAACTAATCTTTATTAAATAGCTCACAGACTCGATTACAAAGATTAAAGATCATAAAGCAAAAGCTCACAACTAGATCATGCTAACTTTATTCTACTAGATCAAGATACGACCAAAAGGATCGAACTAGGAAAAATAGTACAGATAGGAGTGATGGTGATATGATACAGGGGTCACTCCCCCAAGCTTGGCAGTTGCCAAGGGGAGTGCCCATACCCGTATGATTATATCCCCTTCTTCGGAGGTGGTTGCTACTTCCCGAGCTTGCGTTGTATTCCCTCGAAGAGGAAAGGGAGATGCAGCATAGTAGCGTAAGTATTTCCCTTAGTTTTTGAGAACCAAGGTATCAATCCAGTAGGAGACCACGCGCGAGTCCCTCGCAACTACACAAACAAATAAGAAATTCGCAGCCAACGCGATAAGAGGTTGTCAATCCCTTTACGGTCACTTACGAAAGTGAGATCTGATAGAGATGAGAGTTTATATTTTTGGTTTACAAGAACAGCAAATAAAAGCAACAAAAGTAAAGTAGATGTAGATTGATATGCTGAGAATAGACCCGGGGGCCATAGTGTTCTCTAGTGGCTTCTATCATGATAGCGATATTCTATGGCGGGTAAACAAATTACTGTCGAGCAATTGATATAAAAGCGAATAATATGAGACTATCTAGGCATGATCATTGTATACAGCCATCACGTCCGAGACAAGTAGACCGAAACGATTCTGCATCTACTACTATTACTCCACACATCAACCGCTATCCAGCATGCATCTAGTGTGTTGAGTTCATAAGAATAGAGTAACGCCTTAAGCAAGATGACATGATGTAGAGGGATAAACTCAAGCAATATGATATAAACACCATCTTTTTATCCTCAATGTCAACAATACAATACGTGCCTTGCTGCCCCTACTGTCACTGGGAAAGGACACCGCAAGATTGAACCCAAAGCCAAGCACTTCTCCCATTGCAAGAACTATAGATCTAGTAGGCCAAACCAAACTAATAATTCGAAGAGACTTGCAAGGATATTATGAGCACACATAAAAAGTTCAGAGAAGAACCAAATATTTCTCATAGATAACCTTGATCATAAACTCACAATTCATCGGATCTCGACAAACACATCGCAAAAAGAGACTACGTCGAATAGATCTCCTCGAAGACCGAGGAGAACTTTGTACTGAGATCCAGAGAGAGAAAAGAAGCCATCTAGATACTAGCTATGGGCCCGAAGGTCTGTGGTAAACAACTCACAACTCATGGTGAGGGCAATGATGATGATGATGATGAACTCCGTGATGGACCCCCCTCTGGTGGAGCTCCGGAACAGGCTCCAAGATGGGATCTCACAGGAACAGAAGGTTATGGCGGTGGAATTAGGGTTTTCTCTCTATTGTCGAAGGTTTCGGGGTACGTAGACTTATATAGGAGGAATGAGGACACCGGGGGGGTGCTCAAGGGGCCCACGAGGCCGGGGGGGCGCGCCGTGGGCAGGGGGCACGCCCCCACCCTCGTGGGGCCTTGATGCTCCCCTGACGTGGTTCCCAAGTTCCCTATGCGTGATTTTCTCCAAAAATATCTCTCGCGAAGGTTTCATTCCGTTTGGACTCCATTTGATATTCTTTTTCTGCAAAACCCTGAAACAGGCAAAAACAGCAATCTGGACTAGGCCTTTGGGTTAGTAGGTTAGTCCCAAAAATGATATAAAAGTGAATGATAAACATCATTAAACATCTAATACTTCATGAATAATAACATGGAACAATCAAAAATTATAGATGCGTTGGAGACGTATCAAGCATCCCCAAGCTTAATTCCTGCTCGTCCTCGAGTAGGTAAATGATAAAGAAAGAATTTTTGATGTGGAATGCTAACCAATATAGTTTTTCAATGTAATTCTCTTAATTGTGGCATGAATGTTCAGATCTGAAAGATTCAAGATAAAAGTCTATATTGACATAAGAAATAATAATACTTCAAGCATACTAACAAAGCAATCATGTCTTCTCAAAATACTATGTCTAAAGAAAGTTATCCCTACAAAATCATATAGTCTGGCTATGCTCCCTCTTCATCACACAAAATATTCATATCATGCACAACCCCGATTTCAGCCAAGCACTTGTTTTCATACTCTATCTTTTCAAACCATTCAACTTTCACGCAATACATGAGCGTGTGCCATGGACATAGCACCTATGGGTGGAATAGAGGTGGTTGTGGAGAAGACAAAAAGGAGGGAGATAGTCTCACATCGACTTGGCGTATCAACGGGCTATGGAGATGCCCATCACTAGATATCAATGTGAGTGAGTAGGGATTGCCAGGCAACGGATGCACTAGTGCAAAATAGGAATGAAAGATCAACAAAAGAAACTAGTGGGTGTGCATCCAACTTGCTTGCTCACGAAGACCTAGGGCATTTGAGGAAGCCCATCGTTGGAATATACCAGCCAAGTTCTATAACGAAAAATTCCCACTGGTATATGAAAGTGACTAAACATGAGACTCTCTACAATGAAGAACATGGTGCTACTTTGAAGCACAAGTGTGAAAAAAAGATATTAGCAATTGTCCCTCTTTTCTTTTATTTTGGGCCTTTATTTTTTCTTTGGACTTTTTTTCTCTTTTTTCGGAGGGGCTTTATAGATTTAGCCTTTCCTCCCATGGGACAATGCTCTAATAATGATGATCATCACACTTTTATTACAACTCGATATTACAACTCGATACTACAACAAAGTACGACTCTATATGAATGCCTCCGGCAGTGTACCGGTATGTGCAATGAAACAAGAGTGACATGTATGAAAAGTTATGCATGGTGGCTTTGCCTGAAATACGATGTCAACTACATGATCATGTATGGCAATATGACAATATGATGCTTGTCATATGAACGGAACGGTGGAAAGTTGCATGGAAATATATCTCGGAATGACTATGGAAATGCCATGATAGGTAGGTATGGTCGCTGTTTTGAGGAGTAATATGGTGGCTGTTCTTAGGAAGGATACATAGTGGGTTTATGGTACCGGCGAAAGTTGCACGGTACGAGAGAGGCTAGCAATGGTGGAAGGGTGAGAGTGCGTATAATCCATGGACTCAACATTAGTCATAAGAACTCATATACTTATTGCAAAAATCTACGAGTCATCAAAACAAAGCAATCAACGCATGCTCCTAGGGGGGAGGTTGGCACGCCCCCGACCTCCACACAAAGGTTGACACTTTACAAATACCTCATGCTCCAACTTCGTCACATAGAGGTTCACCATACGTGCATACTGCGGGAATCACTAACCTTAACACAAGTATTTCTCAATTTCATAATAACTCCACTAGCACGACTCTAATATTACTATCCTCATATCTCAAAACAATTTTCAAGCATCCAACATCTCATTCTATTCAATGCACTTATTGTGATTTTTTTTACTACATTGACATTGTATGTCTATCATGTGAAGACTAGTTTCTTTAGCCTAAACACATTACCATGCTGTTTTAATAGACTCTCAAATAGATATAAGTGAATCATGAGAGTTCAACAATTTCTACAAAATATAACCACCAGCGTGCTCTAAAAGATATAAGTGAAGCACTAGAGCAAAAACTATTCAACTCAAAAGATATAAGTGAAGCACATAGAGTGTTCTAGCAATTCCTAGGCCATATTTAACTCTCTCAAATAGGTGTGTCCATCAAGGATGATTGTGACAAACTAACTAGAAAAGACTCAAATTATACAAGACGCTCCAAGCAAAACACATATCATGTAGTGAATGAAAATATAGCTCCAAGTATAGTTACCGATGGATGAAGACGAAAGAGGGGATGCCTTCCCAGGGCATCCCCAAGCTTAGGCTTTTGATTATCTTGAATTTACTTGCGGTGCCATGGGTATCCCCAAGCTTAGGCCTTTTCTACTCTTTGCTCTGTAGTCCATCAAAGCAATACTCAAAACTTGAAAACTTCACAACACAAAACTTAGACAAAAATTCTCGTGAGCTCCGTTAGTATAAGAAAGCAAACCAGTAATCAAAGTGTCGGTGTATAGAAAGAGGGGTACACTTTTTGTACCCCTATGACTGTGCACGGGTAGTCTGAGCCACGGGCACCACCACACCAAGCATGGCGAGGGAGGCGAGCGGGGGCAAGACCGAAGCTTGATGGAGACTGGAGCGACGCCAAGCACAAGACCACAAAGAGCAAAGGGACGAAGCGGCTCTCCCCAGCAAGATCCTTGCTGGGGCCAGCACTGGCAGCCCCGGCAAGAACCTTGCCGCGGCAGCTCGCCCCGCACCTACGGAGCGAGTCACCCTTGATTCCACCACCCCCGAGGGGCGAGGATTCGGGAGATACCCCCGTGGTGGCATGCAGATCTTTGTGAAGACATTCAAGATCAAATACAAGGAAAGAAGACGACCCTTGGCGGGATTCCAGCCAAGGAGAACCACAAGGCCCTCGGCAAGCACCTTGGCGGGGATGACTGCAGGCACCATGGCAGGACCCTTGCCGGAGCGCCGGCAAGGCCCTTGTCAAGGACTCCCACAGGGCCACCATCAGGCCCACACCAACTGGGTTGCCACCGACCCGACCAGCTGGACGGGCTCCTACGTGGCAACCCACAGATCTTCGTGGAGACCCGCCGTTGCGCCACCTCAACTGCCTGTCTGCCTACATGGCGCCTCAAGCACTGCTGGCCAGGGCGCGTGTCAACACGAGGAGGGGCGGCAACGGACAAGACGGGCGTCTCCCCTCGTCCCCGATAAAGCAAGGACACCTAAGCTGGGCGCATTAAATGCACCTTGTCATGTAATGCGAGGGATAACCTTGCATCACTGTACCCTTTCCACCTCCTGTGTGCCACTGTGGCAACCCCTTTTTCCTATAAAATGAGGCCCGAGGCGACCAGGAGAAGGATTCGGCTTTTTAGAACTCCTCACGACTCTTTTGGAGCTCCCGCTAGCTGAAGAACACCAACATATAATCCACCAAAGCAGGAGTACGGTTTTACGCATCTTGGCGGCCCGAACCTGGGTAAAGGAACCGTGTCCTGACTGTTAGATCCGCTCTTCTCTCAACCCCGTGCCCTGCAACCGTAGTAGGGATTCTTGTGATCCCATAGGTGTTGATCCAAATACACCGACATCTTTGGTGCGCCAGGTAGGGGGCGCAGTTGTGAGAATCGGCTCTAGTGGCTGGCCCGACGCTCCCTCATCTTCGTGGCCCTTTGTGGATGCCGGAAGACCTGCGCTCAAGCGACTGCAAATAAAAGATAAGTTACATCGAACCTTGGATATTCTTATCCTATTATTTAAAGTTATTGTCCTCGAAGATGTCGTTCTTTATGCAAAAAGAAACTTGCACGCAGATGGGGCCCTTCCCGATCGGCAACGCCTTTTTTCGGTTTCGAGTCCGCTCAACAGTTGAGACGGCCGCATTCGAAACAGTAGGGTAACCTTCCACAATCGACAAAGCTCTCGACTCTGACTCGAGTCAAACTCGACAGTTCGAGTGGCTGCGTTAAGAGCGGCAAGGTGGCGAACCTGGTAGCACGCTCACCCGGCAGGCCAATGGGGACCCATCCCCAAGACGCCGCCTTGGGTATTTCGCGCCGGCAAGCCAACCCAGTTAACGTAGGGTGGAAACACAAAGAGGCAGCAAACAGGAAGATAACATGCATGATTCTGAAGATATTTCAAAGTTATATTACATCATGCCATCGCTGCGGTTCTAACTAAAGATAAAATTTGTCTTGGGCATGAACCCGCAGCGGCAAGGAAGAACGGGATGCTTAATCCCGGCGCTGGCCCTCCACCCTCTTGATTTCATCGATGCGGCTGATGACAGGCTTGATGCGCTCCCTGAGCGCCGTGAGGTTGGCATCCTCCGGCAAGCTGTCCATCGCGGCTTCGAAGGCGAGGGCGGGGTTCCAGAACGCCACCTTGGTGAGGACCTTGGTCATGACTCCCCGGCAGAGCCGCCGGGCCTCCCCGGCGAGCGTGGCCGTTCTGTTGGAAAGAAGATCAGTCAAGGCGCTGAGGACGCCCTCGAAGAACAGGGTCAGCTTGGCGTTGACGGACCCGCTCCATTCAGGGGCATACCTCACGTTTGGCATCCCCATGAGGGCCAACTGTGAGGTAACCCTGAAGGCGATGTCCTCTAGCCGGCTGATCCACCTGTTCTCCTCCACCACGTATTCTTGGTGGGAGGCGCCCTCGTCTGCCCGCAGCTGCTTCTCCTCCTCCAGGCTCTTGGCCAAGGCCCCCTCCCGAGCAGAGCTCTCCGCCAACGTCTTCTCGAGATTCTCCAACCTCAGCCTAAGATCTCTGATGGAGTTTTGTGCTTCGGAGAGCTCCCCAGTCCTGCTGATGACCGCTTCCTGCGCCTTTGTCGAGGCACAGTTGAGCCTGGTCTTCTCGTCGGACAGCCTGAGGGCCTGCTCCTTCAACCCATCTCGTTCCACCTCCAGCTCTTGTATCTTGCCGGCATGGGCCAGAGCCTGGGCATCGAGCGCCGCCTTGTGCCTCTGCCCCAGCTCGCGAGTCCGCCGCTCGACAAGAGCCTCAAGCTCCTCATCCTTGCCGCGGAGTATTGTGGCAAGCTTCGCCTCACGCGCGGAGAGGTCTTCTTCCTGGGAATTGAGGGCGGCTTGATGCTAGTTCCGGGCAGCCTCTGTCGTGGCAGCCAAGTTCGCCGCCTCTTCCTGGGCCTTCTCGATGGCGGCCATCTTCATGATGAGCTCCCCGTTATGCTTGGCCAGTTCTTCCTAGGAGGCCCTTTGCTCCTCACAGGACTGATGGAACCAGGTTTGCACCTCAGCGGCGCGCGCCTGGAAATCCGCCTCCGCGTCGTCCACCGCTGCCATTCTGGACTTAACCTTGTCCAAACGGGCACGGTAGAGCGCCTGGAGCTTCCGAAAATTGGCCCCCATGGTCCGGAAGAGCTGCTCCTCTGGGGGGCCGTCGCCGCCGGCGCTCGGTTCATCAACAACCTCGAGCCCGGTGGCGGCGAACACCTCGTCATCAAAGGCTTCCTCCCCGAAGGGCGCCTAGGAGCTTCACGCCCCGGCAAGATGGACGAAAAGGTTGTCGCCCACCTTCAGATACCTGCCAGGGCCCCAGGTCGCGGAGGAAGGAGGCTGATCATTAATTGCCTCTTCCTCGGTTGTGGCCTTGCCGGCCTCCCCGGTAGGCCCACTGCCGGCACCCCCGGCGGCACCCTTGGTGGCATCCCCAACAGCCTTATCCACGGCGGCCCCGGCGGCCTCCGCGGCGGCGATCTTATCGGCCTCCGCCACGGCCTCCTCGGCAACCTCCTTGATGACGACGTCCACGTCCTCCGCATCCGTTGAAGGAGGGCCTAGGCCGTGACGAGGATGATGAAGTCAAGAAAAAGTGCAAGGGAAAAGCAAAGACAAAAGGCAGGCGACTCACCAGCGCTGGGTTGTGAAGCGGAAGTTCCCTCCCCGCCAGCGTCGGACGCCGGGGCCGGACCACCAGCACCAAAATTCCCTTCCTCCTCCATGCGTGCGGGCTCCGTGCTTGGTGCCCTTGCCGGGTACGCCCCTCGTGGCGGCGTAGTTGACGGGGGTGGTGTGTTGGGAGTAGCCCCCTGCGGCTCCTCCTGCTGCTGCTCCCGTCCTACAGAACCAGCAAGGTCAGCACCTGTAGCATCGAACGCCTACTCCATGTTGAGCGAGAAGAGGTTAGCGGGCTTACGCTAGGGGCTGTGCCGGGGGCTGCCGTCGGAGCTGCTCAACACCACCAATGGTGTCTCTGTAGCCCCGGCTGGGGGCTGGCTGCTCGCCGAAGCCTTGGCCCTCTTCACCCTCTGGGCCAACGTCTCTGCGTCCCTGAAGAAGCAAGAACAAGTCAAGGTGAGTGGCTTGGTCTAGGGAGATGGGGATGACGATGAAGTATGGAATACTTACTCATCGTCCATCTCCTCCTCCTCTGTCGTCTTCCTCTTCCTCTTCGGGGTGAGGGGCCCGAGGTCGAAGGGGAACTCCGCGACACCCTCCGAATCAACGTCTGCCGGGGGAGGCGAAGAGGGGAGCGGAGTTTGTACGCGCCTCGACGAAGAGGAAGCTGCCGTTTTCTTCTTCTCGGCGGCCTTTGTCGACCTCTTCGCCGTCGTGGCCCTCGTGAGGCGCCCGGACCCCTCCAGGGCCAATTGAGGCTGCGCAGTCTTGTCGGGCCGCACCGGCTCGCCGGAATAGGCCCGCCGCAAGACTCGCCCTATTCCCCTGGCTGGCGCCGGGCCAACCACCGCATCCTCCGACGACGACGACTCGTCGGCTGCATCCTCAACCAGTGGAGCCCCGGTGCTGGCGTGCTGGCTTCTCCGGCAGCCGCCGCCCACCGGGCGAACTCCTCCTGCTCCGCAGCCGCGGCGTCCTGGTCCTCCATGCCTACGGCGCTGCCGGCCTCCCTGATGAGTTGCGCCTCCCTCGCCCTGGCGGCGATGTAGTCCAGCTCCTCCGAGGTGGTGTCCTGGACGAGCCACCGCTCGGCGTCAGGATTGACGCACACCTTGACCAGGGTGTCGAAGAACTGCTGCACGACCTCGTCCTCCGGCTCCTGCCAGCTCGGGACGGGGCCATGCGTGCTGCACTCCGGCATCATGGCAACGACCTCGGACTGGCGCGAATTGTTGCACAGCGGGACCACTCCCGCTGGAAGCCTGAAGAACTGCACCTTGACGGCCTTGCCGGCCTTTGCGGAAGCCTTCGCAGCCTTGCCGGTCCGCTCGGCCTCACCGCCTTGACCCACATCCAGCTGGAAGAGCCGCTGACAGAAATGGGCATGTCCCATCACTATGAGGTTGTGGTTGAGGCCAGGGCGGAGCCACATGACGTCGGTCGGGTTCCTGAAGAGCCAGGCTGGCCTCCCCTTTTTGTGCAGCGGGGCGATCCGACGGCGAATGAAATCCGCCCCGATCATCTCGAGGGTGAGTCTGGCCTGGACGAGCCGGTTGATCCTGGTGAAGGCAACAGTGAGCCTCCTGTCGACGGCGTCGACGTCGCTCCAATCGCTACGTCGGACCGGCGGCATCTGGCGGACCCTGCAGAATGTTGGCGGCTCGTCTTCCTCAATCCAGCACCACCGGCCGCGCCATTCGTCCCACCTCTCCTTCACGGCGCCCTCCAGGTACACCACCTTGGGTCTCTGAATCCAGGTGATGCATCCAGAGACAGCTCCTCCCGGCTGGATCCGAGGTGTGAAATAGTGGCGGAAGAGCACCGTGTTGGGCTGCACTCCGACGAAGCCCTCGCAGAGGTGTGCGAAGAAAGCCATGCACGCCACCGCATTTGGGGTAAAATCCAAAAGGCGGAAGCCGAAGGTGTGCAAGAGAAGTAATCAACGAAGAAACGGTACCGATTTGATCCGGGCAGGGCGCAATCGGCCGGAAAGACGCGCGTCGCCGGATGGCCCAAGTCCTTCGCCCGATCCCCCGTCTCCGCCCCCCAAAGGGGTTTGAAAGCAGCCCGGAGCTCGAAGAAATCGACCAACGACGGAATGAAGATAGCGGCCTTCGTCCGATCCCCCGTAAACACGCCCTCCGGCGGCGCCGCGGGCCCGGCACCCTTGTCCGCCCCTTTGCCCTTAGTGGTTTTTGACGCCATAGCGGCTGAATGGGAAGGCTGAGGGAAGGGGATGCCGAAACAACGGCGGCGGGCGACGGCGAAGGCTTCTAAAGGAAGGAAGAAAGGGAACAGCGGCTCAGAGATTGGAAGAGGCACGAACAAAATGGACGAAGTGAGCAGCGCGCTCGCGGTTATTCCTTTTTATGGGGGAGAACGCGGGCCGCCTCCTTTCGCATTTACTGCGACGTGACGCATGCGTGCGGGAACCGCCCCACGCATGCCGCCCACGTCACGCACGCCCCTCCACCCCGCGCCGCGCGCGTGGGTTGTGGGAGGCGCGACGCGTGGAAATTTTACCATGGTGAAAACCACCCCGCCTGCCCACCCACCGTTCTGGGCCTGGACCAACAACGTGTCGCGCTTATGTGTAGCCCAGGCCCGGGGACTCCTGTCGGTGTACAAAAAGAGCGGTACACTTTTTGTACCCCTATGACTGTGCACGGGCAGTCTGAGCCACGGGCACCACCACACCAAGCATGGCGAGGGAGGCGAGCCGGGGCAAGACCAAAGCTTGATGGAGACTGGAGCGACGCCAAGAACAAGACCACAAAGAGCAAAGGGACAAAGCGCCTCTCCCCGGCAAGATCCTTGCCGGGGCCAGCACTGGCAGCCCCGGCAAGACCCTTGCCGCGGCAGCTCGCCCCGCGCCTACGGAGCGAGTCACCCTTGAGTCCACCACCCCCGAGGGGCGAGGATTCCGGAGATACCCCCGTGGTGGCATGCAGATCTTTGTGAAGACATTCAAGATTAGATACAAGGAAAGAAGACGACCCTTGGCGGGATTCCAGCCAAGGAGAACCACAAGGCCCCCAACAAGCACCTTGCCGGGGATGACTGCAGGCACCATGGCAGGACCCTTGCCGGAGCCCCGGCAAGGCCCTTGCCAAGGACTCCCACAGGGCCACCGTCAGGCCCACACCAACTAGGTTTCCACCGACCCGACCAGCTGGACTGGCTCCTGCATGGGAACCCACAGATCTTCGTGGAGACCAGCCGTTGCGCCACCTCAGCTGCCTGTCTGACTACATGGCGCCTCAGGCTCTGCTGGCCACGGCGCGTGTCAACACGAGGAGGGGTGGCGACGGACAAGACGGGCGTCTCCCCTCGTCCCCGATAAAGCAAGGACACCTAAGCTGGGCGAATGCACCTTGTCCTGTAATGCGAGGGATAACCTCGCATCACTATACCCTTTCCACCTCCTGTGTGCCACTGTGGAAACCCCTTTTTCCTATAAAAGGAGGCCCGAGGCGACCAGGAGAAGGATTCGGCTTTTTAGAACTCCTCACGACTCTTTTGGAGCTCCCGCTAGCTGAAGAACACCAACATATAATCCACCAAAGCAGGAGTATGGTTTTACGCATCTTAGCGGCCGGAACCTGGGTAAAGGAACCGTGTCCTGACTGTTAGATCTGCTCTTCTCTCAACCCCGCGCCCCGCAACCGTAGTAGGGATTCTTGTGATCCCATAGGTGTCGATCCAAATACACCGACACAAAGGTACCGCAATGAATTTATTCTTTGTTTATATAGGTGTTAAACCTACTGTATTCCACCTTCTCTATAGTTCATACTTGCCAATACTACTCACAGATGCATTGAAATAAGCGAACAACACACGAAAAACAGAATATGTCAAAAATAGAATAGTCTGTAGTAATCTGCAGGTTTCGCCTACTTCTGGAACTCCACAAAATTCAAACTAAATTGGTAAATTTGAGGAATTTGTCTATTAATCATCTGCAAAAATAATCAACTAAATAGCAACCTCCAGTAAAATCTTACGACCACTTTAGCGAGCGCTAACGATTCTGTTTTTCACTGCAAGATCACATAAACTTCACACAAGTCTTCCCAAAGGTTCTACTTGGCACAAACACTAAACAAAACTTGAAACCACATCTAATTAGAGGCTAGATGAAATATTTATTCCTTGACAGCAACAAAAACAAAAAATATAAAATTGGGTTGCCTCCCAACAAGCGCTATCGTTTTACGCCCCTTGCTAGGCACGATACAAGATAAATCTACGGAATGCCATAGTGATACGATATGTCGCGAAAGCTCATCTCATATTCCCTACGTTCAGCAGCAAGCTTTCTTTGTGGCAAGCAAAACTAATCAAAAGGGCTAAATTTAATGGGACAAAAGTCCCCTACATTAATCTCAGGAGGAATAGGTTCCTCTTTTGGCCCTTTGCAGTGAACAACCAATTCATCATTGTAGGCATTCTTTTGGCAAAAGGTCATAAGCCTTCGCTCAAGGGAGAAGCCTAACTCATTGATTTGAACAGCAAAATCATCGTTCATCTCAGAAATTCTATCAATCAAGACCTCAATAGGAACCTTTTTTCTAAGGTTTTCATTAAATGCAACATGATCAGGCGATCGCAACCGCATTATGTCTTCTTGATTGAACAAGATAGCCTCTATGGGAGGTCGACCGACATCTACCCCGTAATGAGCAAAGATTTCTTTGGCCTCTTTCATGATATATCTAAATTCATGAGCCAAAAATATAGTAGCTGCACGCTTAACAAAAGTATGCTCGATATTGGAAAACTCCAAAAAGATTCTCTAAATACAGGGATGCATATGGATAAATTGCCTTTGAATTTCTACAGTAAGCATGGATACAGCATCCGCAAGGCTACTAGTTCTGTGAAGAATAGAGCCACCCATAGTGGGCAAAGCACCGGCACAAGTGAAGAAGTCTTGAAGAACTCCTTTTCCAATGATATTACCGCTACCAACCTGAAACTTCTTAATATGTAAAGTGGTAGCTTCATCCAGGGGGTCAATATAGACGTTGCCCTCGACATTACTACCCTTCTCGATAAGGTCGTCCCCCATGTCAGACATGAGGGCAATCAGGCAAGCAAGCAGCACACAAGCAAACAACAAGCAAGCGAATGATAAACACACGACAGAAGAAGGGCAAATAAAACGGCAAGGTTGAAGTGGGAGAGAGGAAAACGAAAGGCAAAAAAATGTAATGCGAAGGATAAGGGTTTGTGATAGGTACTTGGTATACGACTTTTGCGTAAGCCTCCCCGGCAATGGCGCCAGAAATTCTTCTTGCTACTTCTCGAGCTTGCGTTGTATTCCCTCGAAGAGGAAAGGGAGATGAAGCACAGTAGTGTAAGTATTTCCCTCAGTTTTTGAGAACCAAGGTATCAATCCAGTAGGAGACCATGCGCGAGTCCCTCACACCTGCACAAACATAAGAACTTCGCAGCCAACGCGATAAGGGGTTGTCAATCCCTTTACGATCACTTACGAAAGTGAGATCTGATAGAGATGATAGTTTATATTTTTGGTATTTTTGGTTTATAAGAACAGCAAATAAAAGCAACAAAAGTAAATTAGATGTAGATTGATATGTTGAGAATAGACCCGGCGGCCATAGTGTTCTCCAGTGGCTTCTCTCATGATAGCGATAATCTACGTCTGGTAAACAAATTACCGTCGAGCAATTGATAGAAAAGAGAATAATTATGAGACTATCTAGGCATGATCATTGTATATATGCATCACGTACGAGACAAGTAGACCGAAACGATTCTGCATCTACTACTACTACTCCACACATCGACCGCTATCGAGCATGCATCTAGTGTATTGAGTTCATAAGAACAGAGTAACGCCTTAAGCAAGATGACATGATGTAGAGGGATAAACTCAAGCAATATGATATAAACACCATCTTTTTATCCTTGATGGCAACAATACAATACGTGCCTTGCTGCCCTTACTGTCATTGGGAAAGGACACCGCAAGATTGAACCCAAATCCAAGCACTTCTCCCATTGCAACAACTATAGATATAGTAGGCCAAATCAAACCAATAATTCGAAGAGACTTGCAAGGATATTACGATCACACATAAAAAGTTCAGAGAAGAACCAAATATTTCTCATAGATAATCTTGATCATAAACTCACAATTCATCGGATCTCGACAAACACACCACAAAATGATATTGCATCGGATAGATCTCCTCGAAGACCGAGGAGAACTTTGTATTTAGATCTAGAGAGAGAAAAGAAGCCATATAGATACTAGCTATGGACCCGAAGGTCTCTAGTAAACTACTCACAACTCATGGTGAGGGCGATGATCATGATGATGCAAAACTCCGTGATGGATCCCCCTCCGGTGGAGGTCCGGAACAGGTTCCAAGATGGGATCTCACGGGAACAGAAGGTTACGGCGGTGGAATTAGGGTTTTCTTTCTGTTGTCGAAGGTTTCGGGGTACGTAGACTTATATAGGAGGAAGGAGGACACTTGGGGGGTGCTCGAGGGGCCCACGAGGCAGGGGGCGCGCCTTGGGCAGGGGGGCGCCCCCACCCTCGTGGGCACCTCGATGCTCCCCTGACGTGGTTCTCAAGTTCCCTGTGCATGATTTTCTCCAAAAATATCTCTCGCTAAGGTTTCATTCCGTTTGGACTCCGTTTGATATTCTTTTTCTGCAAAACCCTGAAACAGGCAAAAAACAGCAATATGGTCCCTAAAATGATATAAAAGTGTATGATAAAGCCCATTAAACATCCAAGACTTCAGGAATAATAGCATGGAACAATCAAAAATTATAGATACGTTGGAGACGTATAAGTGGTGATGATGGCTTCTTCCTTAACTTGCGCTTAAGGGCAGAATGTTTCTCCCTTAGGTCATTGATCTCCTCCTCAAGGTTTAATATTTTCTTGCATAGTGACTGCTTGTTTTCCTACAAGAGGTGAAAAGGGATAAATTCGTTCTTAGATTTCTTTGCTTTCTCGGGGAGGCTTGACTTTTTGAACTCCACATGTATGTCCCCAGGTTGAGGTAGTGGGACTTCATCTTCATCTAAACTAGTCCAATCCTTTCCCTTGGAATCATGATATTCTTCTCCCTCCGCGGTCCAACCATAATGCTCCCAGTCCCCATAGACCTTAGGGTCAGAAAGGGAATCAGCCACATAGCTTTCTCCCTCTAAATCATGGGACGACAGATTACTCTTATCTGCGACAGAAACAACTTGAAAGAAAAACAGGGGACTTTTGCGTGATACATAGGTCAAAACCTTCGGGAGTATATATAATGAATTTTTACCGACCAAAAGGAGTAACACACAAGGAATCGGAGCCCGGGAGGCACATGAGGTGCCCATAAGGTAGGGGGCGCGCCCAGGGAAGGGGGGCGCGCCCTCCACCCTCGTGGACGCCTCGTGTCTCTTCCGGACTGCCACTTATTTTTCTATTTTTCTAAATATTCCAAAACGGTGAAAAATTGCCTTTAGAACTGTTTTGGAGTCGGTTTACTTACCGTACCACGTACCTCTTCCTTTTTAGAGTCTGAATCGTTCTGGGAAGTGTCCCTTATGTATTCCTCCGGGGTTATGATTTCAATAACATTGGTTTCAACATTTATAGGATTACCTGAGATATAATGTTTGATTCTATGACCGTTCACCAACTTCGGATTTGTGCCTTCAAAGTTGTTGATTTTTATGGCACCGGAACGATAGACCTCCTCGATAACGTAAGGTCCTTCCCACTTAGAGAGACATTTTCCTGCAAAAAATCTTAAACGAGAGTCGTATAGAAAGACATAATCACCTACATTAAACTCACGCTTTTGTATCCTTTTGTCATGCCATCTTTTAACTTTTTCTTTAAACAGCTTGGCATTCTCATAGGCCTAGGTTCTCCATTCATCAAGAAGGCTAATGTCAAATAACCTCTTCTCACCGGCAAGTTTGAAATCATAATTGAGCTCTTTAATAACTCAATATGCCTTATGTTCTAGCTCAAGAGGTAAGTGACAAGCTTTTCCATAAACAATCTTATACGGAGTCATACCCATAGGATTTTTGTATGCAGTTCTATAGGCCCATAAATCATCAAGTTTCTTGGACCAATTCTTTCTAGACCTATTGACTGTCGTTTGCAAAATTAATTTCAACTCTCTATTACTTAGTTCTACTTGACCACTAGTCTGTGGGTGATAAGGGGATGCAATTCTATGGTTGACATCATACTTTGCAAGCATTTTACGGAAAGCACCATGAATAAAGTGTGAACCACCATCGGTCATTTGGTATCTAGGGACTCCAAACCTCGGAAAAAATAACTTCTTTAAGCATCTTAATAGAGGTGTTATGATCAGCACTACTAGTTGGAATAGCTTCTACCCACTTAGTAATGTAATCAACAGCAACTAGAATATGCGTGTACCCATTAGAGGCAAGAAACGGTCCCATATAATCAAAGCCCCAAACATCAAATGGTTCGATAACAAGTGAATAATTCATAGGCATTTCTTGACGTCTACTGATATTACCAATTCTTTGACATTCATCACAGGATAAGACAAACTTACGGGCCTTGAAGAGAGTAGGCCAATAAAAACCAGATTGCAATACCTTATGTGCAGTTCTATCTCCAGCATGGTGTCCTCCATAAGCTTCGGAGTGGAACTTGCGTAGGATCTGTTCCTGTTCATGCTCAGGTACACAACGTCTAATAGTACCATCTACCCCTTCTTTATAAAGATGTGGGTCATCCCAGAAGTAATGTCTCAAATCATAGAAGAACTTTCTCTTTTGCTGGTATGTGAAGCTAGGAGGTATAAACTTAGCAACAATATAATTAGCATAATCAACATACCATGGAGCAGTACGAGAATTATTTATGAAAACTAATTGTTCATCAGGAAAGCTATCATCAATAGGTTGTGGGTCATCAAGTATATTATCTAGCCAAGACAAGTTATCTGCAACGGGGTTCTCAGCTCCCTTTCTATCAATAATATGCAAGTCAAATTCTTGCAGCAAGAGAACCCATCTAATAAGTCTAGCTTTAGCATCTTTCTTTTCCATAAGGTATTTGATAGCAGCATGATCAGTGTGAATAGTTACTTTAGAATCAACAATATAAGTTATAAACTTATCACAAGCAAATATAACTGCTAAAAAAAATTCATTCTCAGTAGTAGCATAATTTCTCTGGGCAGTCTCTAGATTTTTACTAGCATATTGGATACCATCCAATTTCTTATCAACTCTGTGCCCTAAAATAGCACCTACGACAAAATCACTAGCATCACACATAATCTCAAAAGGTAAATTCGAGTCAGGAGGCTGGACAATAGGTGCAGAGATCAATGCTTTCTTAAGTACTTCAAATGCTTCTAGACAATCATCATCAAAGAAAAAAGGAATATCTTTTTGTAAGAGATTAGTCAGAGGCCAGGAGATTTTGGAGAAGTCCTTTATGAACGTCCTATAAAACCCAGCATGACCAAGGAAACTTCTTATACCTTTGATTTCCTTGGGGCACAGCATCTTTTCAATAGCATCAACTTTAGCCTTGTCAACTTCAATACCTCTTTCAGAAATTTAATGTCCCAAGACAATGCCTTCATTAACCATAAAGTAGCACTTCTCCCAATTCAAGACAAGATTAGTGTCTTCACATCTCTGGAAAACTCGATCAAGGTTGCTTAAGCAATCATCAAAAGAAGTTCCGTAAACGGAGAAATCATCCATGAAAACCTCAACAATCTTTTCACAAAAATCAGAGAATATAGCCATCATGCATCTTTCAAAGGTAGAAGGTGCATTAGATAAACCAAAAGGCATACGTCTATAAGCAAAGGTACCGAAAGGATAAGTAAAAGTGGTATTTTCTTGATCCCCTTTTGACATAGGTATTTGAGAGAAACCAGAATAACCATCTAGAAAGCAAAAGTGAGTATGTTTGGATAACCTTTCTAGCATTTGATCAATAAAAGGTAAGGGGTAATGATATTTCTTAGTAGCTTTATTTAATTTGCGGAAGTCAATTACCATCCTATAACCTGTAACAATTCTTTGCGGGATCAATTAATCTTTATCATTAGTAACAACAGTCATACCTCCCTTCTTAGGGACACAATGGACATGACTTACCCACTGGCTATCAGCAACTGGATAAATAATACCTACCTCTAGAATCTTTAGAATTTCCTTCCTTACCACGTCTTTCATCTTAGGATTCAACCGTTGTTAATGATCAATAACCGGTTTGGCGTTTTCTTCCAATTTTATCTTGTGTTGGCATAAAGTGGAACTGATGCCCTTAAGATCATCAAGAATATATCCAATAGCAGCATGGTGCTTCTTCAGAGTTTTCAATAATTTTTCTTCTTCCTGCTCTGAAAGGTTAGCACTAATAATAACAGGATATATCTTATTTTCATCAAGATAAACATACTTAAGATTATTAGGCAAAGGTTTCAGTTCAAACACGGGATCACCCTTGGGTGGAGGAGCATCCCCTAGGATTTGAACATGCAAGTTATTTTTCAATACGGGTCCCTGATTAAAGAATATTTCATCTATTTCCCTTCTTTCATTCATATGCATATCATTTTCATGGTCTAGCAAATATTGTTCTAAAGGATCATTAGGAGGTACAGCAATAGAAGCAAGACCAACAATTTCATCCTTACTAGATAATTTTTTATCAAGGGGTTGTCTACGAAATTTAGCAAAGTTAAAATCATGAGACATATCCCCTAAACCAACAGTAACGATATTTTTCACGCAGTCTATCTTAGCATTAACAGTATTCAAGAAGGGTCTACCAAATATAATGGGACAAAAGTCATCTTGTGGGGAACTAAGAATAAGAAAATCAGTAGGGTATTTTACTTTCCCACACAAAACATCAACATCTCTAACAATCCCAGCTGGTGATATAGTGTCTCTATTAGCAAGCTTAATAGTAACATCAATCCCTTCTAACTCAACAGGTGCAATGTCATGCATAATTTCTTGATATAAGGTATGAGTGATGATACTCGCACTAGCACCCACATCACATAAACCATGATAGCAATGATCTCCTATTTTAACAGATATAACATGCAAGCCTACAATAGGTCTATGTTTATTCCTAGCATCGGGTTTCGCTATTCTAGCAGATTCCTCTTCGAGGTAAATAACATGTCCATCTAAATCCTCTACCAAGAGATCTTTAACCATAGAAACAGTAGGTTCAACTTTAATTTGCTCAGAGGTTGTAGGTGTTCTAGTATTACTCTTACGAACTACAGTTGAAGCTTTAGCATGATCCTTTATTCTAACAGGGAAAGGTGGTTTCTCAATGTAAGCAGTAGGGACAATAGGATCTACATTATAAGTGATAGTCTTTTCTTCAACTTTAACAGGTTCAACTACTTTTACTTCAATAAGGGGGTGGTATTTAAACTAGTTCTCCCTGGGAAGATCAACATGAGTAGCAAATGATTCACAGAAAGAAGCTACTATCTCAGAGTCAAGTCCGTATTTAGTGCTAAACTCACGGAACACATCGGTATCCATAAAAGCTTTAACACAATCAAACTTAGGGGTCATACGTGACTCCTTACCTTCGTCACGATCCCAATCTTCAGAGTTGCGTTTAATTATTTCCAATAAATCCCATTTGAATTAAATAGTCTTCATCATAAAATATCCAGAACAAGAAGTATCGAGCATGGAGCGATTATCGAGAGAAAGCCGAGCATAAATTTTATGAATACTCATTTCTTTTGAGAGCTCATGACTGGGGCATGAATATAACATTGACTTAAGCCTCCCCCAAGCTTGATTGATGATTTATCCTTCGCGAGGCCAAAAATTATAGATATAATTACGATCACGATGAACCTAGTTCATAGGGTAGAACTTCTGATGAAATTCAAACTTCAGACGATTATAGTTCCATGATCCAATATCATCACATAGCCTAAACCATGTCAATGCATCTCCCTTCGAAGATAAAGGGAAGACCTTCTTCTTGATAACATCCTCGGGCATACCTACAAGCTTAAATAATCCACAAACTTCATCCACATAGATTAGGTGTAAATCGGGATGCAGTGTTCCGTCTCCTATAAAAGGATTATCAAGCAGTTTCTCTATCATACCCGAAGGAATTTCAAAGCAAACATTTTCAATAGGTGCAATAGGTTGAGGAGTAATTCTTTGCTCTTCTGGTCGGGGTGAAGATACCCCGAACAAGCCCCTCAAAGGTTTATGAGCCATTGTAACAAGTGACAATAAATTCCAGCACACTATATAAAATTTTCCTTACCAAAGGCGCTTCACTCACTGGCAACAGTGCCAGAAAAGTTTTTTGATGACCTACAAGTGTAGGGGATCTATCGTAGTCCTTTCGATAAGTAAGAGTGTCAAACCCAACGAGGAGGAGAAGGAAATGATAGGCAGTTTGCAGTAAGGTATTTTCTGCAAGCACTAAAATTATAGGTAACAGATAGTTTTGTGATAAGGTAATTGGTAGCAAGT
This sequence comes from Secale cereale, assembly GCA_902687465.1. Lineage (NCBI taxonomy): Eukaryota > Viridiplantae > Streptophyta > Magnoliopsida > Poales > Poaceae > Secale > Secale cereale. Next base: position 288,835,127 of record LR738710.1, on the reverse strand, counting down.
AACAATAGGTAAAAGTAAATAAGGTGCAGCAAGATGGCACAATCCTTTTTGTAGAAAAGGACAAGCCTGGACAAACTCTTATACGAAGGAAAGCGCTCCCGGGGACACATGGGAATTATCGTCAAGCTAGTTTTCATCACGATCATCTGATTCGTGTTCGGTACTTTGATAATTTGGTATGTGGGTGGACCGGTGCTTGGGTGCTGTCCTTACTTGGACAAGCCTCCCACATAAGATTAACCTCTAATGCAAGAATCCACAATTACAAAAGAAGTATTAAGGTAAACCTAAACATAGCATGAAGCAAGTGGATCCCAATCAGCCCCTTACAAAGCAACGCATAAACTAGGGTCTAAGATTCTGTCACTCTAGCAACCCATCATCTACTTATTACTTCCCAATGCCTTCATATAGGCCCAAATAATGGTGAAGTGTCATGTAGTCGACGTTCACATGACACCACTAGAGGAAAGACAACATACATCTCCTCAAAATATCGAACGAATACCAAATTCACATGACTACTAATTGCATGACTTCTCCCATGTCCTCGGGAACAAAAGTAACTACTCACAAGACATAATATTTTTCATGATCAGAGGGGTATTAATATGCATAATGGATTTGAACATATGATGTTCCACCAAGTAAAACAACTAGCATCAACTACAGGGAGTAATCAACACTACTAGAAACCCACATGTACCAATCTGGGGTTTGGGTACAAAGATTGGATACAAGAGATGAACTAGGGTTTGAGAGGAGATGGTGCTAGTGAAGATGTTGATGAAGATAGCTCTCCCCAAGATGGGAGAGTTGTGTGTGATGACGGCGGTGACGATTTCCCCCTCCCGGTGGGAAGTATCCCCGGCAGAACAGCTCAGCCGGAGCCCAAGATTGGTTTCCGCCAAGGTTCCGCCTCAAGACGACGGCGTCTAGTCCCGAAAGCCTCATTTTCATTTTTTAGGTCAAAACACGTCATATAAGAGAAGATGGGCATCGGGGGGCCATCGGGGGGCCCACGAGGCAGGGGGCGCGCCCAGAGAGGAGGGGGCGCCCCCACCCTCGTGGAGAGGTGGAGGCCCCGTTGGTGAGCTTCTTTCGCCAGATATTTTTTATATTTTCTGAAACGTTGTCATGTGAAGTTACGGGGCTTTTTGAGTTGTGCAGAATAGGTTTCCAGAGTTTGCTTCTTTTCCAGCCCAGAATTCCAGCTGACGGCATTCTCCCTCTTCATGTAAACCTTGTAAAATAAGAGAGAAAAGGCATAAATATTGTGACATAACGTGTAATAACAGCCCATAATGCAATAAATATCAACATAAAAGCATGATGCAAAATGGACATATCACTAGCCCTCTCCTCTCCTTCTAGGGAAAGCGAGTCGTCGCTAGGGTTTCTTCTCTATCTCTGTGTGTATCTCTCTGTGTATCTCTAACAGTCTAAACCCTCTGCATGGAGGACCCTGGGGGGTTTATATAGGACTACCCCCCCAGGGCTACAATGGTAATCCGGCCGGCTGCGGGTCCCGGCCATCATCTTCTCTGGGCGCCGGCTTCTCCGTCGGGAGCTAGGTCCCGCCGCCTGTGGGTCACGCCGGTTGTGGGTCCAGGCGGCTGTTAGGGACTTGTCTGTCCTACGGGCCCACCGCCAGTGGGCCACGGTGACTGCTTTCCATTGTTGACGTCCTCCTGCTGACGGAGGCACCGTCGAGGAGGGAGTGGCTACAGTGCCGCCGCCTTGCAGTCATACACTTTTGCCACGCCCACATATTGTCATCTTGATGGGGTTCAGACTTCAAGGGAACGGTTGGCCGCCTGCTACAGGGCAACCCATTCCCGAGGCCATCTGCCAGAGGTCGGCCGCTTCTTGGCGGCTCACTGACGGGTGGGGCCTGCCTCCTGCAGGCCATTCCGCCTCCGAGTAGTGGGATCGTGGCCTCTTCTCACCAAAGTGAGGTCACGGGTAACACGGCTACAGTGATGCGCCTATCAAGGAGTGTCCGCGAGGTACACTCACACTATAGCCACGCTACTTTGGATTATGGGGGCGGCAGGCTCAATAGTAGCCATGCTTTAGTCTTGTTGTAGATCCCCAGCACACACTTCGAGGGGGAGGCACGGGGCCGTCTGCCAGATGCCGGCCACTAGGCAGCTGCCTGTTAGTGATTTGCCGCGTGCTGGCAGCCGGCTCCTAGGCCTGGCGGTCCTAGGAGGCAGCCTGATGCGCATGCGGCCGAAGGATGGGATGCGGCTTTTTTTGTCTTGAAACGCCATGGGTGGTCGATGAAGACACCCGTTGTCAATATCTCCGACAGTAGTCCCCGAAGCTGGTGGAGCTCTTAAGTTGTGAGCGGGACTGTGGGGTTTCAGCGGCTTCCCTCCCTGTATGATGATTGATTGTTTTTCCCGTCCATCTTCTGGAAAGTCGGCTGGTAGCAGCCGGTCGCTGGCTTTGAATCTTCAGAGGGAAGGTGGCCGAACGGTCGGTAGGCCACGGGGCGGGCCTGCCGCCCGTTGGCCGCACGCCACATGGCGTCATCATGCCGAGCCGGCCTACCAACCCACGTGCGTGATGTGACGTGGCGGTAGGCTTGGGCCCACCACTACAAGGCATCGACACGCGCGCGGATCTGCTGTGGCTGAGGTGATCGATTGCCCTTCCCACGTGAATTAAATGCGCCTGGTTTTGGCGCAAAAAGCGCGGGTCATGCGAGGCGTGGCACAGTTAATCCCACACCCCGTCCCCTCGGATTTGTTATCCTGCGCCTATAAGTAGGCACGGGAGGGGGCGGGCCTAACGCACGTGCACCCCCATCTCCATCTTCTTCCTCGCTTCTCTTCACGCACTCGCCACCGTCGCGCCTGGTGCTCTCGCCAGAGCTCGTTCTCTTACAACAACAGCTTTCAAGCAAGTGCAGGCAAAGCTTCGTTTGAAATCCTCTATGGCAGAAAGTGCCGTACCCCTCTCAACTGGTCTGAAACTGGCGAACGTCAACTTCTTGGCAATGACTTGATCTCAGAAGCCGAAGAAATGTGCAAAGTCATACGTGAGAATCTCAAGGCCGCTCAGTCGCGTCAGAAGAGTTACTATGACGGCAAGCATCGTGATTTGGCATTCAACATTGATGATCATGTCTATCTCCGTGTGTCTCCGATGAAAGGCACCCAAAGATTCGGTATCAAAGGAAAGCTTGTCCTAGATACGTCGGGCCTTTCAAGATTCTTGGCAAGAGAGGCGATCTAGCCTATCAACTTGAGCTCCCTCCCAACTTCGCCAATGTTCATGATGTCTTCCATGTGTCTCAACTTCGCGAATGCTTCAAGGCACCTGAGCGCATGATTCCGTTTGGAGAGATTGATCTTCAACAAGACATGTCCTACCGAGAGCATCCAGTTGCCATTCTCGAAGAAACCGAATGCAAGACCCGCAACAAGTCCATCAAATTTCTGAAAGTCAAGTGGTCACATCACACCGATCGAGAGGCTACCTGGGAACGAGAAGATCATCTTCGTTCCGAGTACCCTTCCTTTTTCCAGTCCTAGATCTCGGGACGAGATCTTTTTGTAGTAGAGGAGAATTTGTAATGCCCCGGATGTAATACTTTCCCTTTTGGGTATATAATATATCTCCAGCTTCATCTATTTCCATTCCGGGTTCTTTGTCTTTCGGGTTTTCGTCATTTTGTTGTGAGAGTGTGTGGCATTCATTCATATCATGTAGACATGTGCATCGCATTGCTTTTGTGTTGTCGGTTGCATCTGATTCCACGCGTCCCTTCCCGTTGTCCGTTTCGCGTTCCGGAGCTTCCTCACGTGTCCGTGTCGTCCCGTAGGCCTACTTTGTTGTTTGGGCGTGTAATGTTACCGGTGTGTCGCGAGGTTATTGTGTGTGTTGTTGTTTTGTTGTGTGCAACCCGCCTCTCAAATCTCGTCGCGTTTGGACTCCGTTTGCTATCCCATCAGTTATTCGTGTGGGTCCAAAGTGCCTTCACTTTATGTCCCAGAAACACCCCTACAGCAGTCCACTACCTTCTCCTAGGCCCTTCTAAACTACCCCCGCGATCGGATCCGTCGGATCGCGATCGGAGGGCTCCTAGCACACCTAAATCTCCTCTAACCCTAAAATCTGCTATTTATAGACCCCTAGTCTACTTTTGGCATCCCTAACCTCTAGCTCCTCTCTCCCCCTCATTTTTTTTTCTCAGATCCACCAGCCACTTGGCTCTTCCCTCGAGCTCCCCACCGAACCAGCCGATCCAGCCGTGCCTGGGATCGAACGCCCGATCCAGTTCCTCGATCACGGCGCCAAGTCAACGCACCGCTGGCCCTCCCTTCGCTGCAGCCGCGCTGGGCTGGCCTCCCGCAGCTTCGACCGACCACAGCGCTGACTCCCTCGCACTGGGCTTCCTCGTCAGATCGCCTCGAGCGCCTGGATCCCCCCACGAGACCACATCCCCGTCGCCAGCTCTCCCTCCGGCCCGTCTCGATCGGCAGCGAGAGGCCTCCCTCGTCGATCGCCCTCCTGGGCCCCGAGCTAGGCGGCCCGGCCACTAGCTCCGCCTCCCATCCGCTTGGGCCGCCGCCTCCCTTCGCCACCGAGTGCCTGGGCCGCGCGCCGATCCTCCCGGCCCAGTCCCGCGCGCCGCCGGGCTTCCTCGCCTTCCACCTCGCCCAGATCGCCGGGCCAGCCGCGTGGCCCATCCCCGCCGATCCAAGCCCCGCATCGCCGGCTTCCTTCGACTCCGAGCCGGGCCTCCTTCCGGGCCGCCGCACCGCACTGCAACGCCGGACCGCCGCCGCCTCCGCGGGCCGCGCGCCGCCGCGGGCCTATCCGCCGTGTGGGCCGCCAGATCGGGCCGTATCCGCGCAGCCTCTGCCCGATCCGCGAAGCCCCGGGTCCGATCCGTTCCGTCAGGACCCGATCCGCTCCAGATCAGCCCGTTTGACTCCGGTTGATCCCTGAGGTTGCTTCTAATATCCTCTAAGTTCCTGTGATTAGTTGCTGATGCATATTTCAAACTGCTCTATCTTTTAGTGTGGTGCTCCGTTTCACGCATATAGCATGTCCAGACGTTCGTGGTGAATAGCACTACGTTTTATCTTTTGGTGTCATGCATGTTAGAGATCATCTAGGTGCTTGTTTTGCTGTTGCATGAGTGCATCGTGATATAAACTGATGTTATGTGATGTTTTTATGTCCTCTTTGCCATTTGATAACTTTTAGCTCGTTTGTCCGAATGATGCAAATGACATGTCCACGTGTTCGTCTTGCCATGCTCTACATGTTGTATGTGTTAGGTTGCATGATAGATTTATTCTTGCCATGTTTATCATTGTTGCAAAGTGCCATGTGGCTGTGATGTTGTTTCACTTGTTATGAAATGCCATCTTGTTGAGCTCGTTGCTATCGTTGTGTTTATCTCCATGAAGCATGCTTGTGTGTTTCATAATCACCATCATGTGTACTTTGATGAGGTGCTTACCACTTGCCATGTTTAGTTTCGAGGTGAATTAAACTTGCTCTTTTAGATGCCATGATGAAATTGTTGTTTTAGGACTTAGTGGATTTTCACTAAGTCTGAAATCTGTAACGTTCCGATGCCATGTTTGCTTGCTGCTCTAGGACAAACCATGTTAGTTTTGGAGTGGATCTTGATTGTTCCTTGTAGTATATATTGTTGGATTTCCATTCATGTTCTCACATGCCTATTTGAGTGGCTGTAGCATGTTTATCTTTTGCTCCAAAGTTTCAATAAAATTCTGCTGCCAGAATTTTATTGTCAAGTTCAATATGTCCAAGTTCATTGCTATTGAACCGTGTCTCCTTTGGGGGTGCACCTTTGGACTTAGTTGCTGTAGTATATGTCTAGTTTGTGTTCATGTCCTTTCCATGTTGTTTGAGTGATGTAGCTTAATTATTTTGTGCTCCGAAGTTGCTATGTTGCTGTAATTTTCATCTTTCGCTCATTTCTTGTTTCGGGCATAACTTTTAGCCCGTAACTCCGATTTCAGCGAATCTTATATGAAACTTGATTGATTTTCTGTGTAGATTCATAATATCATATTGTTATCATGTTTTGAGGTGTTTTGCTTGAGTGCTATTTTCCATGCTCCGTGTGCATCCTTAGTGCATCCATCATGCATCCATCATTTTCGAGTGCGCATTGCATCTTGTTGATTTGTGCTTGGTGTGATTGTTTTGTTTAGAGCCGGAAGCTGAGACCGAGTACAAGTACGAGCACGAGGTTTCCAACGAGGTTGAGCACGAGGACCCTTCTTACGATCCGAACGACTTCACTTCAGGCAAGATGACCGAACCCCGATAACATTACTATCTTTGCCTATTGCTAGTAGTTCCGCTCTATAGTTTTGCCTCGATGCCCATGATCTTCTTGTCAGCCTCCTACTTGTAACCATTGCCATGTTTAACCACCCTACCTACACAAACCGTTGCTTGGCTAAGTACGCTTCGCTCAGCCCTTCTTATAGCATTGCTAGTTGCAGGTGAAGATCGAAGATGCTTGCTTCATGTTGAAGTTTGGTTGGGTTTTATCACACTATATAAATGCTTAAAATGAAATCATCTATATATTGGCAAGGGTGGAAGGCTAAGCCTTTTGCTTGGTGATTTGTTCCACTCATGCCGTTAGCAACCGTATAAACCGGTGTTATGTTCCTTGATTATGCGTTCCTAACACGGTTGGGGTGTATGGGACCCCCTCGATAAACCGCTAAGTGATAAGTCTTTTCCAGCAAGTCCCAACATTGGTACTATTTGCCTAATAACAAACTAAACTTGCATAGGGAGTTATAAACCCTTTTTCTTAATCAACAACCCCGGGCCAGTGCTCCACATGAGTGTTGGTCCGAAACGGGGGTCCTGCAGGGCCGCCTTGGGGCAACCCGAGGTATCTGGCATACACCTGTAGCATCACCCATCCGGTCGTGTCCTGAGACTTAGATACGCGCGGCTACTATCAGGGTGTCGACACGCCGGGAGGATTTGCTGGATTAGTCTTACCTTAGTTCGGTATATCTTGAGCACGGGATTCCGAGAATGCTCGGGTCTTCCCACTTTGGAGTTGCGACTCTGCGGATCATGGGCTTGTAATGGGTCAAGTTGGAACACCCCTGCAGGGTTTTGAACTTTCGAAAGCCGTGCCCGCGGTTATGTGGCAGATGGGAGCTTGTTAATATCCGGTTGTAGATAACTTGACACAATGTTTCTAATACACTACCAGCATGTCTTCCGTGACTGTCAATTTCCGAATAGGGATTCGGGAGTTGAACACGGAGGGGTTATGTTTGATGAGCTTGTAGCTAGGATCACTTCGTGATCACTTCTCGTCCGAGGCTTCTCTTCTCGCTCTCACTCACGTAAGCTAGTTGCTAGTTGCTGTTGTAGACACTTATTCTTTTCTTCAGCCTTATCCTCTCCCAAGGCTTAAATAGTCCTGTTACCCGGGAACGGGATTGCTGAGTCCTCTGTGGCTCACAGTTACTTCACCACACCAGATGCAGGTCCAGTTGCGAGCTATCCAGGTGATGGCACCGAGCTGGACTGGGAGTACGACGAGGAGCGTAGCCGTTACTATGTTCGTTATCCGGATGATCAGTAGTGGAGACTCCTACTAGGATTCGATCCGCCTGTGGATGTTATTTAAGTTTGGTATCTTGACATTTGGTTTTGCCCTTAGAGGGTTGTGATATTCTTAATGTATGATGTTTGAGACATGTATTGTATTTGTGTGACGTGGCGAGTGTAAGCCAACTATTTATGTTTACAATCCCCTCTTTTACATGAGATGTGCAAAGATTACCAAACTTGAGATCATTCTAGGATGGACTTATGCCTTTAAGTCGTGCCTCGACACGTAGGAGGTATAACTCCATCCTGGGCATTACAAGTTGGTATTCAGAGCCTTCTCCGACCTAGGAGCCCCCACTGATTGATCGAATCGTTGATGGTCGAGTCTAGGCACACACCGAAAATATTTTGAGTCCTATATTATATCGGAGAGTAGGATTTCTTTGCTTCTCATCCCTTTTCTCTCTGGTGAGGACTCCTGACGACTACTCTTGTCTCTCCTATCTTCAAAAATTGCACAAATTTTTTTTAGGAATCCCGCGAGTATTCTGGGATTGTTTCGATGTTCTTGTGACGAGGATATTGTTCTCGATGCCTCCTGGCATTAGGGGTTGTGGCAGTGTCCCGGGGAGTTGAGCTTCGGGGTATTGTTGTCACACGCATATCGCGGCAGTACTAAATACTTAAGACGGCCGACATCGAAAATCTCTCCTATACGGCCAGTGGCAAGATAACCCCGACATCACCCAGTACTGGGGAGGTAGTTCTGGAGTATTGCCATAGCTTGTTATAGTGGATGCTTTTCGAAGGTCTGAGGTACACAGTTTCCGAGAAAGACTGGTTATGTGTTGAAGGATGGATACACCTGGATGTAGGTTTAGAGTTGATTGCGCGGTGCTTCCCGTGTATCCCCAACACCTGATTGCATAACTGGAATCTTTCGGAAATTTATAGGTGGGTTATCCAGTAGATCGTAGGCATTCTTCCAACGGATGCAGGTTAGTGAGTTCAGGGTTCTACATTGAGTGAAGTGGTTTATGACCGATGTTACTATCAGGAGTTGCATCTTAAAGGGTCCTTGGCTATGCTGATCCGGGGATTGCAAAACCTTTTCGTAACGCGTTCATATGCTTTCAGCACAAAGATGTTAGAACGAAGCTCCTATCTTGTGTTTGTTCCCGTCTGTACCTTGTTTTTTCTTATTTTACCTTTTGTCCCCTATGTGGCTTCTCGTGAAGATTGATGTTATCATTTAACTGAGAATTTCATTCGTTCTCTTGTTCGAATGATTTCATTCGTTCTTATTGTTCGAATGATAATTGTGAAGACTTGTTGCAATTCATGCCATTGATTCAGCTTATACCATTTGTCAATCAATTGCTGATTCGTGGTCATCTCTTACAGGATGGCTCCGAAAAAGGTTCCCAACGCTAACCCAGAGGTGGAAGAGGTCCCAGATCGTCCTCCTTCCCCTCCTCCTCCGCCTGAGGCTTGGAGAGCGATTATGCAGACTACAACTCAGAACACCCGGTTGTTGATGCAGATGATGCAGCAGATGCAAGCTAATCAAGCTAATCAGGGTGTTCCAGGGAACCAAGGCAATTTCTTCAACCAGCAGCACCATGCTACTCTCAACCAGTTCTTGGCCAATAATCCTAAAGCTTTCAGTTACTGTGTCGACCCTCTTGATGCTGAAGATTGGTTAACCGATATAAAGAAGCATTTTGAGTGGAGTAACGTGAAGGAAGATGATTATGTGAAGTTTGCAGCCTTCCAACTCAAAGATCAAGCAGCTGACTGGTGGCAGCAATACAAAGACTCCAGGCCAGGTCAAGTGATCTCTTGGGAGAATTTCTGCAAGGATTTTTGCTCGCACCACATTCCTACAAGTGTCATCAAGGGTATGCGTGAGCAATTCCGCAACTTGAAGCAGGGCTCCATGTCAGTCTATCAGTATAATGTCAAGTTCCAAAACCTCGCCCGCTATGCTAAGCAAGACATTCCTGATGCCAAGAGCAAAATCTACCAGTTCCGTGGAGGTCTCAAAGATGAACTTCAGCTTGCTCTCACTTTGTTCGAGCCCGATGAATTCGACAAATTCTATAACATGCTTTGAAACAAGAGGCAGCTCAGCTTAAGATGGAGGCTTCCAAGAAGAGGATTCGGGATGCCGTTCATTCTTCCTCATCGTCTCAGTTGGCTGCGAAACAACAGAAATTCTGGCTTCCTCCTCCTCCAGTGATTCGAGCTCCTTACAACAACTCCAACAACTCCAACTACAAGAACTCTGGTGGACGTGGTTTCTCCCACCCACCCAACCCGAGCAACCAGTCAAAGAAGCAGTTTCAGTCTCAAGGCTCCAAGTCAAGTGGCTCTCATTTCCGTCCTCTCTCAGAAGTGACTTGCAACAAATGCACTCAGAAAGGTCACTATGCCAACAGATGTCCGAACCCGAAGCGTCTTCCACCTCCTCCACCTGTGAGTTCAGCTATTGTCAGGCATGATCCAAAGGCAGCAAGGGTCAACCTGATGAATGCAGCACAAGCGGAGAATTCTTCTGATGTCATTTTGGGTAACCTTCCAATGAACTCTATCCCTGCTAAAGTTTTGTTTGATTCGGGTGCTTCATGCTCTTTCATGTCTCAACCATTTGCATCCAAGTATAATGTTGACATCAAAAGTTTGCCAAGGGAGTTATCAGTTGTTTCTCCGGGGAGACGAATGCATTCCAGTATATATGCTCCGGATGTTTCTATTCGCATGGGTGATTATCGATTTTTGGCTTCACCGGTGATTCTCGGCAATTCTGACATTGACCTCATCCTCGGAATGGATTGACTTTCTCAGCATGATGCTCACATTGATTGTGCTCAAAAGGAAGTCAAGATGACTCATTCTGATGAAGATGTGATTATCTTCGCCTCCAGGGATAACACTATCGGGCTTTTCTCTCTCAATGATAAGGGCGAAATTAATGCCATATCTCAAATTCCGGTGGTGAACGAATATCAAGACGTCTTTCCTGAAGAACTTCCAGGCATGCCTCCACACCGTCAGGTGGAATTCGTTATTGAACTTGAGCCGGGTACTGAGCCAGCATGCCGGCGTCCGTACAAGCTCTCTCCAGACGAATTGAAGGAATTGAAGAAGCAGCTTGATAAGCAGGAGAGTATGGGTCTCATCAGGCCTAGTACGTCTCCTTGGGGCTGTGGTGTCTTATTTGTCAAGAAGAAAGATGGCACGGAGCGTCTCCGTGTTGATTACCGGCCATTGAACAAGAAGACAATAAAGAACAAGTATCCGCTCCCCAACATCAATGAACTCTTCGAGCAGCTCAAAGGAGCTAAAGTGTTCTCTAAGCTCGACCTCCGAATGGGCTATCATCAAATTCGCATTCGCGAGGAAGACATTCCCAAGACGGCCTTCAGAACGAGCTATGGTTCATACGAGTATACCGTCATGTCTTTTGGTCTCGCCAATGCTCCTCCTACCTTTTCGAGGATGATGCATTACATCTTCAACCCCTATACTGGCGAGTTTGTGCTTGTGTATCTGGATGATATTCCGGTGTTTTCCAAGAATGAAGAAGATCACAAAAAGCACTTACGTCTGGTTCTTGATCGACTCCGAGAGCATAAATTCTATGCCAAGTTCTCCAAGTGCGAGTTTTGGCTCGATAAGGTTTTGTACCTGGGCCACATCATCTCAGCTGACGGTATTGCGGTTAATCCCGAGAAAGTTGAAGCAATTGTCAACTGGGAAGCTCCTCAGAACGTCAAGCAGCTCCGCAGTTTTCTGGGTCTTGCCAGCTATTGCAGAAGGTTCGTTGAGAACTTCTCCAAGATTGCCAAGCCTCTTTCAAACTTGCTTCAGAAGAATGTCAAATACTTTTCGTCTCCAGAGTGTGAAGTGGCATTCAAAACTCTCAAAGAAAAGCTCGTCTCTGCTCCAGTTCTGACTCCTCCAGATGAATCCAAGCCCTATGAAGTATTCTGTGATGCTTCTCTTCAAGGTCTTGGTGGTGTGCTTATGCAAGATAAGAGAATTGTGGCATACACTTCTCATCAGCTCAAGCCAAGTGAGAAGAACTATCCCACACATGATCTCGAGCTAGCAGCTGTGGTACATGCTTTGATTACGTGGAGACATCTGTTGTTGGGCAGAAAGGTCGACATCTTCACTGATCACAAGAGCTTGAAGTACATCTTCGCACAGCCGCATCTGAACCTCCGCCAGACTCGTTGGGTTGAAATGATCCAAGAGTATAATCCCAGCATTGAATACACTCCTGGCAAGGCGAATGTGATTGCAGATGCTTTGAGCAGAAAGGCATATTGCAACAGCCTTCTTATCAAGCCGTGCCAGCCTGAGCTTTGTGAAGCATTCAGGAAGCTCAACCTTCAAGTTGTTCCGCAGGGTTTTCTTGCAAATCTTCAAGTTGCTCCTACCTTGGAAGATCAGGTCCGTGAGGCCCAACTCAGGGATACCATGGTGAAGAAAGTGAAACATGGTATTGCAAAGGGCACTCCAAAATACAAGTGCTTCCGTGTTGATGAGAGAGATACCTTGTTCTTCGAGGACAGACTCGTTGTTCCCAAAGGTGATCTCAGGAAGCTCATAATGGAAGAAGCTCATGATTCTCTCCTTTCCATTAATCCTGGCAGTTCCAAGATGTACCAAGATCTCAAGCAGTCTTACTGGTGGACACGCATGAAAAGGGAGATTGCCCAATTCGTGAACGAATGTGATGTTTGCAGAAGAGTGAAAGCAGAACATCAACGTCCAGCCGGTCTTCTCCAATCTCTTCCTATTCCCGAGTGGAAGTTCGACCACATTGAAATGGACTTCGTCACTGCCTTTCCTAAATCCAAGCAAGGAAATGATGCTATCTTTGTGGTGATTGACAAGCTTACCAAAGTCGCTCACTTTCTACCAGTCAAAGAATCCATCAATGCAGCTCAATTGGCAGAGCTGTACACTTCCATAATTGTGTCCTTACATGGCATTCCTCGAGTGATATCCTCAGACCGTGGAAGTTTGTTCACTTCAAGGTTCTGGGACTCCTTTCAGTCCGCCATGGGCACTAAGATCAGGTTCAGCACTGCTTTTCACCCTCAGACTAGTTGTCAAGTTGAGCGCGTGAATCAGATTCTAGAAGATATGCTCAGAGCCTGTGTCATCTCCTTTGGCATGAAATGGGAAGACTGCCTTCCATTTGCCGAGTTCTGTTACAACAAAAGCTTTCAAGAAAGTGCAGGCAAAGCTTCGTTTGAAATCCTCTATGGCAGAAAGTGCCGTACCCCTCTCAACTGGTCTGAAACAGGCGAACGTCAACTTCTTGGCAATGACTTGATCTCAGAAGTCGAAGAAATGTGCAAAGTCATACGTGAGAATCTCAAGGCCGCTCAGTCACGTCAGAAGAGTTACTATGACGGCAAGCATCGTGATTTGGCATTCAACATTGATGATCATGTCTATCTCCGTGTGTCTCCGATGAAAGGCACCCAAAGATTCGGTATCAAAGGAAAGCTTGCTCCTAGATACGTCGGGCCTTTCAAGATTCTTGGCAAGAGAGGCGATCTAGCCTATCAACTTGAGCTCCCTCCCAACTTCACCAATGTTCATGATGTCTTCCATGTGTCTCAACTTCGCAAACGCTTCAAGGCACCTGAGCGCATGATTCCGTTTGAAGAGATTGATCTTCAACAAGACCTGTCCTACCGAGAGCATCCAGTTGCCATTCTCGAAGAAACCGAACGCAAGACCCGCAACAAGTCCATCAAATTTCTGAAAGTCAAGTGGTCACATCACACCGATCGAGAGGCTACCTGGGAACGAGAAGATCATCTTCGTTCCGATTACCCTTCCTTTTTCCAGTCCTAGATCTCGGGACGAGATCTTTTTGTAGTAGAGGAGAATTTGTAATGCCCCGGATGTAATACTTTCCCTTTTGGGTATATAATATATCTCCAGCTTCATCTATTTCCATTCCGGGTTCTTTGTCTTTCGGGTTTTCGTCGTTTTGTTGTGAGAGTGTGTGGAATTCATTCATATCATGTAGACATGTGCATCGCATTGCTTTTGTGTTGTCGGTTGAATCCGGTTCCACGCGTCCCTTCCCGTTGTCCGTTTCGCGTTCCGGAGCTTCCTCACGTGTCCGTGTCGTCCCGTAGGCCTACTTTGTTGTTTGGGCGTGTAACGTTACCGGTGTGTCGCGAGGTTGTTGTGTGTGTTGTTGTTTTGTTGTGTGCAACCCGCCTCTCAAATCTCGTCGCGTTTGGACTCCGTTTGCTATCCCATCAGTTATTCGTGTGGGTCCAAAGTGCCTTCACTTTGTGTCCCAGAAACACCCCTACAGCAGTCCACTACCTTCTCCTAGGCCCTTCTAAACTACCCCCGCGATCGGATCCGTCGGATCGCGATCGGAGGGCTCCTAGCACACCTAAATCTCCTCTAACCCTAAAATCTGCTATTTATAGACCCCTAGTCTATTTTTGGCATCCCTAACCTCTAGCTCCTCTCTCCCCCTCATTTTTTTTCTCAGATCCACCAGCCACTTGGCTCTTCCCTCGAGCTCCCCACCGAACCAGCCGATCCAGCCGTGCCTGGGATCGAACGCCCGATCCAGTTCCTCGATCCCGACGGCAAGTCAACGCACCGCTGGCCCTCCCTTCGCTGCAGCCGCGCTGGGCCGGCCTCCCGCAAGCTTCGACCGACCACAACACTGACTCCCTCGCGCTGGGCTTCCTCGTCAGATCGCCTCGAGCGCCTGGATCCCCCCACGGGACCACATCCCCGTCGCCAGCTCTCCCTCCGGCCCATCCCGATCGGCAGCGGGAGGCCTCCCTCGTCGATCGCCCTCCTGGGCCCCGAGCCAGGCGGCCCGGCCACTAGCTCCGCCTCCCATCCGCTTGGGCCGCCGCCTCCCTTCGCCACCGAGCGCCTGGGCCGCGCGCTGAACCTCCCGGCCCAGTCCCGCGCGCCGCTGGGCTCCCTCGCCTTCCACCTCGCCCAGATCGCCGGGCCAGCCGCGTGGCCCATCCCCGCCGATTCAAGCCCCGCATCGCCGGCTTCCTTCGACTCCGAGCCGGGCCGCCGCACCGCACTGCACCGCCGGGCTGCCGCCGCCTCCGCGGGCCGCGCGCCGCCGCGGGCCCATCCGCCGTGTGGGCTGCCAGATCGGGCCGGATCCGCGCAGCCTCTGCCCGATCCGCGAAGCCCCGGGTCCGATCCGTTCCGTCAGGACCCGATCCGCTCCAGTTCAGCCCGTTTGACTCCGGTTGACCCCTGAGGTTGCTTCTAATATCCTCTAAGTCCCTGTGATTAGTTGCTGATGCATATTTCAAACTGCTCTATCTTTTAGTGTGGTGCTCCGTTTCGCGCATATAGCATGTCCAGACGTTCGTGGTGAATAGCACTACGTTTTATCTTTTGGTGTCATGCATGTTAGAGATCATCTAGGTGCTTGTTTTGCTGTTGTAAGAGTGCATCGTGATATAAACTGCTGTTATGTGATGTTTTTATGTCCTCTTTGCCATGTGATAACTTTTAGCTCGTTTGTCCGAATGATGCAAATGACATGTCCACGTGTTCGTCTTGCCATGCTCTACATGTTGTATGTGTTAGGTTGCATGATAGATTTATTCTTGCCATGTTTATCATCGTTGCAAAGTGCCATGTGGCTGTGATGTTGTTTCACTTGTTATGAAATGCCATCTTGTTGAGCTCGTTGCTATCGTTGTGTTTATCTCCATGAAGCATGCTTTTGTGTTTCGGAATCACCATCATGTGTACTCTGATGAGGTGCTTACCACTTGCCATGTTTAGTTTCAAGGTGACTTAAACTTGCTCTTTTAGATTCCATGATGAAATTTCTGTTTTAGGACTTAGTGGATTTTCACTAAGTCTGAAATCTGTAACGTTCCGATGCCATGTTTGCTTGCTGCTCTAGGACAAACCATGTTAGTTTTGGAGTGGATCTTGATTGTTCCTTGTAGTATATATTGTTGGCTTTCCATTCATGTTCTCACATGCCTATTTGAGTGGCTGTAGCTTGTTTATCTTTTGCTCCAAAGTTTCAATAAAATTCTGCTGCCAGAATTTTATTGTCAAGTTCAATATGTCCAAGTTCATTGCTATTGAACCGTGACTCCTTTGGGGGTGCACCTTTGGACTTAGTTGCTGTAGTATATGTCTAGTTTGTGTTCATGTCCTTGCCATGTTGTTTGAGTGCTGTAGCTTAATTATTTTGTGCTCCGAAGTTGCCATGAAGCTGTAATTTTCAGCTTTCGCTCATTTCTTGTTTCGGGCATAACTTTTAGCCCGTAACTCCGATTTCAGCGAATCTTATATGAAACTTGATTGATTTTCTGTGTAGATTCATAATATCATATTGTTATCATGTTTTGAGGTGTTTTGCTTGAGTGCTATTTTCCGTGCTCCGTGTGCATCCTTGGTGCATCCATCATGCATCCATCATTTTCGAGTGCGCATTGCATCTTGTTGATTTGTGCTTGGTGTGATTGTTTTGTTTAGAGCCGGAAGCTGAGACCAAGTACGAGTACGAGCACAAGGTTTCCAATGAGGTTGAGCACGAGGACCCTTCTTACGATCTGAAAGACTTCACTTCAGGCAAGATGACCGAACCCCGATAACATTACTATCTTTGCCTATTGCTAGTAGTTCCGCTCTATAGTTTTGCCTCGATGCCCATGATCTTCTTGTCAGCCTCCTACTTGTAACCATTGCCATGTTTAACCACCCTACATACGCAAACCGTTGCTTGGCTAAGTACGCTTCGCTCAGCCCTTCTTATAGCATTGCTAGTTGCAGGTGAAGATCGAAGATGCTTGCTTCATGTTGAAGTTTGGTTGGGTTTTATCACACTATATAAATGCTTAAAATGAAATCATCTATATATTGGCAAGGGTGGAAGGCTAAGCCTTTTGCTTGGTGATTTGTTCCACTCATGCCGTTAGGAACCGTATAAACCGGTGTCATGTTCCTTGATTATGCGTTCCTAACACGGTTGGGGTGTATGGGACCCCCTCGATAAACCGCTAAGTGCTAAGTCTTTTCCAGCAAGTCCCAACATTGGTACTATTTGCCTAATAACAAACTAAACTTGCATAGGGAGTTATAAACCCTTTTTCTTAATCAACAACCCCGGGCCAGTGCTCCACATGAGTGTTGGTCCGAAACGGGGGTCCTGCAGGGCCGCCTTGGGGCAACCCGAGGTATCTGGCATACACCTGTAGCATCACCCATCCGGTCGTGTCCTGAGACTTAGATACGCGCGGCTACTATTAGGGTGTCGACACGCCGGGAGGATTTGCTGGATTAGTCTTACCTTAGTTCGGTATATCTTGAGCACGGGATTCCGAGAATGCTCGGGTCTTCCCACTTTGGAGTTGCGACTCCGCGGATCGTGGGCTTGTAATGGGTCAAGTTGGAACACCCCTGCAGGGTTTTGAACTTTCGAAAGCCGTGCCCGCGGTTATGTGGCAGATGGGAGCTTGTTAATATCCGGTTGTAGATAACTTGACACAATGTTTCTAATACACTACCAGCGTGTGTTCCGTGACTGTCAATTTCCGAATAGGGATTCGGGAGTTGAACACGGAGGGGTTATGTTTGATGAGCTTGTAGCTAGGATCACTTCGTGATCACTTCTCGTCCGAGGCTTCTCTTCTCTCTCTCACTCACGTAAGCTAGTTGCTAGTTGCTGCTGCAGACACTTATTCTTTTCTTCAGCCTTATCCTCTCCCAAGGCTTAAATAGTCTTGTTACCCGGGAACGGGATTGCTGAGTCCTCTGTGGCTCACAGTTACTTCACCACACCAGATGCAGGTCCAGTTGCAAGCTATCCAGGTGATGGCACCGAGCTGGACTGGGAGTACGACGAGGAGCGTAGCCGTTACTATGTTCGTTATCCGGATGATCAGTAGTGGAGACTCCTACTAGGATTCGATCCGCCTGTGGATGTTATTTAAGTTTGGTATCTTGACATTTGGTTTTGCCCTTAGAGGGTTGTGATATTCTTAATGTATGATGTTTGAGACATGTATTGTATTTGTGTGACGTGGTGAGTGTAAGCCAACTATTTATGTTTACAATCCCCTCTTTTACATGAGATGTGCAAAGATTACCAAAATTGAGATCATTCTAGGATGGACTTATGCCTTTAAGTCGTGCATCGACACGTAGGAGGTATAACTCCATCCTGGGCATTACAATCAACTTGCCGGATTACGCCACCGGTCTGCCTGCCAAACCCCACACCTCCTGGAAGTTCCGGACAACATCTCTGATGCACGCCGCCTCCATCGCCATGGCCCGTCTTCTGGAGATGACGGAAATGGAGGGCCTGGTGTTTGCGGACTTTCTCGCCACCTTCACGGAGCGCCGTGTGCTGCCGCTGCAGTCCCGGCCCCATCTGATATGTGACATGATCGGGCCCTGAGATCCGAGCCGGACGTGCACCAAGTAGATGTCGTATTTGGAGGTGGCCCGCCTGGTAAATTCTATCTACAACTACAAGATGTCGCAGTCGGGTTGGGCATTTGGCAAACCGCCATATAGTCGCAGTAATCCGCCGCTTGTGGTAAGCTCCTTTCTCTTTTCTCTTTTCCTTCTTCCATGTGTTCCCGCCGTCTGACCATCATGCCGCGGTGCAGCGCTTCCAAGGCCAACCGGATCCGGGCTCAGGAAACTCGGCCCGCCCGCTAATGCCGGACCGCTCCCAGAGCGATACGAGCGACCCCGATCTAGGAAGAGGATGAGGTCATAGGCGGCGGAGGCGTACCACCAGTCGGCTCGTCTAGAGGCGGTGTTGGGGACTCGCCAGACGACAACGAGGACTACGGAGCGCCGCCTCGTGCCCCGGAGGCGGACCCGACGGTAGGCGGCTCTTCGATGGCGCCGCCAGCAGTAGCCGGCGGGTCAAAGCGTCGGGCCACCACCGAGCTGTACGGTAGCCGGCCCAAGAAGCCCAAGGCCTCGGCCGCCACCACCAGACGCAAAGAGGCGGCCGCCAAGGCGGCCCTTCTTAGGGTCCCTAAGCCAAAGCCGACCGTGTCCGCTTAAGCGCCCTCCACTTCTTTTTCTTTTGTGTTTTCCTTGGTCTTTCTCCTTTTCTGCGACTGATTTCTCCGTCTTCCTGCGCTCTTCTGAACAGGGCCCCACTTGCCCTCTCGCGAGCACCCATCGGCTCGGTGGTCCAAATCGCAGAAGCCTCTGCCACCCCACGCCGCGTGGACCCAGCCGCCGCCCTCCGAGAGGCAATGGAGTGGAATGCACCAGAGGCGCAGGAGGAGCGGGAAGCCACGGCTCGCAGGAAGGCGGAGGTGTCCCATGCGATGCATGCAGAGGCCGATGCCCTAGCCAAGGCCGAGGCCGAGGCGGCTGCCAAGGCACAGGCAAATGTTGCCGCCAGGGCACAGGAGCAGGAGGCAACCCGTTAGCGGTCGTCGGGCCATGCTGATCCTCATCACGTGGTTCCTCCGGAAAGGGAAGGGGACACCCACGCCGTCATGGAGGCGAAGGCGACCCCCCGTGCCGCCTGCCGACGCACGGGACTGCCGGTCCGAGGGGCCGATCGCGCCGCCGACCGAAGGAACGCTGGTGGTTGGTCTGCTTCCCACCTCCCGGATTCCTGCACGCCCGCGGCTGGCGAGAGCGTCCTCGGCGCCACGGCAAGTCGAAGCCGGTGCTGCCAGCTCGTCATCGCCGGCTACGAGGCCACTAGTCCGCGGCGCTAGGTTGGTTGCCTGGTAGTGGCGGCGTTTTGAATGTCGCCTCCCGGGATGTCCTCGGCCGGTTCAACGCCCAAGGCAAGACCCTGCAAAGGGCCTTGCAGGACTTCTTGGCCACGCGGACTGCCATCCGGGTATGCCGATTTCTTCTTTGGTTATTTATTCCTTCAATTTCTCTCGTGGGGGCGTGCCAGCGCACCGACTGGGTGTAGTCCCCGAGTTCCTAGGCGGCTGCTGAGCAGGCGGCTTGGAACTCCAAGGTGATTCTTTGTGATCTAACTTGCTTCTTGTCGCCCTTATCGCAGTACTACCACAATCTTCGGGCGGCCACCTACAACTCCTAGCACCAAGAGCTAGCCAAGCTGAGAGCCGCCTTGGCTGAGAGCCGGAGTAAGTGCCTCCTTTTTCTCCTTGCGGGGGCACATCAGCGCACCCGCTGGGTGTAGTCCCTGAGTTCCGGGCCAGCTGCTGAGCAAGTGGCCTGGAACTCCAAGGTTAATATGTCTTTGGCTCATGCTGACGCCTTCTCCTCCTCTCCTGTCAGCGATCGCAGCTGGCCTTTGAACCCAGCTGGGCGGGGCCCAAGCCGAGCTCGCTACCAAGGAGCAGGAGTGCAGCTTGGCCGCCCAAGAGCGCGACCGCTTGGCAAAAGAACTAGCGGACCAGGCGGGGAAGCACAAGCCAGAGCTTAGGAAGCTGGCGGACGAGGAAGAGCTCCTTCCGGATGAGTTCGAGACTGAGCGCTCGAACTGGGCCGGAACGGAGAGGTCCCTGCAAGACGGCTATGCAGCAATTGAGGACATGGTCGATGGTGACTTGCTTTCTTCTCTTTCCCATAGTCGCCGACTACCATAGGAGTCGACCCCCATTTCCTTATTCTTTTGTCTTTTCTTCAGTGCAGAAATCTTCCCTAGCCACTCCGTCGCTCCCAGCCAGGCCATCGAGGCCCAGCGCGATGAGAAGCGTGGGTGGGTGTGGTGATTGCGCCCAACGTGCCCCGTACCCCCATCGAGCAACTTCTTGCAATGAGGGCGCGCCTGCAGCTGGCCCACCATTTACTTCGCTGTCTTCAACGCGCCGGGTCCCAGGTGCCGGCCGCAATTTGGCCGGACGTCCCAGCTCCGCGCACTCCTAGCCGGGCTGCCGATTGGATGGACGTGGCAGTCGGCCGCTTCGAGGCTTGGAAAGGTGCTGCCGTGAGGGCCGGCACGCGAACGGCCTTGGAATTCGCCAAGGGCTGGTATCCCGATTTGGATCTTGCTCATCTAGCGACCTTCCGCCTGGAGGCCGAGCTCGAGCTGGCGGCGGTGCGAGGAGATCTCATCAAGCGTGGCGCCACGATCGCTGACTATGCTGACACCGCCGTCTTCATGAGTTTGATGAAAACGGCCATGTGGTGCCGCCTGATCACTTTGGGCTGGACCTGGCGGCGTCGGAGGAGCTGGACGAGGAGATCGCCTCGAGCGACGAGGGCGAGGATGAGGAGGACGAAGACGTGGAAGGCGGCTTTCTGGAGGACGAGCCGTCTGCTCGTCTTCAACCCGACCAAGCCTCGACGAGCGAGCCCCGAGGAACTGCGCCGTCTGCCACAGAAGGCGACCAGGCCGAGGTCCATCAGGCGGTCCCCTCAGCAGCCGGCGTAGCGGACCCCATGATTCTACCAGATCCCCCTGCTTCCCCTCTAGCTTAGGCGGCCATGCTATATTATAATTTCCTGATTTGCATTGCAAGTAGTCGAGTTAGTCTTGCACAATTCCACCCACTGGGTGTATCTAAAACATTGTTGAATGGCGGCCGTGGGCCTTCGGCTATGTAAATATTCTTTTAATTTTGCATATGTTTATGCTCTTTGCCGAGTTCTAGTCTTAGCGCTTCCTTTTATTCCTTAGGGCATTTTCTTTTGCCATCTCCTTTAACCACCACCCTGCTGGCGAGACAGCCACTCTGTGGTCTGTGGCCGGGTTAGGGACATAGCTATTTTCAGGATAAGCAAGTATCCTTCCGTCTAGAATGCGGCTTGGTCAAGCTAGAACCCGGCCTGCCGGCTGCTCGGCAGCCGTACAACTTGTCTCATCGGTCGTCTTGACCTATGCTTACTTTTTTCCTTAGCCATTTTCATGTGGGCATCGCTTCCTGCCTTTGACTCCAGCCAGTCGAACAGTTGCATTCTGCAAGTCTGTGACTTTTAGGTAGGAGAGGGCTTGGATGTCGGCACATTACTTGTCCGACTGTTGGAAAATTTCAAACATAGGGCAAGGCGGCAAGCCCTCGGGCCGTCTGTTTGGTCCCGGTGCCGGGAGAAGGAATGAAAATAACACATTCATAGGCATAATCTTATCATATAGATAAAGGGTGGGCAGTCCCCGAATGCTCCTCAGGGATCCCGTTGTTTCTCAAATTACAATAGATAGTACGATACGTATTGCCTTCAGCTGTAAAAGCGGCGAAGGAGATTTGCGATCCACGGGCGCTCTGATTCCTTGCCTGAGTCATCTCGCTTGTGTGCTCTTGGCTTCTACGCGTCGATGAGGTAGTAGGCATCGTTGCCTAGTACCTTGCTGATGATGAAGGGTCCTTCCCAAGGGGCTGAGAGCTTGTGCTGGCTGGCTGTTCGTTGGATCAACCGGAGCACAAGGTCCCCCTCGCAGAAAGAATGCGGCCTGACCCGCCGGCTGTGGTAGGTGCGCAAACCCTGTTGGTAGATGGCAGACCGGCCAAGTGCTACGAGCTGGGCTTCCTCCAGTAGGTCGACGCCGTCTTCTCGTGCTTCTTTTGCTTCAGCTTCCGTGTACATGGTGACGCGAGGCAAGTCAAACTTAACATCTGTTGGGATGACGGCGTCGGCCCCATAGATGAGGAAGAAGGGAGTGCAGCTGTTTGATTTGTTTGGCCTCGTTCGGAGGCTCTAGAGGACAGACGACAATTCCTCGATCCAACAGTTGGCCGACCATTCCAAGGTCTAGACCAGCCAGGGCTTGATGCCGGACTAGATGAGGCCGTTTGCATGCTCAACTTGGCCGTTTGACTGCGGGTGAACAACGTACGCTAAGTCTAGCCGGATGCCCTGTGTTGCGCAGAAACGGGCCAATGCTCCTTTGGAAAAGTTTGTGCCGTTGTCGGTGATGATGCTGTGTGGTATGCCATACCGGACTGTAATGTCGCTGATGAAGGTCACGGCAGTCAGACCATTGAGTTTCTTGATTGGTCTTGCTTCAATCCACTTGGTGAACTTGTCCACGGCAATGAGCAAGTGAGTCATTCCGCTGCGTGCTGTCTTGAAGGAGCTCACCATGTCCAGTCCCCAAACTGCAAATGGCCAAGTGATGGGAATGGTCTTGAGTGCAGAAGCCCGCAGGTGTTGTTTTGAACTGAAGCGTTGGCACCCATTGCATTTTTACAAGATCTTTCGCGTTGTCCAAAGCAGTTGGCCAGAAGAAACCGTTGCGGAAAGCTTTGGCGACGAGGGATTTGGAGGCCGCATGGTGGCCGCATTCGCCTTGATGAATATCCCTCAAAATGGCCAAGCCCTTCTCCGCTTCTACACAGCACTGGGAGACATTGGTTACGCTGCGTCTGACGAGCTCTTTGTTAACTATTGTGTATGCTGATGCTCTGCACTGCACTTGTCGCGCTAGGATCTCATCTGCTGGTAGTTCTATCCTAAGGAGAAAGTTGAGGATGGGCTGCGCCCACGATGGTGCTGTGACTCCTGTTACTTCGGCAACTGACACCAGGGTGGTTGGGCCGGGAGGTGGAGGGCCGGAGTTAGCCCCCACTTTTTGTACTCTTGAAGTCCCCGGGCTGGCTGCAGCAGTCCCCGAGCCGAGTTCTGAAGTCCCCGGGCCAAGTGCTGGTGTAGCAGTCCCCGGGCCGCCTGCTGATGTTTCTGAGCCGGCCGCTGTAGTCCCCGGGCCAGGTTCTGAAGTCCCCAGGCTGAGTGCTGGTGCAGCAGTTCCCAGGCCGCATGTTGAGGTCTTCGGGGCAGCCATTCCAGGGTCTGGCGGCAGGAAGATTGACTCTGATTCTGGTGACGGATGGATAGATGGCTTGCGCAGGCATTGGAGGGACAGACCGGCTAGTATTGCTTGACGGGTTGACCCAATTCGTGCCAAGGCATCTGCTTGCTCATTGTGGGCTCGTGGCATGTGGAGAAACTCACAGCCATCAAAGTGCCCGCTACTGTGCTGGACAAGGAAGCGCTAATTTGCCATGTTTGCATATTTGGCGTCCTAGTCGCCAGATGACTACTGGACCACCAAATCCGAGTCACCATAGCACATCACTCGGCGGATGCCAATCTCCTTAGCCAGCCGGAGACCATGAATGAGTGCTTTATACCCGGCCACGTTATTGGAGGCGGTGAAGTGGATTTGCAATGCGTGCTTGAGCTTGTCACCTTTGGGGGATGTGAGGACGACGCTGGCTCCCAAGCCAGTGCCCATTTTTGATCCATCAAAGTGCATCTGCCAAAGGGTCGAATCTGGGGCACGCGGCAAGTACTGGGTCTCGGCCCAGTCGACGAGGAAGTCGGCCAGTGCTTGTGATTTGACGGTAGTGCGGGGCTGGTAGAAGATGGAGATAGGGGCCAGCTCAATGGCCCACCTCGCCACTCGGCCTGAAGCATCTCTGTTGCCCATGATCTCAGCAAGCGGGGTCATGTAGACAACCGTAATGGGATGCTCTTGGAAGTACTGCTTGAGCTTCTTCGCGGCAAAGTACACGCCATAGCACATCTTATGGTAGTCAGGATAATTCTGTTTGGAGGTTGACAACACTTCACTCAAGTAGTAGACGGGCCTTTGGACCAACAGTGCTTTGCCGTCTTCCGGGCGCTCGACCACAATCACAGTGGTGACCACCCAGCTGGTGGCGGCTATGTAAAGGAACATGGGTTCCTTGTCTGTTGGCGCCGCCAGAACAGGTGGGGTGGACATCACTTTCTTGAGCTAGCGGAAGGCCTCGTCCGCCTTGTCGTTCCACTCAAAGAAGGTTGTTTTCTTCATCAACTGGTATAGAGGGAGTGCATTCTCGCCCAGCCGGCTGGTGAACTGGCTGAGTGATGCCAAGAACCCGGTGAACTTATGGACCTCTCATATGCGAGTTGGTCTCTCCATCCTCTCGATGGCCTTGATCTTCGCTGGGTTGCACTTGATGCCTCGTTCAGACACCAGGAAGCCAAGGAGTTGTCCTGATGGTACCCCAAAGACACATTTCTCCGCGTTTAGCTTGATCTGAAAGCGGCGCAGGTTTTCAAAGGTCTCTTGGAGGTCTTCTAGAAGAGTACCACTCTTCTCCGTCTTCACCACGATATCATCCACGTAAACGTGGGCGTTACTGCCATGTTTCTTGAGGAGACACTTCTGCATGCCACGCTAGAACATGGCGCCGGCATTTCTCAAGCCGAACGTCATGGTCGGGTAACAGAAGGCTCCGAATGGTGTGAGGAAGGCGGTCTTGAGGCGATCAGTCGGATCCAGCTTGATCTGATGGTACCCGAAATAAGCATCAAGCAAAGACAGCAGCTCGCATCCGGCTGTAGAGTCGATCACTTGATCTATTCACAGCAGAGCAAACGGATCTTTGGGGCAAGTTTTGCTGAGGCTGGTGTAGTCAATGAACATGCGCCACTTGTTGTTCTTCTTTAGCACAAGGAAACAGTTGGAGAGCCACTCCGGGTAGAATACTTCCATGATGAAGTTGGCTGCTAGCAGGCGGGCGACCTCTTCTCCGACAACTCTTGTTTTCTCTTCAGACAGGCGGCGAAGCGGCTATCTTACTGGTTGTGCATCTTCTCTTACGTGCAGCTTGTGCTTGGCAAAATCCGTCAGGACACCCGGCATGTCCTTGGGGTACCATGAAAAGATGTCCTGATTCTCACGGAGGAAATCGACGAGATCGCTTTCCTATTTGTCGTCTAGGTTTGACCCTATGATAGCAAATTGCTCCGGGTGTGCGGATCCAAGGCAATCTTCTTAGTCTCTTTGGCCGGCTGGAATGAGCCCTGAGGTTCCGCCTCCTTAGGAACAGATGGTCTGGCTGGCTGCTCACCAGCCATTGCCACCAACCGATCAAGACGGCGCTTTACTTTAGCTATGACAAGGGACTCGGCCAGCCGGCTGCTGGCAGTGGCACAAGCAACGGACTTCTCATAGTCGCCGACTATGGTGATTATTCCTTTGGGACCCGGCATCTTCATCTGGAGGTAGGCCTAATGGGGCACTGCCATGAATTTGGAGAGGGCAGGCCGGCCCAATATTACATGATAAGGGCTTTCCAAATTCACTACCTCAAACCAGACCGGCTCGCGATGGGAATGCCTCTTGTCACCAAACATGACATCTATCTTGACCTTTCCGATTGGTGAGCAAGAGAGGCCAGGGACGATGCCATCAAACACAGTCCGGGTGGGCTACAGTTGCTTCTCTTTGATGCCCAATTTTTCCATGGTGTCTCGGTACATGATGTTGATACTGCCGCCGCCGTCTGTTAGCACTCGGAAGAAATGATAGGCCCGCCTGTTGGTGGAGAAAGTTGCATCCAGAACCATGGCATAGGCGCCTGGTGATGGCATGACAGCCGGGTGGTCATCGCGGCTCCAACTGATGGGCTTCTCGGACCAGTGCATGAATTCTGGGGCCTCTAAAGCAATGGCATTGACTTCTATGTGCTGCTAACGCCGTGTGTGCCTATAGTCCACCTTGATAGTGAAGATGACATATGATCCATTCTCTTCTGGGAACTCATCTTGGACCTGGCCGCCTGGACGAGCTGAAGGCTGCTTTGGCGAATGAGCCGCCTGCCCAGCATGCGGCAGGGGCAGAACCTCGCCTTTGGAAATCTGAGTGAGCCAGTGGCACTTTCGTGTGACATGTGTCAGGACCCCGATCCTAAGTCACACCGATCTAGCTAGTAACACATCATATCACTTTGCGGCCTCACGCACGGTATCCCCACGGGTGCCACCTTACCTGGCCCGGGACCTTTTGCGCATTTTGGCACATGTATATGATTGTGTCGCTAGCATCCATATGACAGAGAACCCGAGCCGACATGGCTAGTTATAAACCAAAAGTGGAACTAAATTACAGAGATAGGCATCCATGACCCAGCAACGAACGTGTCGGTCATCAACGTATGAACCCAAGTTGTAGCAAGCTACATGGACTTAAAGGAACAACGCGTGACATTTCCCCTAAGGGACAGACACAGGAACAAAGTAGGACACATGCCAGCCAGCCTACGTGTTCCGGAGCAGTAGCAAGCTACCAAGGCTCAGTGGAAGCACTAGGAGGCACTGCCCTTTAAGATAGGCTACCAAAGGTAAATAACTAGGTGTCGGATCCCACACATACCAATCATTTCAATCATACACACAATATGCTCAATATGTGCAAATACAACATTGCATCACAATAGAACTCTAAGACTCAAAGTACTTTATTTAAGAGGCTCCGAAAAGCCATACATAACATATCCATACAGATAGGGGTCACATGACCCAACACTCAAGTCATACAAGCATACAAGCACAAGCGGAAGCTAACATGTCTGAGTACAGACAACTGGAAAGAAAACAGGCTTGGTGTAGCCTGACTATCTACAAGGCCCTTCACAAGCTCAGGATCTCCGTCTGGGTAGCAAGCTACTGGTCGACGTCAACGTCTATGTAAAACCCATCAGAAGGGGCAGGGTTCTCCTCTGCAACAGTTATTAAGCAAACATGAGTACAAAGGTACTCAATAGGACTTACAACAAATCCTATCATACATGCATCATTATCAACAAGGGTAGTGGAGTTCATTGCAGCAAGCCAGCTTTGTCTCTTGGCTAACCTATACTACAACTCTCAGCAGTTTGCAAGATGAGACTACGTACACGAGTCCTCTACTCACCACAACAATACACCACCGTGGATCCTCTTCCGTTATCCTAAGGAAGGGCCATCCACGACACTCACACTTGTCTTGAGACTTTTAGTAGTATCCATCAACTTGTCTATGAACTGTATAAGCAACCAAGTGGTCCGTACAGTGAACAACGGCTATTCGAATAGATTGGTAACCCTGCAGGGGTGTACTTCTTCACACATGTTTCCACCACTTAGCGTCTGCACACGACATGTGCTCGGCAGACTTCAAGCGAAAGCCGACGTGGGTGTAGACCACGACCTAACCAACCACTCAAGTCTCTAGTCCAGGTTTATCGCCTATTTGGGTTCCATTCGTGGGGAGATCCGGCCGGGGTGTCGCTCACGGCCCCAAACGATGTGTACAGGGTTCCCGAGTCACCAAACAGGCGACCGGTACACCGTGCCACGTACCTGTCGCATCACAGCCCACCCCGAGGGTCAGCACTGCGCACGACCACCAGCATACTACAAACACCAGAAACTAGTTGCAACTCCTGGACACAGAATAAGGGCAGTCAATAAGTCGAGCGGGGTCATATTTCAGGGCCCAATGTGTGGTAGTATCTGAAACTTGAACCACACATACAGATCTCAGGTCCTATGGACGGTTCCAATGAAACAACCCACCATGTACTCCTACATGGCCTTTCATCGATACCTTTACCAAACATGTTCCACACTTCCCTCTCTTTATCGAGCATGATCATTTCACTCTGATCCATCACCCAGATGAACCAGACCTAACAGCACTCTAAGCATAGCAGGCAACATAAACAAATAGCATGGTGGAACACACATCACATGGCTCAGTGAACTCCTACACATGCTAGTGGGTTTCAACTATTTACTGTGGCAATGACAGGTCATGCAAAGGAATAGGGTTCAACTACCGCAGCAAGTAGCAGTTCACGCAATGTTGCCTTAATGCAGTAAAAGAGAGCAGGAGCGAGAAGATGGGTTTGTATCGGAATGATCAATGGGTTGCTTGCGTGGCAGATTGCTTGTCGGGTACTGCTCTTCAGTTGGATACGCAGATGTATCCTCGGGAGCAGGACCTACCACGGAGAACACCGACGATACAATCAATATACAAACAAATGCAACAATATGATGCATGCTCATGACATGGCAAGATGGATTTGTTTTGGGCTAATGCAACTATAAACAGAAAGGTTTGAGCCCATTTGAATCAAAGATTCAAATTTATACCCAAACTATTATTCATTAAAATGCATTATCATGTTTTGATGTGAACAACAAGGTTAACTTGCTCAAACATGCATGAAACCAGTGCCGTTGGAATGATTGGATTTTTCTGATCAATTTTCATATATAAAACTTTTCCATCTGAGCTACTGTTGAATTTATATGATTTTTTGAAGTTTAAAGCATTTTCTGGAAGTTCCTGAATTGTTTTAAATCAAATAATCCCAGAAAAGCATTTACTGCGTTAGCATGACATCATGCTGACGTCAGCAGGTCAACAGACCTGGTCCAGGTCAAACCTGACCGGTGGGTCCCGCGTGTCAGTGTCATTAACTTAACTAATTAAACAAAAATGCTAATCCTAAATTAATTAGCCCCTGGGCCCACCTGTCATTGGCTCCAGGGGGTCAACCTGGGCCCACCAGTGGTCAAAACTAGGTCAAACAGGACGGCGTTTAGCCGCCAGCAAGGCCAGACGCGGTGGCGCAGGGCGGGATTCGTGCTCCGGCGACCAAATCGACGGCGGAACACGTCTACATGATGCGGGGGAAGTACCGCATCGAGTGGTGGTGGTGGTTGGCCTCGGGGTCGTCGGAAAAGGCACCGGCGATGACCTTGGCGGCTGCCGAAGCTCGGGTGAGCTCGGGCTAGTTGCTAGGAAGCACGGCGAGGCTCGTGGAGAGGTGCTCTAGGCTCCTGGGGGTGCGGTGAAGCTGATGGACAGGGTGGCGCGACCATTAGGTGGCCGGAGCCTCGTCGGCGATGAGCTCCGTGGTAGCGCGTGCAGGTGAGCTTCGTGTTGTCGTTACAGAGCTCGAGATGGGGAACGGAGAGGATGGGGAGGTGGCCAAGCTCACGGCGGTTGTGCTGGAGTTGACGGCGAGGTCGGGGACAAACTGCTGCGACGGTGAGGTCACCGGCGATCTCGATGGCCGAACGAGGGAGAAGTTGACGGGGACGGCGCGTCGGGGCTTCCGGCGATGCGTGTCTCGTCCGGGAGGCGTAGCAGACGGTGGCAGAGCTTGGCGACACGACGGCGAGGCGAGGGGAGCTCGGTGGCTGCGGTGGTTACGGCGGCGAGCTTGCGGGCGCTGCGGCCATGGCGCGGGGAGGGCGAGGGAGAGAGGCAGGGGGAGAACTGGGGGTCGAGGCAGTCTGGGCGACGACGTGGAGGTCGTCCAGACGTCACGAAGCGGCGAGGCGGCAGCCAGGCGGCAAGCAGCTGCCGCGGTGGCGCGCGGCCGTGCGCTGACGTAACCTGCCTGCCTGGCTCGGGCCAGCACAGTGCTGGGCCGCCAGGTTGGCCGGCTGGTCCAGGTAAGTGGGTTGTGCCCTCTCTCTCTCTCTTTTCTATTTTATTTTCTGTTTTGTTTCTTTTTCAACTTTGTTAAATTATGCCCACTGTATATAATATGAACAGCATGGAACATTTTAGTTTATGATTATTTGGGCACCTAAAATATTTTATAGCATTTAAATGCCCAAATGCAAATACAATATGAATTATTCCAATGACCTTTGGATGTCCTAGAAAATTGTGCACCATTTTTGTCAGAGGTTTAAGACCAAGGCAAAGATGATGAACATTTTTGAAGGGCATTTTGGGTACATTGGAAAAGATTTTATTAAACCCTAGTTGTTAGAAGAGGGGTGCTGGGGTTTCTATCATTCCCATTCCAGGTTTCTATAAAAAGTAAACATGATGCACACTCTAGCTAGTCCTAATGCAAGCACTGCCTAGGGATGTGACAACATGGTTGGAAGGCTTCGCACCGCTATCAAACTTGCAGGGGCATTAAGGGCTTGCTCGAAGGAGAAGGCGGGCTGCCAAGCGGGCTTGCCGCCCTTCTAGCGCTTTGGTCCGGCTTGGCTCTCTGGCTACTGGCCTTCAACTGCTTCCACCAGCCGGTTGTTGGAAGCTGTTGGGGGGGGGGGCTTTGCGCTTGTTGTCTGTTTGGTGCTGGCACCGACTGGAATCCCTAGCCGGCGTCCAATGAGCCGGTGGACCCATCTTTCCGGAGGCATCTACATGCAGTTTTGACTTCATGGAGGAGTCAGTTGTGGTGTACTTGGCTGCTATGCTTAAGAGCTCGTCCAGCATGGTGGGCTAGTCGCAGAGGATCTTGTGCTTGAGCAGGGTGCCTTCTCTGCACCTGGCTGTAAAGTACTCGATGGCCTACACCTCATGCACCCCTTCACAGGAGTTGCGCAGCTGGGCCCAACGCTTTAGGTAATCGTGAGCGGACTCGTTCGGACCTTGGACGCACAGGGAGAGCTGTCGTGGCTTGGGCAGCCGCTTGTAGGTGCTCGTGAAGTTGCAGGTGAAGACGTCGGTGAAGTCTAGCTAGCTGTTGATGCTGTTGGGCTTGAGGCTATTCAGCCACGTCCGGGCCGTGTCCTGGAGCATGAGTGGTACATACTTCACGGCGACGCGCTTGTCGCCGTTTACTATGTTGACGGCAGTTGAGTAATCCACCAGCCAGTCCTATGGCTTCACGGAACCATTGTACTTGGGAGTCTCTGGGAAGCGAGAAACCTTTGGGGAAAGGCTCATCGCGGATGCGGGGGCCAAAATAGGCCGGATCGATTGCATCTTCTTCCTCGACCGCCTGGGATCAAGCCAGTCGGTCGAGCCGGTGGCAGGCATCATTCTCCCCAACCCCCTCGCGGCGGTCCAAGCGGCCTCTGAGAGATGGATGCTCGACAGGCGGCGGGGACACACGCCTCTCCCGGCGAGGGGGAGGCGAGCGCTCGTTTCGCCGTTCCACTGCCCTTGGGTGGCCGTCGTTTTCGCGCTCGATAGTAATGCGAGTTTGCCGGCTGCGGCTGGCAGCCAGCTCCGAGTCATGCCGATTGCGGGCGCCGACTGTTGGTGACCAAGATGTAGCTCCTTGCTCGCGACGGGTGAGGGAGTCCTATACTAAGGGGTCCTCGGGCGTCTGGCCTATCATCAATGCGTCGGACTAGTGGGCCGTGAAGACATGAAGGCCGAAGACTGTACCCGTGTCCGGATTGGACTCCCCTTAGCGTAGAAGGCAAGCTGGGCAACCAACTATGAAGATTCCTTCTTATGTAACCGACTCTATGTAATCCTAGATCCCCTCGGGTGTCTATATAAACCGGAGCGGGTAGTCTGGATGGTGGATACTCACACTACCATAGTCATACAGGCTAGGCTTCTAGGGTTTAGCCATTACGATCTCATGGTAGATCAACTCTTGTAATACTCATATTCATCAAGATCAATCAAGCAGGAAGTAGGGTATTACCTCTTTAGAGAGGGTCCGAACCTGGGTAAACATCGTGTCCCCATCTCCTGTAACCATCGACCTTAGACGCACATTTCGGGACCCCCTACCCGAGATCCGCCGGTTTTGACACCGACATTGGTGCTTTCATTGAGAGTTCCACTGTGTCGTCGACGAAAGGTTTGATGGCCCCTTCGATCGTCGACAGTGACGCTATCCAGGGTGAAACCTTTCTCCCCGGACAGATCTTCGTATTCGGCGGCTTCGTACTGCGGGCCAACTCGCTTGGTCATCTGGAGCAAATCGACAGCTATGCCCGTGGCTATCAAGTCAGATTCGACGGATTTGAGACAGCGGTGATCGCTCCCCCTCGCTCCGATGAACATTACTTAAATCTGTCATCGGACCACATCCAGGAGATGGATCATGTTCCTTTAACGCCCTTAAAGTCAGTGCAGTTTGTGCCATCCGAGGCCACAGAGTCCGCGACATTGGAACCGCACACATACTCGACATCTTACGATATTTGCGTCAACGGAACTCCGGACTCATCTCCAGTTATAATTTCCGAACAGTATGCGCCTGCGGACACCGAGCTGGATAGGTTATCGATTTTCAAATTCGGCACCACAGACATCTTCCAACACTCGCACCTAGGCGATGTACTAAACTCATTAAAAAACCAATCCTTGGCAGGGGACTCACAGTCGAACTATGTCCGGTTTGAACTAGGGGCTGACAATGGAGAATTTTTCTTCCCACCCGCCACCCACTTCATAGACACTGTCGAGTACTTAACGACACGCTTGATTACGGCTCCGAAGATATCGACGGCATGGACGACGATGACGATGAGGAGCAGGGTCAAAACCAGCCATTTACTGGGCGGTGGACGACCACTTCCTCATACGATGTGTACATGGTTGATACACACCTAAAAAATCTGATGACGATGACAAAGAAGATCCAGTTAAGAATAAACCTCCTGAGATACAATCCAACCGCCGGCAGCCTAAACGCCATTCTAAGTCATGTTGCTCAAAAGACAGCAACACCGGCACCGGAGAATGTAGTACTCCGGACGACGCCGAAAACAAGGAAGACCCATCGGAACAACATCCGAACAGGAGGAACAAAATAGCGGGCAAGTCAGCTCTGATAAACAGGCTATGTCTAACGACACGGATGACGATAGTTACCATCAACCCTCCGAGGAGGATGAGAGCCTCAGCAGCAAGGACTTTACCGTGCCAGAGGCACCCCTCAAGCAAGAGCACTTCAAACGCCAGCTAATATCCACTGCAAGAAGCCTGAAGAAAAAGCAGCAGCAGCTTCAAGCTGATCAAGACCTACTCATTGACAGATGGACTGACGTCATGGGAGCCAAAGAATATGGCCTCAAGTGTCTAGCCAAGAGTTACCCGAAACGTAGACTGCCACCTCAGTTCGATGAGGAGGCGCCGGAGCCCATACCTCCCTCGCGCAATGCGGACCGATCACCTCATGGTCGAGATAAAACGGCATCTCATGCCGAACACCAGCCCGCCCCACCGCCTCGTAAAAATAGGGACAAAACAGCTCGGGACTATACATACAACCTTCGGCAGGACCTGGACAGTAGAGCAAGAGACACCAGATCAATCTACGATCGCGAGGACGCCTTTCGACTCGCGACGAAGGCTACCTTTTCGGATGTGA
Organism: Secale cereale; assembly: GCA_902687465.1. NCBI lineage: Eukaryota > Viridiplantae > Streptophyta > Magnoliopsida > Poales > Poaceae > Secale > Secale cereale. The sequence goes on along the minus strand of LR738710.1, from coordinate 288,801,723 downwards.
CAAACCTAGTCACGCCTGGGCCGATAAACGCAGGCGGACTCCATCGGAGGTGCGCCGCGACACGGCCCCATATAGAGGCGCCGCACACCCTCTCTGCTTCACAGATGAAGTACTGGATCATGAATTCCCCGAGGGGTTCAAGCCCATCAATATTGAATCATACGACGGAACAAACCGATCCCACAGTATGGATCGAGGATTTTATTCTCAACATCCATATGGCCCAAGGAGACGATCTCCACGCCACAAATACCTCCCGCTAAAACTAAAAGGGCCAGCTAGACACTAGTTAAATAGCCTGCGTGAAAATTCCATCGGCAGCTGGGAGAACTTGGTGGAAGCTTTTCTTCACAACTTCCAAGGCACTTATGTCCGGCCACCAGACGTCAATGACTTAAGTCATATAGTTCAACAACCTGGAGAATCATCCAAAAAATTCTGGACTAGGTTCCTAACCAAAAAGAACCTGATCGTTGACTGTCCAGATGTTGAAGCCCTAGCGGCCATTAAACATAGCATCCGTGACGAATGGCTCGCCCGCCACCTCGGCCAAGAAAAGCCGAAATCCATGGCAGCCCTCACGGCACTCATGACCCGCTTTTGCGTGGGTGAGGATAGTTGGCTGGCTCGTAGTAAAAACACAGCCAATGAGGCAGGCCCCTCCGAGGCCGAAAATAGCAACGGCAAGCCCCGGCGTAATATACACAAACATCGAAGTAATGACAATAACACCGATAACACGGCAGTTCATGCCGGATTCAGTGGCTCCAAGTCCGGCCAGTGGAAGAAGCCTTACAAAAGGAACAGCGAGAGACCATCCAGCTTGGACCGCATACTCGATCATCTGTGCCAGATACATGGCACCCCAGACAAACAAGCCAATCATACCAACCGAGATTGCCGGGTTTTTAAGCAAGCCAGCAAGTAAAAAACCGAGAACAAGGAAATAGGATCGCAAAGCGAGGACAACGACGAAGAGTCACGGTAGCCGAAAATTGGAGAACAAAAAAAGTTTCCCCCTCGAGTCAAAACGGTGATATGATGTATGCTACACACATCCCAAAAAGGGAGCGCAAACGCGACTCATGGACGTCTACGCGGTAGAGCCAGTCATCCCAAAATTTAATCCATGGTCATCATTTCCGATCACCTTCGATCGTCGAGATAATCCAACTAGTACCCGTCATGGTGGTTCAACCGCACTGGTCCTCGACCCAATCATAGACGGATTTCACCTTACAAGGGTCCTAATGGACGGGGGTAGTAGTCTCAACCTACTGTACCAGGATACAGTGCGTAAAATGGGCATTAACCCATCATGGATCAAGCCCACAAAGACTACCTTTAAAGGAGTCATCCCAGGTGTTTGAGGCCTGCTGTACGGGCTCAATCACACTTGAAGTTGTCTTCGGATCCCCAGACAATTTCCGAAGCATGGATTTACTCTTTGATATCGTCCCCTTTCGCATCGGCTATCACACACTGCTCGGACGAACCATGTTTGCTCAATTCAATGCGGTACCTCATTACTCTTATCTCAAGCTCAAGACGCCCGGACCTCGTGGTGTCATAACAGTAAATGGAAATACAGAATGCTCCCTCTGAACCGAGGAGCATACCGCGGCCTTAGCAACAGAAGTGCAGCGCGACCCTTTTCAGCAGAACCTTAATTTGGCGACTGAACCCCCGGACACCATTAAGAGAGTCCGGACCATTATGTGGCGGGACAGCCCGGCTCGTCAAGAGCTTAACTAGCAATTCGTCCTTCGTCCAAGTCCCGACCGAATGGCGGCATTCGTAACACACTCAAAATTCCTTGGGCATCAATGGAGGCATAACCAGCTCGCGATCCACAATACAGTTCGACCGAACCTGGATCCGCACAGTCTTACTTTTCCTTCTGGATTTTCACTTTTCGAGGTTTCTTCTAACAACCCGTTCGACGGACACATCAAGGCAGGGAGGAGCTTAGGCGTACACGGGAATCCCTAGGTGATCTCTGCTAACGATTGCTATACTAGTTTTACATACCCACACGCAGCTCGCTCTATGTCGTGGCATGCCAAATAGCCTTTCTTGCTTACTGCATTACTTGTACAAGTAAGCCTTCATATATTAATTACATTACAGTAAAGGATAGTGAAAGCTTGTCGCTTGACTTCCCTCTCCTTTCCTTACCTTTGTATTTATTACCCATTGCTCACGTGCACTCTGGCACATATGTCTGCGCTAGGGGCTTCATTACGCCCCGCACAACGGCAAGAAAAGTCCAAACACTTTTATAGTATAGTTCGGCACCCCGAACTTATAGCATTATATGCATTGGCTCCGAATTATGTATTTGGTCAATAGTTGGGTTGCCCGGCTCCTGTGCTTACTACCTTACGTTTCGCTATATCGGCTAGGGTAGTAAAGGGAGAACTACTACGATTGTGTCCCGGTTCTTCCGGACGAGCACCTCGGTAGAAAAAGCCGAAAACTGACTATCATGATGCGGCGAGAGCTGGTCAGCTGTTCAAGAGGTCTCAAATCCCTTGAGATTTTTTCTGCTTTACACGAGGAATCGATTTTTTTCTCAATTAGGCGTGTATAGCATTCATTGTCAAACTCCTATGGCTAAGTCAGGGCAATAAAGGCCGCATAGTCTGATTGCCTTGTTCGTTGCGCTAAACACCTCCATTAAGGACCAGAATGTGGAGTAAATAGTGTTTAGATTTATCCCGAACACCCTCATACTATCTACGTGGGGGCAGAAGCCGATGACTGGTCAACCCTCAAATTCTAAATAAAGAGCCGCACGGGAGGTAAAACTTTCGTTACAAGCATCACATTACATACCGATCTTGTTTCATATAACCTGAATGCTTTCATGGGAATATCACATCCTTCATACATTGCTCCGCCACGAGACGGGATCCCTCTAGGACTTCGTCAAAATACAGTTCAGGTCGACGATGCTCCTTGCCATCCAGCGGCCCCTCGGTCATCAGCTTCTTGGCATCCAGCTTCGCCCAATCCATCTTGACGCGGGCAAATGCCATTCACGCACCTTCAATGCAGACTGATCATTTCACGGCTTCAAGCCATGGGCAGGCACTCACAAGCCGCTTTACAAGTCCGTAGTAGCTGCTAGGTATGGGCTCGGCAGGCCACAAACGGACTATTAGGTCCTTCATGGCTAGCTCGGTCGAATAGTGTAGCTCGACCAACTGTTTCAGCTGGTCGCTAAGGGGCACCGGATGTTCTGGTGCAAGATATTGAGACCAGAATAGCTTCTCCGTAGACATCCCCTCTTCGGCTCGACAAAACCCGGCAGCATTGGATATGCTGCATGGTAGATTCGCAAACGCCCCTGGAAAACACATATCTGGGTAAGTACAGGGAATGTTTCCTTCGCACACTTGATTTGCAAACCAAAATACTTACCCACCGCAATCTTCTTGGCCGTCTGAATCTCCTGGCGGACGCTCTGGGCTTTGGCTCGAGCATCCTGCGTGCTCTGGTGGGCCTTTGCAAGTTCGGACTCTTGCGTCCTAAAATCAAGCTCCAAGGACTCGAGCCTCTCAACGGCGTCCTGGAGATCTTGCTGGGCCTTGCTATCCAAGGCCTCGTGCTTCTCGCGCGTGGCACATTCCCTGGCCGCTTTGTTCTAGGCCTCGGCTAACGCCTCCTTGGGGGCTGCCACCTAGGTCGTGGCCCCTAATAAGGTTCATAACACATTAGTTTGCACGGACCAGTCATCCATATTAAATGAACATGCCGGTTACGGCATACCTTGGCTATCCTCCAGCTGCTTCTTCGCGAGGCCAAGCTCTTCCTCGGCCCGCTCCAGTATCCGTTTAAATCCGGAGACGTCCACTGTATGAGCGGTAGCAGCCCGCAGCGATGCCTATTTATTCACATAGACACCTTATGTTAGACTCCTCCAAAAATTATTCTTGATCCCCTGTTTGGCTCTTTCTTTCTGAACACCGAACAGAGCATCAGGGGCTACTGTCTACACTATGATATTCTTCCTACAATTACATTACTCACCTCAAAGCTTGTTAGAAGTCTAACGCAGGCTTCGGTTAATCCGCTTTTGGCGGACTGAACCTTCTCTTTCACCGTACCCATAAAGGTACGATGATCATCCACAATGGAAGAGCCCGCAGCACTTCCAGCAGATTATCCGGCGCCTCTGGTTGGACAGAGGTCATCGACGGAACACGCACACCTCCTCCTTCCGGGAAGGCCGTTAGCCGGACTCCGGAGCCATGAAGGTCTCCGGAATAGTATCCAATAGAGGGCCAAATGGAACCCGGCCTTCATCACCAGCCCCCATGGAAGTTTTTCCCTCCGCATGTCTGGCGGCCGAGGAGTCATCATGGAGTGCCACCCTGACGATCTCCGGAACCTTCCCTTGGTCTTGGAAAGTCCTTTGGGACACCACCTCGTCATCACCCTTGGGCAAGACCGAATAAGCAGGTGGCGGAGACATGCTAGCCATATCCTTAGAATTTAGCGAACTCTCTGTGGAGGATCGCGGGGATTCATCACGGGTCGGACTGGAATAACACAATTTACACATATCAATATTAAAAACCGGAAGGGCCAGACATTTGGGCACGCGCATGGATTTTGGTACTTACGATGTGGCCCGAGGCATTGTCCGGAGAGGCCGCTCCGGACTACTGTCGATATCCCATGCGGAGTTATCCGTGCAGGAGCCCCTCCCCTTGTTGGGCGTTGTCGCTTCCAGATTCATTTAGGCCGCTCTCTTCTTCCTCCCCACCTCGGGCGGCGATCTTCTTCTTCTTCCTCCTCCTCGTCATCGTCTACGGCGGACAAGGAGTGAGTCTCGTCTTCGGACGTCACGTCCAAAGCGCCTTTTCGGCGAGCGCCCCATCGGCCGCTTTCTTGGCCGTCTTCACCGGCACCTCATAAGGTGCTAGAAACAGCATTTTCGTCAGTAATGGGATTACTTGGTCTTCGAGCAGCGGAGCCGGACAGTTAATCCTCCCTGCTATCTCAATCCAGGCCTGTGAAACAAGGATGGGAAGGCTTAGACCTTTTCCTCGGAATGTGCTAGTAAAGGGTATACCTTGAAAACATAAAAGAACCTTACTGAATTAGCCTGGCATTTTAATTTGAGCCCATGATCCTCGGTCGTGGGCGGTGGCGTCTCGCCGGCCTTAAAGAGCAATTTCCAGAAGTCTTCGTGCGTCGTGCCGAAGAGCTCTCATAGCGTCTGGTGCTTGGTCGGATCGTACTCCCATAGACAGCAAGTCCTGCGTTGGCACGGAAGGATCCGACGAACGAGCATGACTTGGATCACGTTGACAAGCTTGATTTTCTTGACTATCATATTCTAGACGCACGTATGGTCCCCAGTCAGCTCATCCAAGGGACCCCAGGTTGGACCCCTCTCTTGCCAGGAGGTGAGCCCCATCGGGGTTCCAGATCAGAATTCAGGGGCCGCCGCCCAGTCAGTGTCTCACGGCTCAGTGATTTAGAACCACCCCGATTGCCACCCCTTCACCGTCTCCGTAAAGGAGACTTCGGGCTATGTAACATTGGGCATCTTGCCCACCATGGCACCTCCACACTCTACTTGTTGACCGCCTAGCACCTTCGGCTTCACACGGAAGTTCTTCAGGCATAGACCGAAATGAGGTGGGATGCGGAGAAAGGCCTCGCACACAATGATGAACGCCGTGATGTTGAGAATGAAGTGAGGGGCTAGGTCATGGAAATCTAGCCCGTAGTAAAACCTCAGTCCGCCGACGAATGGGTGGAGAGGGAATCCCAGCCCGCGGACAAAATGTGTGAGAAACACACCCTCTCATGGGGCTCTGGTGTCGGGACGATCTATCCTTTGACCGGGAGACGGTGAACGATCTCCTTAGCCGGGTATCTGGCTTCCCGGAGCTCCTTGATGTCCTTCTTCTTAACGGAGGAGGCCATCCACTTGCCTCCAGCTCCGGATCCGGACATGTTTGGAGTGCTTTCTCGAACGAGAAAAAGCTAAAGCTTGGGCACTGGAGCTCAAGGACGAAAGGGCAGAGGGAGAGAGAGCGCGTGAGTGAAAAAAGGGAACCTTATCCCCTTATAAAGGCCACCAATATCAAGCGCCTGCCCACTCACCCTAAAAGGCTCTCCAATTCCCATGGCATGTGCAAACGGCACGGTTGGGTTACCCATGCCCGCATTGATGAGAATCCCGTAATAAGGGGAACGATCTCTGCTTTAACGAGACGTGCCGATAGCAACCGTGTCTTGGGATGTGGAGCGTCGAGCACAAGGCGGACCGGAATTATGACCGGTCAGACGTGACATCATGGTACAAAAATTTGTCAGCGGATTGGACTCATGTAAAATTATATTCTCTCTGTGGTTGTGTACGGTGTGTACGACAGGTCTGGGTACTATCATCGTGTCCGAAAACTATCTTGGAGTACAAAAAAGTGGAACACCTTCAATGCCGAAGACAATCTGCGCGCCGGACTCCTCGTCCTTGAAGCCAGGTTTAGGGGCTACTGAGGGAGTCCTGGACTAAGGGGTCCTCAGGCATCTGGCCTATAATCAATGGGCCGGACTGGTGGGCCGTGAAGACATGAAGGCCGAAGACTGTACCCGTCTCCGGATTGGACTCCCCTTAGCATGGAAGGCAAGCTTGGCGACCAACTATGAAGATTCCTTCTTATGTAACTGACTCTATGTAACCCTAGATCCCCCGTGGGTGTCTATATAAACCGGAGGGGGTAGTCCGGATGGCGGATACACACACATTACCATAGTCATACAGGCTAGGCTACTAGAGTTTAGCCATTGCAATCTCGTGGTTGATCAACTCTTGTAATACTCATATTCATCAAGATCAATCAAGTAGGAAGTAGGGTATTACCTCCGTAGAGAGGGCCCGAACCTGGGTAAACATCGTGTCCCCAGTCTCATGTAACCATCGACCTTAGACGCACAGTTCGGGACCCCCTACCCGGGATCCACCGGTTTTGACACCGACAACGGGGAGGACTGTTTTCCGCCTGTGCGCCAGCCTCTAGAGCCCGGCGGCGAGCTTCCTGCTGCTCGGTCGCCGTATCGAGGAGTTGTTGGACGCGCTACGTCATGCAGCGAAGCTCATCTCCCTCCAAGTGGTCTAGCTCATCTGCTGCTGCCTGGGCAGCTCTTATGTTCTCCAATGGGGTTGTGTAAACCGGACGAGTGGCTCCCAGCATACTGGCGAGGGCTCCTCTTCAGTCCCGGATGGCGCCAGCTCGGCTGGGCTCGGTAGCAGCCGGCGTGCCGCCTATGGCACGGTCGATCTCGTGACTGTAGGCATCAGTGAGGCGCCGCATGGTAGCCAACTTTTTGGTATTGTAGAGGAGTGAGACGCGGAGTGTTTCCAGCGTCGCGCCGTCTGTTCGCGCGGCGATGGGTGTGGAGAGGCTCTGCATCACTGCCTGCAGCGGGTCCTGACCAGACCTATTGGAGGGCTCGTCGTGGCTGGCGGCCAGCACCTCCGTGACGGTGCTGAAGCTTGTGCCGCATGTCGTAGGGGGGAGGGCATCATCGATGACCACCACGTGGTCGGGGAAGATGTCGGCGGATGCCGTGTCGGGGTCGATGATCATATCGATCGGTGGATCAGAGGAGCCAATAGACTCTTGGTCGGAGGCTGGTCGGAGGCGAGCTCATCGACGATGTGGAGTTTGTCGAGGAGCTCGATGAGGCAGCTCTCCGAGCCAACCGCTTCTGCGGCCGGAGCGGGCTTGTCATGGAGGTGGACCTCGCCGAGAAGATCAGCGAGCTCGCTCGCGGCGCATGTAGCCTCTCCGTCGCAAAGTGCCCCGACATCCATGCCATCAGGCGTGCCCGGCTGGCTACGCTCGCCAGGGGGGAACAACGTTCCTGTCCAGAACATGTCTCCGGACGACGGTGCACCTTGCCCCACGGTGGGTGCCAAATGTCAGTGTTTTGGTGAGACATAAGCCAAAGGATGGCTTATCATGCATGGGGACAAGAGAACGTTGCCGGGCCCTGGATGCGGGATAAGGCGATACTTAGGACGCCTATGAATCTTACCCAGGTTTGGGGCTCTCCGTGGAGATAACATCCCTAGTCCTGCTCTGCGGGGACTCCGCGTCATGACTATCGTCAATATGGTAGCTACAAGGTTGCACCTTGAGCCGTGTCATCTAGAAGAGGAAGAAGGGCAAGGCTGTGGGTCCCGCTGGCTGTCAGGGACTTGTCCGTCCTGCGGGCCCACCGCCTGTGGGCCACGGTGACTGCTTTCCACTGTTGATGTCCTCCTGCTGATTGAGGCACCATCGAGGAGGGAGTGGCTACAGTGCCGCCGCCTTGCGGTCGTACACTGTTGCCACGCCCCATCTTGTCATCTTGATGGGGTTCAGAGTTCAATGGAACGGTTAGCCACCTACTATAGGGCGGCCCGTTCCCCAGGCCATCTGCTAGAGGTCGGTCGCTTCTTGGCGGCTCGCTAACAGTTGGGGCCTGCCGCCTGCAGGACATTCCGCCTCCGAGTAGTGGGATCGTGGCCTCTTCTGACCAAAGCGTGGTCATGGGTAACATGGCTACAGTGATGCGCTGATCACGGGGTGTCCACGAGGTACACTCACACTGTAGCCACGCTACTTCGGATTCTGGGGGGGCAGGCTCAACTCTAGCCATGCTTTTGTCTTGTCGTAGATCCCCATCACACACCCCGAGGGGGAGGCACGGGGTCGTCTACCAGATGCCGGCCACTAGTCAGCCGCCTGTCAGTGATTTGCCGCCTGCTGGCAGCCGGCTCCTAGGCTTGGCGGTCCTAAGAGGTGGCCGACATTTCATTCATGTTCACACACTTATTCCAGTAGTTGGTGCTCACACTCTTTCATTGTACTATCCATGCTAGTTTCATCACCCTCGTGGTGGCCTCGGGCCTCTTCTGGTCCATCTCCGGTACTCCACGGGCTTCTTCTGGTCCAAAAACAACCTCTGTGCAATTTCAGGTCAATTGGACTCCGTTTGCTATTCCTTTTCTGCGATACTAAAAAACAAGGAAAAAACAAAAACTAGCACTCGGCTCTGGGTTAATAGGTTAGTCCAAAAATCATATAAAAGTGCATATAAAACATCCTAGATGGATACCATAATAGCGTGGAACAATAAAAAATTATAGATACGTTGGAGACGTATCAATTTTGCACTCCACGTGTTGTTGATTTTCCCATGCTATCTGCAGACTAGTCATGTCGCCAATTGATACGTCTCCAACGTATATATAATTTTTGATTGTTCCATGCTATTATATTATCCTTCTAGGATGTCTTATGGGCTTTTATATACACTTTTATATGATTTTCGGGACTAACCAATTAACCTAGAGCACAGTGCCAGTTTCAATTTTTCTCCTGTTTTTGAGTTTTACAAAAAAGGAATATCAAACAGAGTCCAATCGACGTGCCAATTTTTGATGATCTTTTCTGGACCAAAAGAAGCCCCCGAAGTAAAAGAGTTGGGCCAGTAGAGCCATGGGCTGCCCATGAGGGTGGGGGCACTCCCTGGGCAGGGGGCGCCCCCTCTTATCTCGTGGACGGCCCGGAGGGCCCCCTGACATATGCCCTATGCCAAAAAATCCTATAAATACTGAAACCTTCGGAAATTAACCTAGATCGGGAGTTCCGCCGCCGAAAGCCTTTGTAGCCACCGAAAACCAATCTAGACCCCGTTCCGGCACCCTGCCGGAGGGGGGAACCCTCACCGGTGGCCATCTTCATCATCCCGGCGCTCTCCATGACGAGGAGGGAGTAGTCCACCCTCGGGGCTGAAGGTATGTATCAGTAGCTATGTGTTTGATGTCTCTCTCTCTCTCTCGTGTTCTTGAGATGGCACGATCTTGATGTATCACGAGCTTTGCTATTCTAGTTGGATCTTATGATGCTTCTCCCCCTCTACTCTCTTGTAATAGATTGAGTTTTCCCTTTGAAGTTATCTTATCGTATTGAGTCTTTAAGGATTTGAGAACACTTGATGTATGTCTTGCATGTGTTTATCTGTGGTTACAATGGGATATCATGTTCTCCACTTGATGTATGTTTTGGTGATCAACTTGCGGGTTCCGTGACCTTGGGAATCTATGCATAGGGGTTGGCACACGTTTTCGTCTTGACTTTCCAGTAGAAACTTTGGGGCACTCTTTGAAGTTCTATGTGTTGGTTGAATAGATGTTTCTGAGATTGTGTGATGCATATCGTATAATCATGCCCACGGATACTTGAGGTGACAATGGAGTATCTAGGTGACATTAGGGTTTTGGTTGATTTGTGTCTTAAGGTGTTATTCTAGTACAAACTCTATGATAGATTGAACGTTACTATGGACTCTTGAATAGATTGATCAAAAAGAATAGCTTTGAGGTGGTTTTGTACCCTACCATAATCTCTTCGTTTGTTCTCCGCTATTAGTTACTTTGGAGTGACTCTTTGTTGCATATTGAGGGCTGGTAATATGATCCAATTATGTTATCCTTGTTGAGAGAACTTGCACTAGTGAAAGTATGAACCCTAGGCCTTGTCTCCTATCATTGCAACACCGTTTATGCTCACTTTTACCACTTGCTACCTTGATGTTTTTATATTTTCTTATTACAAGAACTTATATCTACCATCCATATTGCACTTGTATCACCATCTCTTCGCCGAACTAGTGCACCTATACAATTTACCATTGTATTGGGTGTGTTGGGGACACAAGAGACTCTTTGTTATTTGGTTGCAGGGTTGCTTGAGAGAGACCATCTTCATCCTACGCCTCCCACGGATTGATAAACCTTAGGTCATCCACTTGAGGGAAATTTGCTACTGTCCTACAAACCTCTGCACTTGGAGGCCCAACAACGTCTACAAGAAGAAGGTTGTGTAGTAGACATCAAGCTCTTTTCTAGCGCCGTTGCCGGGGAGGTTAGTGCTTGAAGGTATATCTTTAGATCTTGCAATCGAATCTTTTAGTTTATTGTTTTATCACTAGTTTAGTTTATAAAAGAAAACTACAAAAGAATGGAATTAAGGTTACCTCATATGCTTCATCTTTTTAATATCTTTCGTGAAAATGACGGGAAGGAAAACTGTGCTCAAGTACTAGAAGAAGAATTACATAGAATGCTTGGCATAAAATATGTCCATGATGAGCATAATTGCAATGTTGTTAGTATGAATTCTTTGAATACCCATGATGCTAATGATATGCAAGGCCACAAGCTTTGGGATGCTATGTTTTATTAAGGTGATATTTTTAGTCCCCCAAGTTTTGATGAGCAAATTTATTATGATGAAAGCATGCCTCCTATTTATGATGATTATATTGATGAAAGTGGAGTTGGAGAGGTCATGACTTTCTTTAGTGATGAATCCACTATTTCGGAAGAGGTTCCAATTGATTATGAGAACAAAGTTGCTATGTACGATGATTATTGTGATGACTTGTATGCTATTAAGAATAATTATAACCATGAAACTTGTTATCAAGATTTTAGTTATCAATTGGATTATGCTTCACATGATAGTTATTTTGTTGAGTTTGCTCCCACTACTATGAATGAGAATAATTTTTCTTATGTGGAGAGTAGTAAAATTTCTATGCAAGTAGATCATGAAAAGAATGCTTTATGTGCTGGTTATATTTTTGAATTCATTCATGATGCTACTGAAAATTATTATGAGAGAGGATCATATGCTTCTACATATTGCAATAATATCAAGTTTCCCCTCTATGTGCTTAAAGTTTTTGAAGTTATGCTTGTTTTCCCTTCCTATGCTAGTTGATTATCGTTCCCATAAGTTGTTTGGTCACAAAATCTCTATGCATAGGAAGTGGGTTAGACTTAAATGTGCTATTCATATTCTTCATGCTGCCCCCTTTATGTTTCAATTCTTATCTTTTATGTAAGCATCATTGAAATCATCATGCCTAGCTAGGGGCGTTAAACGATAGCGCTTGTTGGGAGGCAACCCAACTTTATTTAGTTTCTTTATTTCTGTTTGGGAATAAATATTGCATCTAGCTTCTGTTTAGGTGTTGTTTTGTGTTTTAATTAGTGTTTGTGCCAAGTAGAACATTTGGGAAGACTTGTGTGAAGTTTATATGATCTTGCTCTGAAAAACAGAATCGTTAGCGCTCGCTAGAATGGTCATCAGATTTTACTGGAGCGTGCTATTTAGTTTATTCTTTTTGCAGATGATTAATAGACAAATTCCTCGCACTTACCAATTTAGTTTGAATTGTTTGGAGTTACATAAGTATGCGGAACCTGCAGATTACAACGGACTGTTCTGTTTTTGACAGATTCTGTTTTTCGTGTGTTGTTTGCTTATTTCAATGCATCTATGAGTAGTATCGGAGGGTATGAACCATAGAGAAGTTGGAATACAGTAGGTTTAGCACCAATATAAACAAAGAATGAGTTCATTACAGTACCTTTGAGTATTGGTTTGCTTTCTTATACTAACGGAGCTCACGAGATTTTTGTCTAAGTTTTGTGTTGTGAAGTTTTCAAGTTTTGAGTATTGCTTTGATGAACTATGGAACAAAGAGTGGCAAGAGCCTAAGCTTGGGGATGCCCAAGGCAGCCCAAGGTATAATTCAGGGACAACCAAAAGCCTAAGCTTGGGCATGCCCCGGAAGGCATCCCCTCTCTCGTCTTCATCTATCGGTAACTATACTCGGAGCTATATTTTTATTCACCACATGATATGTGTTTTGCTTGGAGCATCAATTTATTTTAGTTTGTTTTGCTTGCTGTTTGAATAATATCCCAAGATCTGAAATTCATAAATGTTAGAGAGTCTTCACATAGTTACATAACTATTCAACTACTCAATGATCTTCACTTATATCTTTTGGAAGTAGTTTGTTGGTTGCTCTACTGCTTCACTTATATCTTTTAGGGCACGGCGGTGGTTTTATTTTGAAGAAATCGATGAAATCTCATGCTTCACTTATATCCTTTTGAGAGTCTATTAAAACAACATGGTAATGTGTTTAGGCTATAAAATTAGTCTTCGCATGATAGACATCCAATATCAATGTAGTAAAAACTTCCACACTAGGTGCATTGAATATGAAGAAAAGTTGGATGCTTGATAATTGTTTTGAGATATGAGGATAGCGATATTAGAGTCATGCTATTGGAGTTATTATGAAATTGAGAAATGCTTGTGTTAAGGTTAGTGATTCCCGTAGCATGCACGTATGGTGAACCGCTATGTGACGAAGTTAGAGCATGAGGTATTTGTAAAGTGTCAACCTTTGTGTGGAGGTCGGGGGCACGTGATGGTTAACTCCTACCAACCTCCCCCCTAGGAGCATGCGTTGATTTCTTTGTTTTGATGACTCGTAGATTTTCGCAATAAGTAAATGAGTTCTTATGACTAATGTTGAGTCCATGGATTATACGCACTCTCACCCTTCCACCATTGCTAGCCTCTCTTGTACCGCGCAAATTTCGCCGATACCATACACCCACTATATATCCTTCCTCAAAACAGCCACCATACCTACCTATCATGGCATTTCCATAACCATTCCGAGATATATTTCCATGCAACTTTCCACCGTTCCGTTCATATGACACGCTTCATATTGTCATATTGCCATGCATGATCATGTAGTTGACATCATATTTGTGGGAAAGCCACCATGCATAATTTTTCATACATGTCACTCTTGATTCTTTGCACATCCCGGTACACTGCCGGAGGCATTCATATAGATTCATACTTGTTCTAGTATCGAGTTGTAATTCAATGAAAGTGTGATGATCATCATTATTAGAGCATTGTTCCATGGGAGGAAAGGCTAAATCAATAAAGCCCCTCCGCAAAAAAAGGCCAAAGAAAAAAAGAAAGGCCCAAAAAAAAGAAAAAAGAAAAAAAAGAAAAAAAGAAAAGAGGGACAATTGCTACTATCTTTTTTCCACACTTGTGCTTTAAAGTAGCACCATGTTCTTCATGATAGAAAGTCTCAAGTTAAGTCACTTTCATATACTAGTGGGAATTTTCATCATAGAACTATGCTTGTATATTCCAACGACGGGCTTCCTCAAATGCCCTAGGTCGTCGTGAGCAAGCAAGTTGGATGCACACCCACGAGTTTCTTTTGTTGAGCTTTCATACATTTTTAGCTCTAGTGCATCTGTTGCATGGCAATCCCTACTCACTCACATTGATATCTATTGATGGCCATCTCCATAGCCCGTTGATACGCCTAGTCGATGTGCGACTATCTCCCTCCTTTTTGTTTTCTCAACAACCACCTCTCTATTCCACCCATAGTGCTATGTCCATGGCTCACGCTCATGTATTGCGTGAAGGTTGAAAGGTTTGAAAGAATAGAGTATGAAAACAAATGCTTGGCTGAAACCGGGGTTGTGCATGATATGAATATTTTGTGTGATGAAGAGGGAGCATAGCCAGACTATATGATTTTGTAGGCATAACTTTCTTTAGCCATAGTATTTTTGAGAAGACATGATTGCTTTGTTAGTATGCTTGAAGTATTATTATTTCTTATGTCAATATAGACTTTTATCTTGAATCTTTCAGATGTGAACATTCATGCCACAATTAAGAGAATTACATTGAACAACTATTTTGGTTAGCATTCCACATCAAAAATTCTATTTTTATCATTTACCTATTCAAGGACGAGCAGGAATTAAGCTTGGGGATGCTTGATACGTCTCCAACGTATCTATAATTTTTTATTGTTCCATGCTATTATATTATCCTTCTAGGATGTCTTATGGGCTTTTATATACACTTTTATATGATTTTTGGGACTAACCTATTAACCCAGAGCCTAGTGCCAGTTTCTGTTTTTCTCCTGTTTTTGAGTTTTACAGAAAAGGAATATCAAATGGAGTCCAATTGACGTGCCAATTTTTTATGATTTTTTCTGGACCAAAAGAAGCCCCCGAAGTAAAGGAGTTAGGCCAGGAGAGCCACGGGCTGCCCATGAGGGTGGGGGCGCGCCCTCCTATCTCGTGGATGGCCCGGAGGGCCCTCTGACTTATGCCCTATGCCAAAAAATCCTATAAATACTGAAACCTTTGAAAATTAACCTAGATCGGGAGTTCCGCCGCCGAAAGCCTCTGTAGCCACCGAAAACCAATCTAGACCCCGTTCCGGCACCCTGCCGGAGGGGGGAACCCTCACCGGTGGCAATCTTCATCATCCCGACGCTCTCCATGACGAGGAGGGAGTAGTCCATCCTTGGGGCTGAGGGTATGTATTAGTAGCTATGTGTTTGATCTCTCTCTCTCTCGTGTTCTTGAGATGGTACGATCTTGATGTATCGCGAGCTTTGCTATTCTAGTTGGATCTTATGATGCTTCTCCCCCTCTACTCTCTTGTAATGGATTGAGTTTTCCCTTTGAAGTTACCTTATCGGATTGAGTCTTTAGGGATTTGAGAACACTTGATGTATGTATTGCACGTGTTTATCTGTGGTGACAATGGGATATCATGTGATCCACTTTATGTATGTTTTGGTGATCAACTTGCGGGTTCCGTGACCTTGGGAATCTATGCATAGGGGTTGGCACACGTTTTCGTGTTGACTTTCCGGTAGAAACTTTGGGGCACTCTTTGAAGTTCTATGTGTTGGTTGAATAGATGTTTCTGAGATTGTGTGATGCATATCGTATAATCATGCCCATGGATACTTGAGGTGACAATGTTGTACCTAGGTGACATTAGGGTTTTGGTTGATTTGTGTCTTAAGGTGTTATTCTAGTACAAACTCTATGATAGATTGAACGTTACTATGGACTATTGAATAGATCGATCAAAAGAATAGCTTTGAGGTGGTTTCGTACCCTACCATAATCTCTTCATTTGTTCTTCGCTATTAGTTACTTTGGAGTGACTCTTTGTTGCATATTGAGGGCTAGTAATATGATCCAATTATGTTATCCTTGTAGAGAGAATTTGCACTAGTGAAAGTATGAACCCTAGGCCTTGTCTCCTATCATTGCAACACCATTTATGCTCACTTTTACCACTTGCAACCTTGCTGTTTTTATATTTTCTTATTACAAAAACGTATATCTACCATCCATATTGCACTTGTATCACCATCTCTTCGCCGAACTAGTGCACCTATACAATTTACCATTGTATTGGGTGTGTTGGGGACACAAGAGACTCTTTGTTATTTGGTTGTAGGGTTGCTTTGAGAGAGACCATCTTCATCCTACGCCTCCCACAGATTGATAAACCTTAGGTCATCCACTTGAGGGAAATTTGCTACTGTCCTACAAACATCTGCACTTGGAGGCCCAACAACGTCTACAAGAAGAAGGTTGTGTAGTAGACATCACCAGTGTCTACTAATACTTTGTAAAGCTTCTCGATCATACCTTGTGTATAGCGCAAATAGTGACTGCTTCTTTCTACAAAGTGGAAAAACCAACTGGGCCCAATAATGCAACAGTGTGCCTTAAACACATTGGCTCCTTTTGTGCAGTTCAATAAAATCAAAGTCAAAATAGAACTGAGCAGATGTTTTGACATCCCTGTATGCAACAATAGGTATAAAGAAAAGAATTACTGAGAAATAACGGTTGATGACTTATACTCCATAAGAAAAAACATCTACCTTATCTTAATAGGAAACAAAGCAGGAGAGTAGCAATTCTCAAACAGTGTGATTCATTCATATTAACTGAGAGATTATCTTAACAATACCTTGTTTTAGCATGTATAAAGAAGGACAAAGCAGAAAAGTACCATTCCTAAAACAATGCAACTGATTCATATTTTAGCAGAGACATTATCTTAACAATACCTTGGTTAAACATGTAGAAAGAACTACAAAGCAGGATAGTACATTTGTAAAACACTATAACTGATATATAATAAGACATGTGTTATCTCAACAATACATTTATTAAACATGTACTCCGGCCAATCCCAAACAGAAATGGTACTCTCGTCGATCCCTAACAAGTGTTGCAGTTTTGAACTAAGATTCAGTAGTTAATTCTGAGAGTGGCATTGTTTAATTTTACACATAGCATTAGGTTATCAAAAAGCATAAACAGTTCCAGGGAGAGTGGGCGCATCAGCACCATGTGCTTCCATCTACTTATAAAGGGGGTGATGCATAGTATATTGTAACAAAGCAACAAGCATCATTTTTGTTCACTTAATGGGAAAAGACAGCAATTCAATAGCTTCAATTCAACATTAATTTAAACAGTATCAATACAAGTAGCGCATCATCTCAAAGCACACTGCACGATCATGTGGATGAAGGCCGGTATTGAGCTTTCATGATGCGGTCAAGATCACCTACGAATCTGCCAACACGAATAGGAAATCCAATCTCGTTTTTTGTAGTTTAACTAAATCAAGCAAAGTCGCTGGTGTGACATTTAAGTTCGCAATAGCAACAAGTTGAATAGATATCCCTGTTTTAATAATGGAAAAAGGAAACAATTATTGGCCAATAAAGGAGGATGAAACATACGGTGACAAAAGGAAGCATCTACCTTATCTTGATGGAAAACAAAGTAGGATAGTAGCATTTCTAAATAAGTTGCATTGATTCATATTAACAGAGACATTCACTTAAAACAACATTCCTTAAAACTGTATTTTACTTTTAATAGTAGCATTGCTTCCATTTTCCAGTGGCATTCTTAAATTAACAACAGCAAAACGGTTGTATGGGACATGGGACATGCCAGCACCATGTGCGTCCGCACGTATAAATGGGTGATGCACAGTATGTTGCCAAGCAGCAAATCTGCATTGGTCCCATATTTGTTCTCTATGAACCTTTTTCCTATGTGAGGGCAGCAAATCTAGTCCTGCACAAACTATCAAACCCCCCCCCCAGTTTCTTTCCTTTTTCAACAAACAGATCAATTCATTATAGATGTGTGTACTCGGCTACCCCCGTTTTCCCTTTTTGACCAACAAAGCGGATGGATAGCAAGTCTATGCTACTTTCCCTCCCTCCTTTCCTCATTGAACCATGTCCTAGATTCATGCTCCACCCCACCACGCCCTTCTTTCCTCTTTGAACCAACACCTAGATTCGACGGAACACACTCGAAAAAGATCTGCATGCAGCAAGAGCAATGATGGTTTCAAAGAAAGTTATACATTAGGGTCATCGGGATGTGGCTAGGCGTGCGGTGGGAGGCCGGATCTGCCCACACTACGTACGGCAGCGAGGAAGAAGGGGTCGGAGGCCCTCCCGCATAGGCTCTAGGTGAAAGAGAACAGTGCAGGCGGTACAGGATTGCCTCCCTCACCAAAGGCGACAGAGTGAACGCCGCACCTCCTCCCCTTCCCGATGCGACGGGATCTGGACGGCTCCTTCACCAGATGTGAGGGGGAGAGAGAGGCCACCATGATCTTGTTTACATCTGATGGAGAGGGTGAGAGATTGTGAATAGAGAGTCCCTAGCAAAGGAATGATAAGCCTCATGTGTGTATACATATCTAGTGCAGCGAGAGTGTGAAGAGTGCAAACCCTAGTGAACAAGCGATAATGCTCCATCTTATATTGTACTAATCAAGTAGAGTGGTTTCCTTTTTCTCTCCATAACAATCACTTTAAACTGTGTATGAAACGAAACTCTTTATTTAACGTACCAGTGAAGAAAACTACGATCAACAAACGATCCACGCGTCCTAGTCGCACTTCCTGTTGTTCACGTGCAGTACACTTCCCTCCGTAAAGTGAACAACCACACACGCGCAAAATTGTCGAAAAGGTGTGAGAGTGTGTACAAATAAATAAATTTAATTTCAATTACTTTGTATGTACAGTTTGCCCTCTCTCAATAATTATGGTTTGCTGTGTTCGGCGTAAACTTGGTCAAACTTTACAAAGTTTGACTTTAGTCAAATCTTATATATGGAGAGTAAATAAAAATGGAGGGGTACTACCTCCATCCAGGTTTTTAGTTCAGACCATATTTTCAATCAAAGTCTGACAACATATTTAGTTAAAGCTAGACAAATAAAGGTACAGGGGAGCTGGAGACAAAGTTGTGAGAAGGCTTAGGAATCAATACAAAACTTTTGCTCTTAGTACCAACGTCGATGCTTCTTCAAGGAAATATTTGGTTCATATTCAATTGTGTGATAAAATTGCACCAACGTAAACGACTACTGCGAGATGAACTGATGAAGGATATCGTCTTTGTGGTAACAAGCAAAGATCGCTGATGGAAGACAACCCTTTCTTCATTGAACATCGATTAGCTTCACCATGGCATGCAACCATGAGACGCAACCATGAGCATCGATAGGTCATCGTGGTGATGCATCATCGATGTTAGCATCAAGTTTGGGTCAGACACCAATGAAGTTTGATAATCCTCATAGTGTTTTTTTTTTCTTCTCGGTACTCAAGCTCGAGAAAGTAAGAACCACTTGGCAAAAGACAGTGAGGAGAAACAACAGCGGACATCCAATTTTGTGCACTTCCACTAAAATTGAGGAAGACACGCTCGAGTAGGGAGATACACATCGTTGTTTGCAAAAATATATAAAATGATATTTACTTAGTGTCATTACTTTGTTTTGGCAATGGAACATGATTAAGAACGGTGTCTTAATTGTGAATAAGAATTATCTTGATGTGAACTAAAGCAGAAAAAATAAACTAACGCAGGACAGAAGCATATATCGACGCCTCTAGATTGGCAGCAACATTACTTCAAAGGGACGTCACTTTAGCATAGGCATTGCTTAATTTTACCAGTGATAGTTTCATATATTAGCAGAAGCAGAGCACATGGACAATGACCGCACAACCACCATGTACTATTGTCGAAAAAACATGTATACCAACACCGAGGCATAAACCAGAACAAATTTTAGACCATATGATGTTGGACCAGCCGATGAAACATAGCTATAGTACATGGGGAGCTGGGGAGTAGTGGTATAGAAGAAAACATGCATGGAGTGACCTGGGGAGTTGGACTAGTACAATGAAGCATGAAATCCAAAAGAAGTTATACCTCAGGTGGGCGTGACGTGGCTTAGGCGGGCAGGCATGATCTGCCCACACGACGGCAGCGAACAAGGGTGCGGAGGACCTTCGTCCGTGCCGGTGCCGGCTCAGAGAGGACGGTGCGCATCGGCTTCCTCCATCGCTGATGGCAACAACGTCAATGCTGAACCTCCTCACGTCCCGCAGCGGACGGGACCCAGCCAGATCTGTGGCCACCGGTGAGGAGAGAGATAGAGAGGATAGAGAGAACGAGACGTGAGAAACCCTATCCAAGAAGAGGCTATATATACAATGGAGTAAAAACATCTCTCGATAACAATGGTTTTAAATAGAATACACACGTTCCTGGAAAAAAGAAACAAAAACTAGCGGACAAATCTTTTTTAACGTACCAAGAAAGAAAACTCGATTTTTCTTCAAAAAAAGAAAGAAAACTCGATCAATAACACACCCCCGCTTCCAGGTCACACTTTGTATCGCTCCTGTGTGGTCCTTGGCCCTCCATTATTAAGTGAACAAATTAAAGGGTCAAATTATTACGTATGTAATGCATCTTCGTGTACAAATGCGCTCCATCATGTACTCGCTGTTATGTTGGAGGCGGAGTGAGTGCGTGTACATTTCTTCTTGTACGTAGTACTCCATTTACCTCACTTCATATTGTTTTCCACTCCTATGATATTCCTATCCTAGGAAAAAAATGAGGCGGTACTAAGTTTGTGTGTGTGTAGGGAGAACGAGACATCGATGATGTGTAGGAGTAGTCGCGAGACTCGTCACTGTGTGTGTGTGTGCATGCACACACACATAGACATGCATCTCATTATCTACGTAAAATTCTTAGTAGTACTTCCAACTCCATCTATAAGTGCATCTAGTGCCCCTTAGTGATTTTGGTGTATTGAAGACATATAGGTTAAGGGACTAATGTGTTTATGAGTGTACACAGGTCTATAAGTCTATGAGGAGTTTGATATTTACAGAGAAAGTCGACCCCTAAAAATCTAGTTCTTCGACTGAAGATTTTGGATTTCTGAAGACTTTGAAAGTGAAGAAATTAGTGTGACCTTGAAGACTTGGTATTCATTTGAGGAACATGAAGCGTGAAGACTTTTGTTTTCGTAGTTTCATTTTCTCTTTCTTGAGTCATAGGAAACACCGTACTGTTAAAGGGGGTCGAGGAAATACTAAGGACAAATTTCCATGTGATGCTCAACTCAAAATCCTACACCTACCAATCCCTTCGAGTGAAGCCATTGGAAATCTCATACAGTTCACTGATATTCTTCAGTGACAGAGACGAAGTTCTTCTGGTCTCTGAGGAATTTGTTCTGACTGAAGAGTTAGGAATTCGCCAGTGCGGATTGCCTACACAGTGAGGAACATGATAGGCCTGAGGAATTTGATACTCAAATTTCTGACCATTGTTGTGCTACGCGCCAGCAGTCCCAAAATATCTACCTACCTAACGGTCATATCATAAAGGGCATTTATGTCTTATCATGTCGAGAGAAGCTGACACTTGTCATTAGAGCAACCCATCCTCCGAGGACTTTGAGCGAAAATCATCAAGTGAGGAAAAACCCAAAACCAAACCCAAACACCTACAAACCCAAAAGTGATTGAGCATCACTGAAGAGATTGATCCTGAGTGGATCCGACGCTTGTTACCTTTGAAGACTGTGCTTCTTCCAGACGGTTAGGCGTCATGGTCTAGAGCATCCAAGAGGAATTGTGGATCGCCGAGTGACGGAGTTTGTGAAGGTTCGGAAGTCACCTGAAGACTTACCACGCGTTATTGGGTGAGGTCTGTGTGACCTTAGCTCAAGGGGAATACGGTGAGGACTTGGTGTCTTGGACTATGTGTCCAGGACTGGGTGTCCGGGACTGTGTGTCCTCTGGTATAAATACCTAACCACTCTAACCAGATGTACAAACTGAGACAGTAGTTGGAACTGGTCTAACAAATCATTGTCTTCACCAAGCTTACTGGTTCTATTTCCTCAACTCTTTCATTTCCTCATATCTATGTTGTGTGCTTGTTCATATCTGTCTGAAGACTCTGACCTAAGACTTTCTCAATTTCCTCAGTTCAATTTCTTCAGTCTGTTTGTCTTCATTTTGTGTTATCCTGTGTTTACGCTTTATGTACTCTGTGCTTGTCTTCATTTCATCATGATGACCATGCTTGTGTTCTGTTATGTTTACTTCTGAGTACTTATTCCGCTGCAAGTAGTTCTTCGCTAAGGAATTTGCTCAACAGCAAATTCCTCTGTGATGAATTCATAAAACTCACCTATTCACCGGCCCCCTCTAGTCGATATAACGCACTTTGAATTGGTATCAGAGCAAGGTACTCCCTTGTTCTATGTGATTTTGGTTTAACCGCTTGGATTTTTAGTTATGTCGACCACAGGAATGAAGACTATGTCTTGCCCCATCTTTGACAGTCACGAGTATCCCAAGTGGAAGGCCATGATGAAGAAGCGCCTCAGGGCGATGAACAGTGAGCTGTGGACCGTCACCGGGATTGGTCTTACCGATCTGTGCAAGATGGCAGAAGCTGATAACATTCGCAAGTTCACCCTTCTTAACCTCACAGCGAAGGACGTCATCTGCTCCAATTTGTCTCAAAATCAGTTCAGGAACATCATGCATCTCGATCATGCTAAGCTTATCTGGGACCGTTTCTCTAAGGTCTATGAAGGTCATCGAACTCGTGACGATCCCTGTTTTGAGGATTTCAAAGAATCTCTCAAGACGATGACTTCCGATCCAGAATCATCATCCTTAGCACCAAGTCTTATGGCAAAAGGCGCCAAGGTAACTGAATGCTACCTATCTGAGTCTAGTGATGATGAATCTGGTGATGAATTTGGACCCAGCTATGTCAAACTTGCTTCCCTTGCCACTAAACAACAAAAATCTTTGGAAAAGGCTCATAGTATGCTTAATGAGAGCAATGATAAGTTGGGTGAAGAAATGGATCGATCTAAAATCTTGACAGAAAATCTTCAAAGACTTCAGTCCAAGTATGATAACCTTCAAGATAATCATAACACTCTCTTATCTGAACATGAGAGCTTTCCTCTGAATTTCTTCAAGGAAAGCAAGATCTTGAAAATCTAAGAGTGAGTTATGAAGATCTTCAGAAGGAGCGCGATTCATTACTTGCTCAACAAATGAGAACTTCTCAAGAAGAATTCATTCCTCCATGCTTGAAATGCATTGAACGTGAAACTGCTAATTCTTCACCTGAATGTTCAAATGCTTCAAATGCTACAAATACTTCAACTACCTCTGCTATCACTAATTCTTCATCTGAGGACATTGCTAGTATCACTGACAATGCAGGGCTGAAGGAATTGTACATGATATGCACGTATAAAAGCCTCAAAGGGCATCAGACTTTTTATGACGTGCTTAAAAAGCAGATCCTCAATAGGAAACCTAGGAAAGAGGGTATTGCCTTTGAGAGGAAACTTAATGCTGATGGTTCATATTGGAAGCCTGAGCAGTACCCCAAAACCTCATGGGTTGCTGCAAAGGGACCAACAGTTGATCCATCCAATTTATCTGGATTTACATGTGAATCTCCTCATTCTTCTGATGAGTCATTTGACTCCAACTATAAACTGTTCAAAAATCAGAATGGTGAAATATTTGCTAGATATGTTGGAACTAACTGCAGGAATGGTAACCCTATGAAGAAAATATGGGTCCCTAAGAGGCACCTTGAAAGTCTTCAAGTGAACGTCCTCATGACACCTCGTGTGAGGAATAGGAACCCCAGATCAAATTCTTAATATGGATCAAAGTCTTCAGATGGATTCAAATCCTCATACGGACCAAATTTCTCATATGGATCAAATTCCTCAAAAGGATCAAAGTCCTCATATGAATATCATCGTGCTAACAACTCTGTTTCGCAGGGAAGAGCCAAGGGTTATGAATATGAGCATTATTCTTCTAACCATTATGTTCATAAGTCCTCGAAGAATTACTCTACTTATTCATATGCTTATCCTAACTCCTCTTATGTGAAACAAAATGGGCTGGCTTCTATGCCACCTTTCTCGTATGGAGCTCTCAGAGTGATGAACTCTTTGCCACCCCTTCAGATTTGGGTGGTGAAGAAAAAGAACTAATCTCTTCTGCAGGGTTAGGTCTCCAGACGTGCTCAAACGTCTGAAGAATTTGCTGGAGACCTGAAAAATGCCTGAAAGGACGCAGGCTAATCATGAAGAAATGAACTCTCATTCCTCATGTCCTCATACTATTTTATCTGTTGCTTTGCTTGATGAAATTGATCTGATGATTTGATGTCATATTCTTCACTGATGAAGTATATGAGTTTGTAAGCTGCACTAATTCATCTGCAGGATGATCAACCCAAAGCCTCTGAGTGGGTCCTCGATAGTGGATGCACAAATCACATGACTAGTGACAGGAATCTATTGATGGATGCTCCCTTGTCACCATCTCATTTGAAGCATATCATCTTCGCTGACAAAGGCAATAGTCAGGTATTGGGTCTAGGTAAGGTTGCGATCTCAATGGATCAACACATGGACAAAGTCATGCTTGTCGAGTCCTTAGGATACAACCTCATGTCTGTGTCAATGCTTTGCGATCTTGATATGGTTGTATTCTTCGGCAAGTATCGTTGTGTTGTGGTCATGGAATCTGACAATTCCAAAGTCTTCGAAGGCTTTAGGAGATGAGACTTGTATATTGTTGATTTCTCTATGGGACCTCAACCAGTTGTGTGTCTACTTGCAAAAGCTTTAGAAGGCTGGCTATGGCATCGACGACTTGGTCATGCAGGCATGAGGAATTTGCACACGCTTGCAAAGAAGAAGCATGTCATTGGCATTGAGAATGTCAAATTCCTCAAGGATCACTTATGCGGTGCCTGTGAAACTGGGAAGATGACCAAGGCCAAGCATCCAGCGAAGACTATCATGACTACTACTCGACCATTTGAATTGCTTCGCATGGATCTCTTCGGTCCTAACCATTATTCTGCAGTTTCAAATGATGCTTCTCAATATGGCTTTGTTATTGTTGATGATTAATCTCGATACACATGGGTACACATTGTTACTTACAAACATGAAGTGCAGGAAGTCTTCAAATGATTTTCCTCGAGGGCTTCAACCAACTTTGGTGTGAAGATCAAGCACATCAGAAGTGACAATGGAATTGAGTTCAAGAACTCTGGTCTCGATGACTATCTTGATGAACATGGTATTACTCATGAGTTATCTGCTCCTTATACTCCTCAGCAGAATGGCGTTGTGGAGTGCAAGAACAGGACTTTTGCTGAGATGGCTCGCACTATGCATGATGAATACAAAACGCCTCATCGTTTCTGGATTGATGCAATTGATACTGCGTGCCACATCATCAACAGATTATATCTTCACAAATTCTTCAAGAAGACTGCCTATGAACTCCTCACTGACAAGAAACCCAATGTGAGTTATTTCAAAGTCTTCGGTGCTAAATGTTGGATTAGAGATCCTCATCACAACTTAAACTTTGCACCAAAAGCACATGAAGGGTTTATGCTTGGTTACAGAAAGGACTCGCACACCTACAGAGTCTTCAACAACGTTCTTCACAAGGTTGTTGAAACTATAGATGTGCGGTTCGATGAAACTAACGGCTCACAAAGAGAGCACCTACCTACTGTGATAGATGAACCGACACTTGAGGAAACTATCAAATTCAAGGCTACTGAGGATGTCATTCCTACCGAAGAATCTGCTGAAGAATTCATTCCAGAACCTGAAGAACGCTCAGAAAATGCACCTGAAGAAAATGTTTAAGAAAGTGGTGCTGAAGAAAATGCTAATCAAATTCCTCGACGACAACCAGCTCATCCTCGTGTTGCAAAAGAAGTGAAGATTGAGAAAACCATCAGCGACATCAATATACCAAGTCCTCTCACACGCTTAAGAGCTTCACATTTATCTAACTTTTGTGGGCACTTTGCTTTTGTCTCTATCACAGAGCCCACTAAGGTAGATGAAGCATTTCTGGAGCCTGAGTGGATTCAAGCCATGCAATAAGAATTACATCAGTTCGAGCTCAACAACGTCTGGGAACTGGTCAAACGTCCAGATCCTTGCAAGCTTAATATCATTGGCACAAAGTGGATCTACCGCAACAAGCAAGATGAAAATGGCCTTGTGGTAAGTAATAAGGCACGACTTGTAGCTCAAGGCTACACACAGGTTGAAGGAATTGATTTCGATAAAACTTTTGCAACTGTTGCTAGACTTGAGGCTATTCGCACATTACTTGCTTGTGTTAACCATCATGATATCACTCTATATCAAATGGATGTGAAAAGTGCATTCCTCAATGGTATGCTTGAGGAAGTATTATATGTTGCTCAACCCCCAGGTTTTGAAGATCCAAAGAATCCTGACAAAGTCTTCAGACTCAATAAGGCCCTCTATGGCCTCAAGCAGGCCCCTCGGGTGTGGTATGATACTTTGAAGGAATTCCTCATGAAGAAAGGCTTCAAACCCGGTTCACTTGATCATACTCTTTTCAATAAATCTTATGATGGTGAATTATTTGTGTGCCAAATATATGTTGATGATATTATCTTTGGTTGTACTGACCAACGTTATAGTGATGAATTTGCCTATATGATGATTGAAGAATATCAAATGTTTATGATGGGTGGGTTGAAATTCTTCTTAGGTCTCCAAATTCGTCAACAACGCAATGGAGTATTCATATCTCAGGAGAAATACCTCAAGGATGTACCGAGGAAATTCGGCATGCACGATTGCAAAGGCGTCAAAAGTCCTATGCCCACAAATTGCCATATGTGCACTGATGAAAATGGTATTGACTTCGAACATAAGGTATACCGCTCCATGATTGGTTCTTTATTGTACTTATGTGCATCTAGGCCAGATATAATGCTTAGTGTTTGCATGTGTGCCCGATTTCAAGCTACACCGAAGGAATCACACCATAAGGCTGTGAAACATATTCTTAGATATCTAGTTCACACACCAACACTTGGATTATGGTACCCCAAGGGCTCGGCTTTTGATCTCATTGGATATTCTGACTCCGACTATGCTGGTGATCGTGTGGACCGCAAGTCAACATCTGGTACGTGTCACTTCCTCGGAAGATCTTTGGTCTGTTGGTCTTCGAAGAAACAGAACTGCGTATCACTGTCTACTGCTGAAGCTGAGTATATTGCCGCTGGTTGTTGCTGTGCTCAGTTGCTATGGATGAAGCAAACTCTCGAGGACTATGGCGTCAACATGAAGAATGTGCCTATCTTCTGCGACAATGAGAGTGCCATCAAGATTGCTCACAACCCAGTTCAGCACTCGAAGACAAAGCACATTCAGATTCGTCATCATTTTCTTCGTGATCATGTGTTGAAGGGCGACATTTCTATTGAGCATGTGAAGACTGAAGAACAGCTAGCCGATATCTTCACAAAGCCCTTGGATCAGAAGAGATTTAGAAAGTCGCGGTGTGAGCTAAATATCTTAGAATCTTCGAATGTTCTTTGAATTGGACACTCATCCTAACACTTATGCAAAATTGATGACTTAGATGTGCAACACATGAAGAAATTGTTTTTCTTCAATCAATGAAGAATAACACTCTAAGTGTGAAGAAATTAACGAAGAATTTGATTCTCAGAACCCTGCGACAATTGTACGCGGTGTCTGAAATCATCATTCTTATACGGTGGGTCACGGCACCACAAAAGTTGAAAATCCTCAATTTGAGTTTTTCTGAAATTCCTCAGTTGTTCATACATCTTTGCATTGTCTTCACCGGTTCCGTCTCTTTTCTTCATTGGCTATATATATATATATATATATATATATATATATATATATATATATATATATATATATATATATATATATATATGAGTTTATGTCCTCTACAACATTCACTTATTGCTATTTCTTCAAGTTGTTTTCTCTGCTAAGTGAATGTGATCGGACCCTTCCCCCTCTATGCTAAACTCAACCTATTACATTCACAAATTCTTCATATGCGGTCTATTTGAAACTTGTTCAAAATCTTCACTGTGTCCTTGTCATCTGAAGAAATTGCGAACGCAACATTAAAACTTATCTTATCCAAATTTTCGGTTTTGCCGCTCAAATCTCTCCACATCCCATGACAACACTTATCTACTCACCCACGATCTCCACTAAACAGTACGTGGGTGACACATGTCGTGCGAATGAGAAGGGTCAGGGGCACGTTCGTCTAAATTCTTCGGGCGAACGGTTATTCATCTCCACTATAAATACCCCTCCCCTTTCCTCACTTCACTTTTTACTCCGCTCGTTCTCACTCTCCCGCTCGTGCTTCTCCAACCCTAGCGCCGCCACTACTTCATCGTCGCCGGTGAGGAAGAGCTTCACTGCTTCGACCTCGTCGCCATCGTAATCACGCCGGCCGCACATTTCTTCACTCCGCCGCCGTCGTAGCTGTCTTCCTCTGCCAATTTAGGGAGTGGAAGATCTGCACAGACGAACTTCACTTCTCCACCTCACAGTTTGTCGTGTTCTTCATCCACGGTAATTAAAAGTTACTTTTACTGCCCTCTTTGATTCGAATGTTTTCTTCAAAATTCTCAAAAGGTGTTTTTTTCTTCAAATCTTCACACACTAAACACCTTACATGTCATCTGTTCTTAATTCTATTTCTCCAAGCTATGTTTTTCTTCAAGATTCCTCAACTGTGTGGATTTTCAATCTATACAACTCTAGAACCTAAGACAAAGAACACTTTGTGAAATTCTTCAAGACACATCTGGTTAAATTCCTCAAACCTGTTCTTTTTACAAAATCTTCTGAGAACGCATATGACCTCTCCAAATTCCTCGCAACTATACTCTGTTCACAGATACTCATGTCTGCTGCTGAATCACTAGGTTCTCATCAACTTAACTCATTTGCTGCGTTCCTCGAAGAAAAGTTGCATACTTCTTCAGAGAATTCAATTGTTCAAATTCCTCGTTTGAAGAAAATGGCTGATGAAAAGAAGCCACAGAAGGGTGGAAAGAGGCCTGAGGTCAATACTGCTTTCGAGATACCCGAAGACATATATACTGACTATTGCACTCCTGATGAGGCAAAGTATGGAAAAGAGGACAAGAATCAGCGCAAGGTGCGCATGCAAAGAATAGAGAGGAGATGTGCAAGAGAGTGGAGGGAGTACAGGTATGTGACTCCCATATACATGAAGAAATTCGCACTAAATCTTCCCTGCCTAGGACCGCCATTGGCACATGGCCAATTTACTGATCCCACTAGCCTCGAGCGCGGTGAGGATTATCCTGATGAATGGGCTAAGCGCCAAGCCAAGTTGGCCAAACAAGCAAAAGAAGCAGTGATGAAATTCAATGAAGACTCTGTTGCTGCAGCTGCCTTTGTGATACGTCTCCAATGTATCTATAATTTTTGATTGTTCCATGCTATTATTTATCATGTTTTGGACGTTAATGGGCTTTGTCATACACTTTTATATTATTTTTGGGACTAACCTACTAACCCAAAGGCCAAGTCTAGATTGTTGTTTTTTGCCTGTTTGAGGGTTTCACAGAAAAGGGATATCAAATGGAGTCCAAACGGAATGAAACCTTCGGGAGAGATATTTTGGGAGAAAATCACGCACGGGAGACTTGAGAACCATGGAGTAGGGCTTACGTGGTGCCCACGAGGGTGGGGGGGCGCACCCCTCCCCTAGGGCACGCCCCCTGCCCCGTGGGTCCAACGTACGGCCCCGGTGCACTCCTTCCTCCTATATATTCCTACGTACCCCGAAACCATCAAAACAACAGAGAATACCCTAGTTCCCCCGCCATAACCTTCTGTTCCTATGAGATCCCATCTCGGGGCCTATTCCAGAGCTCCGTCGGAGGGGGGATCTTCAACGGAGTGCTTTCTACGTCCTGATCATCGCCTCACCATGAGTTGCGAGTAGTTTACCACAGACCTTCGGTTCCATAGCTAGTATCTAGATGGCTTCTTCTCTCTCTTTGGATCTCAATACAAAGTTTTCCTCGATCTTCGAGGAGATCTATTCGATGCAATCTCTTTTTGCGGTGTGTTTGTTGAGATCCGATGAATTGTGGGTTTATTATCAAGATTATCTATGAGAAATATTTGGTTCTTCGCTGAACTCTTTATGTATGATTATAATATCCTTGCAAGTCTCTTCAAATTATTGGTTTGGTTTGGCCTACTAGATCTATAGTTCTTGCAATGGGAGAAGTGCTTGGCTTTGGGTTCAATCTTGCGGTCTCCTTTCCCAGTGACAGTAGGGGAAGCAAGGCAGGTATTGTATTGTTGCCATCGAGGATAAAAAGATGGGGTTTATATCATATTGCTTGAGTTTATCCATCTACATCATGTCATCTTGCTTAAGGCGTTACTCTGTTCTTATGAACTCAATACACTAGATGCATGCTGGATAGCGGTCGATGTGTGGAGTAATAGTAGTAGATGCAGAATCGTTTCGATCTACTTGTGTCGGACGTGATGCCTATATATAATGATCATGCCTACATAGTCTCATAATTATTCTCTTTTCTATCAATTGCTCGACAGTAATTTGTTTACCCGCCGTAGAATATTGCTATCATGAGAGAAGCCACTAGAGAACACTATGGCCCCCGGGTCTATTCTCAACATATCAATCTACACTTACTTTACTTTTTCCGCTTTTACTTTTTGTTCTTATAATAAAAATTACCAAAAATATCAAACTATCATCGCTATTATATCTCACTTCCGTAAGTGACTGTAAAGGGATTGACAACATCTTATCTCGTTGGCTGCGAAGTTCTTATTTGTTTGTGCAGGTGCGAGGGACTCGCCCGTGGTCTCCTACTGGATTGATACCTTGGTTCTCAAAAACTGAGGGAAATACTTACGCTACTGTGCTGCATCTCCCTTTCCTCTTCGGGGGAATATAACGCAAGCTTAAGAAGTAGCAAGAATTTTTTTTTGGCGCCGTTGCCAGGGAGGCTTACGCAAAATTCATATACCAAGTACCTATCACAAACCCTTATCCTTGTGATTACATTTTTTGCATCTCATTTTCCTCTCCCCCACTTCACCCTTGCCGTTTTATTTGCCCTTCTTCTGCCATGTGTTTACCGTTCGCTTGCCTCTTGTTTGCTTGTGTTGCTATGTGCCCTCTGTTAGCTTGCATCTTCGCTTGCTAAATTATGGATCCTCATCCACTTGCTAATCACTTTAAGAGATCCAATTATGATGAACCAATTGCTAGTGAGCTGCGTGCACTAGATTATCTTTATGGGGTTTTGCTTGAAATTCATGAATCTAAAAATTGCGAGGAATTGCTGAAAGTGATTCAGGATAGTTTCTTCGATAAAAAACATGATTCCAATGATACTATTGTAAATTCTATTAATAACAATTGTGCTAATGATATGCAAAACACTAAGCTTGGGGATGCTTATTTTGCTATGCCCACTACTTATTGCAATGATCATGATTGGGGTGATGTTTCTTATGATCTTCAAAATTTATTTAATCCCCATGATGAATATGAGATAGATAATATTGTTTTCCATAATATTGAAAGTCGGTTTAAAATAATGTCAACTTTTGATCCCACTACTTTGGATATTGATCAATCTTATGAATTTTTTGATAAAAGTTTGCTTGGAGAAGCAATGACTTTGTTCTATGTTAATCCCACTATTTTGAATAAGTGTCAACCTTGCATGCATGTTGATCGTGGTTAAAATATGTTTTGTGATAGCTATATTGTTGAATTTACTTATGATCCTACATGCAATTATTATAAGAGAGGAAAATATGGTTGTAGAAATCTTCTTGTTCCTAAATTACCTCTCGTTATGTTGAGATTGCTTTTGTTTCTTTCTTCTTCCCTGCATATGCTAGATCTTGTTTGTCTTGCTAATTTGTTTTTCTATAAAATGCCTATGCATAGGAACTATGTTATACTTAGATGTGATTTTCACATGCTATATGATGCTCTCTTTGTGCTTCAATCCTTATCTTTCATGTGAGCATCATTGAAATCCTAAGCCTATCTTAATGGCTATAAAGAAAGAGCTTGTTGGGAGGCAACCCAATTTTTTTTGTGCTTCTGTTTAGGAATAAATATTGCATCTAGCTTCTTTTTAGATGTGGTTTTGTTTTTTGTTTAGTGTTTGTGCCAAGTAGAACCTTTGGGAAGACTTGTGTGAAGTTTATGTGATCTTGCAGTGAAAAACAGAATAATTAGCGCTCACTAGAATGGTCATCAGAATTTA
This sequence comes from Secale cereale, assembly GCA_902687465.1. Taxonomy (NCBI): domain Eukaryota; kingdom Viridiplantae; phylum Streptophyta; class Magnoliopsida; order Poales; family Poaceae; genus Secale; species Secale cereale. The sequence goes on along the minus strand of LR738710.1, from coordinate 288,769,382 downwards.
CTGGAGCGTGCTATTTAGTTGATTCTTTTTTCAGATGATTAATAGACAAACTCCTCCAGTTTACCAATTTATTTTGAATTTTTTGGAGTTACAGAAGTATGCGGAACCTGCAGATTACTGTAGACTGTTCTGTTTTTGACAGATTCTGTTTTTCGTGTGTTGTTTGCTTATTTTAATGCATCTATGAGTAGTATTGGGAAGTATGAACCATAGAGAAGTTGGAATACAGTAGGTTTAACACCAATATAAACAAATAATGAATTCATTAAAGTACCTTTGAGTAGTGGTTTGCTTTCTTATACTAACGGAGCTCACGAGATTTTTGTCTAAGTTTTGTGTTGTGAAGTTTTCATGTTTTGAGTATTGCTTTGATGAACTATGGAACAAAGAGTAGCAAGGGCCTAAGCCTGGGGATGCCCATGGCACCCCAAGTAAAATTCAAGGACAACCAAAAGCCTAAGCTTGGGGATGCCCCGGGAAGGCATCCCCTCTTTCGTCTTCATCCATCGGTAACTATACTCGAAGCATATTTTTATTCACCACATGATATGTGTTTTACTTGGAGCGTCTTGTATAATTTGAGTCTTTGCTTGTTAGTTTGCCACAATTATCCTTTCTGTACACACCTATTTGAGAGAGTTAAATATGCCCTAGGAATTATTAGAACACTCTTTGTGCTTCACTTGTATCTTTTGAGTTGAATAGTTTTTGCTCTAGTGCTTCACTTATATCTTTTAGAGCACGGTGGTGATCATATGTTGAAGAAATTTTTGAACTCTCATGCTTCACTTATATCCATTTGAGAGTCTATTAAAACAGCACGGTAACGTGTTTAGGCTATAAAACTAGTCTTCACATGATACACATCCAATATCAATGTAGTAAAAACATTCACACTAAGTGCATTAAATATGATGAGAAGTTGGATACTTGATAATTGTTTTGAGATATGAGGATAGTGATATTAGAGTCATGCTAGTGGATTTATTATGAAATTTAGAAATTCTTGTGTTAAGGTGAGTGATTCCTGTAGCATGCACATATGGTGAACCGCTATGTGACGAAGTTAGAGCATGAGGTATTTGTAAAGTGTCAACTTTTGTGTGGAGGTCGAGGGCGCGCGATGGTTAACTCCTACCAACCTCCCCCCTAGGAGCATGCGTTGATTGCTTTGTTTTGATGACTCGTAGATTTTTGCAATAACTATATGAGTTCTTATGACTAATGTTGAGTCCATGGATCATACACACTCTCAACCCTTCCACCATTGCTAGCCTCTCTTGTACCATGCAACTTTCACCAGTACCATACACCCACTATATATCCTTCCTCAAAATAGCCACCATATATATTCCTCAAAACAGCCACCATACCTACCAATCATGGCTTTTCCATAGCCATTCCGAGATATATTGCCATGCAACTTTCCACCGTTTCGTTCATATGACACGCATCATATTGTCATAATGCCATGCATGATCATGTAGTTGACATCGTATTTGTGGCAAAGCCACCATGCATAATTTTTCGTACATGTCACTCTTGATTCATTGCACATCTCGGTACACCACCGAAGGCATTCATATAGAGTCATACTTTGTTCTAGTATCGAGTTGTAATATCGAGTTGTAATGAAAGTGTGATGATCATCATTATTAGAGCATTGTCCCATGTGAGGAAAGCCTAAATCAATAAAGCCCCTCCAAAAAAAGGAAAGGCCAAAGATAAAAAGGCCCAAAAAAAGAAAAAGAAAAAAGGAAGAAAAGAAAAGAAAAAGGGACAATTGCTACTATCTTTTCCACACTTGTGCTTCAAATTAGCACCATGTTCTTCATGATAGAGAGTCTCATGTTTAGTCGCTTTCATATACTAGTGGGAATTTTCATTATAGAACTTGGCTCGTATATTCCAACGATGGCCTTCCTCAAATGCCCTAGGTCTTCATGAGCAAGCAAGTTGGATGCACACCCACAAGTTTCTTTTGTTGAGCTTCCATACATTTTTAGCTCTAGTGCATCCGTTGCATGGCAATCCCTACTCACTCACATTGATATCTATTGATGGACATCTTCATAGCCAATTGATACGCCTAGTTGATGTGAGTATATCTTCCTCCATTTTGTCTTCTCCACAACCACCTCTCTATTCCATCCATAGTGCTATGTCCATGGCTCATGCTCATGTATTGCGTGAAGGTTGAAAGGTTTGAAAGAATAGAGTATGAAAACAAGTGCTTGGCTGAAATCGGGGTTGTGCATGATATGAATATTTTGTGTGATGAAGAGGGAGCATAGCCAGACTATATGATTTTGTAGGGATAACTTTCTTTAGCCATAGTATTTTGAGAAGACATGATTGCTTTGTTAGTATGCTTGAAGTATTACTATTTCTTTTGTCAATATAGACTTCATGCCACAATTAAGAGAATTACATTGAAAAGCTATGTTGGTTAGCATTCCACATCAAAAATTCTGTTTTTATCATTTACCTATTTGAGGACGAGCAGGAATTAAGCTTGGGGATGCTTGATACGTCTCCAACGTATCTATAATTTTTTATTATTCCATGCTATTATTTATGATGTGTTGGATGTTTAATGGGCTTTGTCATACACTTTTATATTATTTTTGGGACTAACCTACTAACCCAAAGGCCCAGTCCAGATTAGTGTTTTTGCCTGTTTCACGGTTTTACAGAAAAGGGATATCAAACGGAGTCCAAACAGAATGAAACCTTCGGGAGAGATATTTTTGGAGAAAATCACGCACGGGAGACTTGAGAACCACGGATTAGGGCTTACGTGGTGCCCACAAGGGTGTGGGCGCCCCCCTAGGGCGCGCCCCCTGCCTCGTGGGTCCCACGTACGGCCCCCGGTGCCCTCCATCCCCCTATATATGCCTACGTACCCCGAAACCATCAGAACATCAGAGAAAAGCCTAGTTCCACCGCCGTAACCTTCTGTTCCCGTGAGATCCCATCTTGGGGCCTGTTTCGTAGTTCCGCCGGAGGGTGGATCTTCCATGGAGTGCTTCTACATCATCATCATCGCCTCACCATGAGTTGTGAGTAGTTTACCACAGACCTTCGGGTCCATAGCTAGTATCTAGATGTCTTCTTCTCTCTCTTTGGATCTCAATACAAAGTTCTCCTCGTTCTTCGAGGAGCTCTATTCGATATAATCTCTTTTTGCGGTTTGTTTGTCGAGATATAATGAATTGTGGGTTTATGATCAAGATTATCTATGAGAAATATCTGGTTCTTCTCTGAACTCTTTATGTATGATTATAATATCTTTGCAAGTCTCTTCAAATTATTGGTTTGGTTTGGCCTACTAGATCTATTGTTCTTGCAATGGGAGAAGTGATTGGCTTTGGGTTCCATCTTGCGGTGTCCTTTCCCAGTGATAGTAGGGGCAGCAAGGCACATATTGTAATGTTGCCATCGAGGATGAAAAGATGGGGTTTACATCATATTGCTTGAGTTTATCCCTAAACATCATGTCATCTTGCTTAATGCATTACTCTGTTCTTATGAACTCAATCCACTAGATGCATGCTGGATAGCGGTCGATGTGTGGAGTAATAGTAGTAGATACAGAATCATTTCGGTCTACTTGTCTCAGACGTGATGCCTATATATAATGATCATGCCTAGATAGTCTCATAATTATTCACTTTTCTATCAATTACTCGATTTACCCGCCGTAGAATATCGCTATCATGAGAGAAGCCACTAGAGAACACTATGGCCCTCGGGTCTATTCTCAACGTATCAATCTACACATACTTTACTTTTCCCGCTTTTACTTTCTATTCTTATAATCAAAAATACCAAAAATATCAAACTATCATCTCTATCAGATCTCACTTCCATAAGTGACCGCAAAGGGATCTACAACCCCTTATCGCGTTGGCTGCGAAGTTCTTATTTGTTTGTGCAGGTGCGAGGGGCTAGGGCATGGTCTCCTACTGGATTGATACCTTGGTTCAAAAAACTAAGGGAAATACTTACGCTACTGTTCTACATCTCCATTTCCTCTTCGAGGGAATACAATGCAAGCTCGAGAAGTAGCACTCTGCTGAGGCCTCTGCCTCCAAGCCGAAGAAGGACATGGCAAAGAAGCCTGCTCACAAGCCAAGTGCTTCTTCTTCAAAGCCCTCACGGCAAATTCCTCAAACTGCACCTGCTCCTCCCATGTCCTCAACTCCTCCGCTAAAGTCCTCAGATGCTACAGCAAAATCATCTGCTCCAGTGCATCTTGCCACATGTCAAAGGACTGCGGGCATATCCATTGCCTCAGGAGCCTCTGCAAGTTCCTCAGCTGCTCCAAGTTCCTCAACGGTACCAAGTTCCTCAGCTGGTCCCTCTCGGCTGAAGAAAAAGACCACTGCTAGACGAGGTTCTCGCCCAAGTCCTCACAAGAAACAAGTTGCTTTCCAAGTGTCGTCTGATGACGAAGCTGATGATGAAGAACTTGTTCAAATCATCAGAGACAGGCAAGAAAGGGCCGCTACAGCCAAAGGAAGCGAAGTGCCACTGCTTTTGGATCCAAAAGTGATCCTTGATTTCATAGACCTCTGGCACAAGGATCCCAACACTCCTATGCCTGACTTCAACCTGACTCCTGGCCAAAGTCATATGCTGACCGCCTTCATAGGCGAAGAAAAATGGAAATTTGAAAGGGCCAGGCAGACAAAGAAAGCACAGTACAAGAAGGAGCGCTTCTTGAATAAAAATGTTGTCAACATGACAACTGAAGAACTTGTAAAGCTTCAGGGTGAAATCAAAACCCTCAGTGATGAATTCAACACATATCGCGCAGACTGGATGGGCGCCAAAGTCAGATTTGTGAATTTGACTAACGGTTTTTCTTCAAGTGTTGCTTGTCAAACGAACATTGAAATTCCTTAGACTGAAGCATCTATTTAGTCTACTGAAGGACATGCCAGCGCTGCTGAAGAACATCAGGCTACTGAAGAAAATACCAGGGCTGATGACTGCATTCCAGCCGCTGAAGAAATTGCTAGGGCAACCTCTAGTGTTGCGCCTGAAGAAAATGTTAGGCCAGCTAAAGCTCCAAAGGCTGTGTCTAAAGAACATGAAGAAGTCAGGGCAACTGCATCAGTTGTGCCTGAAGAAATTCAACAAGATTCCTCTGCTCCTCTTGCGCCAACACCAACTCCAATCCTTCCATCCGCATCAGATGTGAAGAAGACAAAGACTGCAGAGCGTGCAACTGTGAAGAAAAGGAAGGCATCAGCTTCATCAGATTCTTCAGCTCCGAAGAAGATGAAGCCTTTGACAAGTTCAGCTAACAACCCTATCAATGTCATTCCCATTTCATCCATGACATCAAAGGAACTTATTCCGTTTGATGAAGAATATGTGATTCCTAGTGAACCAGATGAAGATATTCCCTCTGCTGCATCCTCAGAGCAGACGGATGAAGAAATTGAAGTGGATGCAATCCCTTCAACCCCAGTAATCTCCTCGCCCATGCCTCAGTTCACAGCTGAAGAGGCCGGCGTTGAAGAATTGGAAGAACAGGACTCGGACGTGGACATTGGGAGTGCCACTCCTCTGATGAATGATGAATTTTGGGATAGTCAGCATCCAACACCCCTCTGTTCACGCCGCTGCAACAAATTCCTCAGTCCCCAGCACAAACTGTTCCATTGGGCTCTGAAGAAACTCATCCCACACAGTCTGTCCATGAAGACATTCCAGCCACTAGCGCTGAAGAAACTGCTGCTGCTGCTAAATCTGTGAACACTGCCACTGAAGAGGAACCAGAAATTCCTCAGCCTGAAGAACCTGAGATTGCGAATCCTGAGGTTGTGATGCAATTGACTGACACTCCTCAACCCAAACCGAAGGATCCATTCTCAAGGAAGCAAACTTTCAAGAAGGCTGATTTCTTCGGCGAGCACATGTTCTTCACTGACTACAATCTATATGACTCTGCTCGCATTAAGAAGAGGCGTTTCTGGACTGCCAGTCATGAATTTTTTTATTCCTCAGTGCTGTTCAACAAAGACAAAGTTTCCGATCATCAGCATATTCCTCACGTGGATATGGAATCTCTGCCATGCTTCGTGCCAGTCCTCAGTGTTCTTCACGACGCTGGACTATTGGGTTTCTGCACTGACGTATGTGATTGGAATGAAGAACTGATTCCTCAATTCTATGCAACACTGCACATCACTGGCAGTTCTGAAGATGTGAATTTATGGGTGCTGCACTGGATGACCGAAAACACTCACTACAAGGCACCAGCCTCTGAATTACTTCAAGCTCTGTCTCTCAGTCCTCCCACTGAAGCAGCTCGTTGCATGTATGAAGAAACTGAACTTACATATCACTACATGCAAGTGTTGATGAAACCATTGAAGCCAGGTCAAGCCCCAAGGACCAAATTCCTCGTGAAGAATTGTTATTTCTGCCTCAGATGTCTATCGCATTCTGGCGAAGACATTGAGTCCAATCAAGGGCCACGACTCGAATGATGAAGAAGTCGTTGGCATCATGAAGAATCTGTTGTTCAACATCATCCATGGCATTCCCGTCAACTTCCATGATTTCTTCATGAGGACTATGGCAAATGTTGCGATGTCCCCTTTCAACCTGAAGCCTTATGCTTCGTGGGTTATGAGATTCATCAGGATAAGGTCTTCAGTGAACTACAAAGCTGACACACTAAATCATTTCAGATACTTGCCCCCAATTGAAGTCCTCAAACGGATATTTTCCTCAGCTGATGACAAGGGCAAGGCCACTGCTGTTTTTGATGAAGGCATTCGTCCATTGGATGGTCAATTTCGCAAAGCTACATCCTACTCCACCAATGATGACTCTGCCACCCATGACTCTGCCGCCAACGCTCCCAAGCAAAATCCTCACGGCACAGCTCCCAGGGTGATGACTGATCGTGAGCTTCTCCTCAGTCTTCATCAGAAGGTTGATCGCAACCACAAATGGGCCAAGCGTCAGTTTGGTTCAATTCTTCACAACATGACTTCTACACATAATGCAGTGAAGAAAAACCATTACTACCGCCATGAAACCCTCAACCGCACCTGGGCTGTTCTGTCTCATCTGTATGGCGAAGAAGATCTGAAGAAAATGGGTCTCAAGGATGACTTTGACTGGTCTGCTCCTCCACCGAAGAAATACAAGAAGGTCAAGGTTCCTCCCTTGGTGGCCAGCTCCTATTCTTCATCGCGCGAAATCGACGAGTATGAAGACTTGGACGACACTGCGGCAGGACCTACATCAACCATCGACCCCAACAACGCTGGCGTTCCTTCACCATCTTGAGATTCTTCAGGGGTGTTAGTCCTCAGTTTCGATCCTTTTGGTCATTCTATGACAAAGGGGGGGATTTGAGTTAGCCTTTAAGCGGGTCTACTTATATGGGCGTTTTTTTGCTAAGTTACAACTCTCGTTCTTCTGATGACTTTGCTGGATCGAGTTGTAAACTTAAACCTCATACTTTTGCTGTGGTGTTTCTGCATGCTTATTCCTCACTAATGGTTATGCACGCATGCTGAATTACATCAGTCACCATATTTCATCATGCATTTCAAATTCTTCATATTATATGTCAAATGCGTGTATGAATTTCAAGATATATGGGGAGATCTCCATGATTCTACTCTTCAAGTGTGCATTGCTTCAAAAGCAAATTCCTCACTATGCACATCCTCAGGGGGGGTTCTTCTATATCTTGCAATCAAATTCTTCAATATCAGTATTTACACTTCTTATGTTTATCCCCGTTGAAAACTTAACCTATATTGTCATCAATCACCAAAAAGTGGGAGATTGTAAGTGCATCTAGTGCCCCTTAGTGATTTTGGTGTATTGAAGACTTATAGGTTAAGGGACTAATGTGTTTATGAGTGTACACAGGTCTATAAGTCTATGAGGAGTTTGATATTTACAGAGAAAGTCGACCCCTAAAAATGAAGTTCTTCGACTGAAGATTTTGGAATTCTGAAGACTTTCTGGAGACTTTGAAAGTGAAGAAATTGGTGTGACCTTGAAGACTTGGTATTCATTTGAGGAACATGAAGCATGAAGACTTTTGTTTTCATAGTTTCATTTTCTCTTTCTTGAGTCATCGGAAACACCGTACTGTTAAAGGGGGTCGAGGAAATACAAAGGAAAATTTCCATGTGATGCCCAACTTAAAATCCTACGCCTACCAATCCCTTCGAGTGAAGCCATTGGAAATCTCATACAGTTCAGTCATATTCTTCGATGACAGAGACGAAGTTCTTCTGGTCTCTGAGGAATTTGTTCTGACTGAAGAGTTAGGAATTCGCCAGTGCGGATTGCCTACACAGTGAGGAACATGACATGCCTTAGGAATTTTATACTCAAATTCTGACCATTGTTGTGCTACGCGCCAGCTGTCACAAAATATCTACCTACCTAACGGTCATATCATTAAGGGCATTTATGTCTTATCATGTCGGGCTACTCCCTAGGCTATAAATTGCCGCCCCCTACAACCACTAGATGGTTGGCTGCTCCGAGAGAAACTGACACTTGTCATTAGAGCAACCCATCCTCCGAGGACTTTCAGCGAAAATCATCAAGTGAGGAAAAACCCAAAACCAAACCCAAACACCTACAAACCCAAAAGTGATTGAGCATCACTAAAGAGATTGATCCTGGGTGGATCCGACGCTTGTTACCTTTGAATACTGTGCTTCTTCTAGACGGTTAGGCGTCAGGGTCTAGAGCATCCAAGAGGAATTGTGGATCACGGAGTGACGGAGTTTGTGAAGGTTCGGAAGTCACCTTAAGACTTACCACGAGTGATTGGGTGAGGTCTGTGTGACCTTAGCTCAAGGGGAATACGGTGAGGACTTGGTGTCTTGGACTGTGTGTCCAGGACTGGGTGTATGGGACTGTGTGTCCACAGGTTGAAATACCTAACCGCCCTAACCAGATGTACAACCGAGACAGCAGTTGGAACTGGTCTAACAAATCATTGTCTTCACCAAGCTTACTGGTTCTATTTCCTCAACTCTTTCATTTCCTCATATCTATGTTGTGTGCTTGTTCATATCCATTTGTAGACTTTGACTGAATACTTTCTCAATTTTCTCAGTTCAATTTCTTCAGTCTGTTTGTCTTCATTTTGTGTTATCCTGTGTTTACGCTTTGTGTACTCTGTGCTTGTCTTCATTTCATCATGATGACCATGCTTGTGTTCTGTTATGTTTACTTCTGAGTACTTATTCCGCTGCAAGTAGATCTTCGCTAAGGAATTTCCTCAACAGCAAATTCCTCAGTGAAGAATTCCTAAAAATCTCCTATTCACCCCCCTCTAGTCTATATAACGCACTTTCACCATCTCCAATCATATTTGTCCAACTGGCACATCATTTACGTTATTAATTAAGTAGTACTCCCTCTAGTCCTTTACTCTACATATCAGAATTGTCTAAGATCAAACTTTGTAAGGTTTGACCCTTTTTATATGAAAAATATCAACATCTACAATGCCGAAGTTATACGATAAGAAAATTTAAGTCACAGCGCATCTAATGATAATGATTTCATATTGTGAATGTTCAATTTTTTTTCTATGAAGTTGGTCAAACTTCACGATGTTGGACCTTAGACAAATCTCATATGCAAACTAAAAAGGACCGGAGGGAGTACGTCCAGCACCTCTTGTTTGCGGCCGTCCAGACTGCTGCCATGCCCGCTCCTGACCGCCCTGGCCAACCCGAACCCTCATCATCACCCGCGCACACTTCCCGCATGACACGGTCAATGCCACATTCATGCCCGGCCAGAGCGGACACAACCTCTCACTGGCGTCGGCATTGAAGTGGCGCCGCCCGTGACGCTTCCCGATGCACGCGACTACTCCGCGTTCAAACGTCACCATCGGCGGCCATAATATACAATGGGGTAAAAAAGTTCTTGGGAGTCCATGCTACAGCTAGCTATCCTCCCCCTCCCCGTCTATCTCTTCCAGTAGTGCTAATACTCTCTGGGGCGATCCATCGACAAGCAGGTGGGAAAGTTTGACTATACTCGGTTTGCGGTGAGTGGCATGTCGAGTGACGGAGTGTGTGGGTGGAGGACGGTGAGACACGAACGCGGCAGACGTGATTTAAACGTTGGTTTTGCTCGATGGCACAATCCAACGAAATGAAGCGTTGGTTTCCAAAAGAATAATGTACTTCCTGAGGGAGAAGTGGATGCAACAAAGAGTGATGGTTTGCTTCTTTCGTCCAACTAACTGTCGGGTCTATGTGATTTGACGGCTCATTCGTCACTATTACTACAGTGGTAGACTGTCTGCACTCTTATTTATTTAAAACTAACTTTCTCTGCTCTTTACACCGGAGGAGTACGAAACACGGCAGCCCAATGACTACATGGCCCACCTCCCACTATCACCATATTCCTTGGACATCGTGCGATACCGCTAGTCCTTTTTGCTTTGCGTTTAACAAACACATTGTGGTATAGTAGTCCTATGTAGCATCCCGTATGGCAAGAAATAATTACTATACACCAGAGTGTATAGACAATTC